>JACDJE010000415.1:224765-284477 GCA_016647715.1 Pavo muticus
GGAAGGAAGGAAGGAAGGAAGGAAGGAAGGAAGGAAGGAAGGAAGGGAAGGAAGGAAGGAAGGAAGGAAGGAAGGAAGGAAGGAAGGAAGGAAGGAAGAAATCAAAACTGAGAGACAAAGTTTTTTTTAATATTTTATATTAGGTAACAAAATTAAAGATGATACCTTAACATGAAGAAAGGTAGAAAGACCTTTCAAGACTGATATTACTGAGGAAAATGATGAACTTTCAGGTACAAGAAGTAATGCATACAAATAACCCCAATACTAATTTTATATACATAATGATAGTCTCAAAAGTGGCTTTTACCACTTAGGAATGAGATTTTTAGGAATATAATAGGTAGCTTGATTAAAATGTCATCTCAGTGCTCAGAAGAAATTTTTTTTTTTTTTTTTTAATCAAATACTAGAATGTATTAGGAAAGGAAAAAGCTTCACAGCATAATGGCATTTTCTACTATATAATTTCATAGTACGTCTCAAATGGTTGGAGTTTGATTTTTTATCTTAAAAAATGTGTATATACTGAAAATGTTTGAGCAGGTCAAGGGAGGTTATCCTCGCTCTCTGCTCTGCCCTAGTGAGACTGCATCTCCAGTACTGGGTCCAGTTCAGGGCTCCTCAGTTCAAGAAAGAGGGAACTTCTGGAGAGAGTCCAGCAGAGGGCCACAGAGATGATGAGGGGCATGGAACATCTCCTGTAAGAAGAATGGCTGAGAGACTTGGGTCTGTTCAGTCTGAAGAAGAGAAGGCTGAGAAGGGATGTTATCACTGTTTATAAATATTTAAAGGACAGGATTAACGTGGATGGTGCCAGGATCTTTCAGTGGTGGCACAAACTGGAACACAGGAAGTTCCATACCAACATGCAGAAGAACTTTGCTGTGTGAGCGATGGAGCTGCACAGAGAGGTGGTGGAGTCTCCTCCTCTGGAGATATTCAAAACCCACATGGACACTTTCTTCTGTATGGAACCTGCCTTAGCAGTGAAGTTGGAATATATGACCTCCAGAGGTCCCTTCTGATCCCTACGATGCTGTGATTCTGTGAAGGTGACATTGGTAATTTTAAGTATAAATGGGAATGATTAAACAGACAAGGAGTTCCTGTCCTAAGTAGATAAAGCAGAAGCAGCTACTATAGAAAGTCATAAAATTGCAAATGAAATACCAAAATTGATCAAGAAGAGACTGTTCTTTTTTTTATTTTTATTTTTATTTTATTTCCTGTATAAAAACTAAGAAATGAAAATGAAACAAACCAGTAGGTTCTGAGCAAACAAAAAGCATTCCTTCTTAACAAGGATCATATTGTCCCAGAACACTGCAGATAGGTAGAAGTCACTAGCTTACCAGAAGAAATTCCTGGGATAAATAAAAGGTACATCTATGTCTATTAAATACTGTGTATTAAATCTGTCAGATAATAAATAAGGCTGTACCATTTTATTACTATACTTTTCATACCAATCAGTTTAAAACAGTAGAGAAGCTATTTTTGCTGCAAAACTTTCTGAGTATTTTGTTATTTTTTGCAGTATTGCTGCTTGGTTTTCTCCCCATTATTCTCTTGTCACACCAGTGTTTGAATATAGATATGAGGAAAGAATGTAGAACATAGATAATGTTCCTATTGGAGCAATGTAAAGCAGAGTCTGTTTATCTGAGCACTAAGAAAAATTAACTAAAATATATGAATGTACTGCAATAACTTTTCCTAACTATTATGAAAATCGTGTAAATTGTGGATGCCCATCCTTGAAACTGTGTATTTAAGGCCAAGCTGGATGCAGCTTTAAGTACTCCAGTCCAGTGGAAGGTGCTCCTGCCCATGGCAGGGGGATTGAAGTAAATGACCTTTAAGGTCCCATCCTACCCAAACCAGTTTTTGACTCTATGATATACTCAGACATGTCTTTACATTAAACATAATGTATAATGTGTATATTATCTCAAATCATTTATAATTTTCAACTAAAATTCAAAGCTTCATAAAACAGTGAAAAACTATGCATCATTTGTTACTAATTGTAAGAGATGCTGTGAAATGAAAGTTCTATTGAATAAATTATAATGCAATTAAGAATAATTTACAGCAGCTTACTGTACATCCCACTGCTGATTACATGGTTTCAGAACAAAACTGAAAAGAAGAAATCCAAAGGCCAATCTACAGTTTTTTGAAGCTGGGGGAGTACTACCTTTGATTTCAACAGACATTAGAAAAGACTTGCAAGGATCATGACAGTTAAGAGAACCTGTAATTATAATTTCTTCTATTTTCACATTTTGGAAGAAAAGTGCATTTTCAGTTTGTCTTGATGATCCCTCCAGCAGTTTATGAAAACCATCTTAATGTTATGAGTCAGCATGATAATACTCAAGGTTCTAATATTTGTATGCTATTCCCCATTTCTTTTGGGAGCTAAAATTTACAGACATCATGTTGCACAACGTAACTATTTATATGCATAAAGCCTCACTCTCTTCAGCCATATACCTAGACAATTATCATAACACTCACTTGTTAAAAATAAAAATAAACATACTGTAAAATCTGCCATTATTAGGTAAAGACAAATTAAAACCAAAATAAAACTATGAGAGTTCCCCAAAAAAACACTGATGTGTGAATATTCACATCCAAATTTGATAATAAAATTGCAGCTTTTGAAAGCCTCTGAAAACAGACTGCATTTACTAAGGAGCTTAAAACCATGCTGAATATGGAAACATTTCTTGCTGGCATTATGTCTCTGGAAGACAGCATACGCCATCTTTGTTCTGTGATCTCTGCAAGTTTCCTGCTGCTAGCTGGGTGGACTTTAAGACTGTGACACATAAAACTTGGAAAAGCTTTATACTTTTCTACTAAAGGGAATGCTTCCTTTTCCATGCCATATTGCCATGGCCACATCCTTTGTAGAAACCTTTCTATTTCTTTCCCACTTCATAAAGAGAGCTGCCGTTATGATGTGCTACAGAAAGGGATCTTTGCCATGACAATAAGAGCACATCACATAGAACCAGAAAGGATCTTTTGGGTCACTGAGTCTATTCCTCTGCTATCAGAGGTCCAGAACTGTTTCTTTTAACAGAGTGCTTTGCCCTACTCAGCATCTGAATCATCGGCCATCCAAATGCACGGCACTTGCACTGACACTGACGGATGGGTTAGGTGGCTGATAACACCTTCTGAGCCTGTGTTACAGACCTTTAAAGATTTTTAAGTCTCAAGACTAGAGACTGATTTGCAGTAAGATGGAAGCACTGCTGCTTTAAGAAGGCAAACCTTGTTTGGACATTGCAGTATCTCATCCTCTCTTGAAGTTATTAAAGATAATGAGTTTATAAATGATAATAAACATAAGTGGAGGATATGAGTATGTGAGTGCAAACTGCACAACGGCACAAAAATGAGCATATCACACTACACAGATCAGGATGCCACAAGACAAACCTGCATTCCCTCTCTGCAGTTCCCTCCTCGTGTAGTTCAGCATTGGTGGTGAAGAGAAATAGAAGTTACTTGTGAGGACTCACAAGTGCACCTGAAGCAAGGAAATATTCAGTTCTCCTACATAATTCTGTACCTCAGACTAGTATGTTCCCTTCCTATTGGACTGGTAGTTATTGGGTTGGGTAGTCACAGCTGCACCACTACAAAACTTGTTGTTTCATACAAATACAGTCCTGTAAGATTGCACAATTCTCTGGCATTTAACATCTCCGTAAGAAGTGCACAGGCTGTTAGCTTGACACTGGAAGATGCAGTTGCACATTGAATGTGTGAGCCTGCAAAATCTGATTTTCCCCATTAGAATCCTCTCATCCCAAACTCATGAAGTATGGATGATAGGATTTTCTAAGCCATGAGGAACGTCAACATACACTGGATTTGACATATGAAGTATTAATTAGTATTTGCAGTTGCAAGAATGAGAAAAGCTTATGGGATTAATCTATTCTTCAAGAAAAGTATTCTTGTTCTACACCTCAATGCCCAAGTAAGCTAAGAGGGAAACTAAGCATATAATAAACTGTCACCTGAAGTTGTCTGCACTGTGTTATGAAAATGTATACAACAGAATTTTTATTTGAAAAATCTGGATCACTTAGAATCTACCACTGAGAATATGCTGTGTCTTAAATCAGTACAGTACCATTTTCTTATTTCAGCTCCAAATTTGCAATTAACAGAACATTTTCTCTCTCTTGTGTATTTATATCCTTGGTCTCAAGCAAGGGTTGTCAAAATAAATGGATCAAAAGAATTTTTTTAAAAAGGGAAAGCAGCAATTCATATGTAAGCTTCCCCACTCAGTCATTTCTTTTGTGTTAGATATAATCGGAATGTTTTCTTATTCTTTGTTAAAAATCTATCCAACTTGTGGCACATTATACACGAATGTAGAGCAAAGAGATGCTAGTAGGCTCAGTTCTCCTATTTTCATTTGTACTTAGTAACAGAATATAAATTTACATTGCACCTCAATAGAATCCTGCTTGAAGTCTCTTTTTATGTCCCTAGACAGAAGAGAATATAATGACTCAGGAACACCAACACAAAACTGAAATCTCGGAGTATTTTTGTCCTCTTTCTCTCCTGATTTCTCAGGCTTAGGCAATCTGCAGCATATCTAATAACAATATTAGATCTTCAATGCAAATTAGAAGGAAAAAATATTGCATTGGTGGATTTTATAATCTCAATTTTTACTTCGATAAAGGAGGCTAAGAGGACTTGAGAGTGTAGCTTTAAACACAGTTTATTCTGCAGTTCTAGCAGTTCATTTGTTTCAAAGATGTCTTTTGTACATATGTATATAGACTTTATATAGAAATATAATTTCTACTGGCAAGCTGGAAAAAATAGAAACTCTCCCTTGAACTTCCTTCAGATAAGTGAAATCTTATTTCTTTATTTCTAGTCTGAGTCTAGTTCATTCTTCATTGACATTTTGTTTGAAAGCTGTTTCTTATTTGTCAGGTCTAGACTGCCTATATTTCCTTTAAATTTTTTAAGAAGAATCTATCTGAAAGTAATTAAAATTGATATATTTAACTTACTTTGCTTTAGAGATAGACTACCATTGCTAAGAGGCTGACTGAGGCAATGTCACCCTGGCAGCTCTTGAAACACCTCAGTTTCTCTGAAGAACAGGTAAGGTAAGTAAAAGCTCAATACAAATATCTATTAACAAGAGCTTTCAGGTTTCAGAATATATCTAGACATATAGCCAGGTTGTTCAGATGTTAAGCTCTGTGCAACATTTATTTCCCCAATTACAAAATTGCTCATGAGTTTGACAAACATATGGATGATTAAAGGTACGGACAGAAGAAGATATTACGACAAAAAGATCTATTTTATAATAGATTATTTCATTACAGTGTTCCAAAAAATTCTTCAAGATAATCATTAATCTTTGCTTAGCTTCCCAGTGAAATGGAGGATCTGATACAAAAATAGAGTTTTGTTGGTGCCATTCAGAGAAGATATGAATGCCAAAGCCCCAGAAGATCCTGGTCCCAAAACCTGAACAACGGACTCCAAATGAGGGCTGGCAGGAAAGTCTCTTGGTTGTTCTGGACTGCAGTTTTTCAGAGTATTTATGACAAAACCATGCATAGAGAACAGAGCTCTGCTCTGTATTTTCACACAGAGGTGTGCTATGGTAAATTTCCCTGAGGGTCTTGAAAGGGTAAGGAACGGCTACATAATTTACTGATTCAGTAACAGGAACAGCCAGAGAGTGCCACTGTAATAATTTCTGGTGTTTGCACCCACTTAAGGATAGAACCTCATTAGGTTTATTGTTTAAACCAAGACTGGTGGTGCAAGATGCGGTACTCATGTTCCTGTATAACATGTAGGGAGGAATATTCATGAAAGAAACAAGAAAATTCATTATATATGGACAGCGATGGTGAAAGCAATAGAGCTGAATCAGAACTAATGATTCTCTACAGCCTCTGAGAAGTCTAAATTACACTTTAATCAGTGACATTATAATAGTTATCTCAAACTAGAACACAACTGAGGTCTGAAGTTGGGGAGTTTTAGACTGCCCACACATTTTGTTGCTAGAGTATACATTAAGGATAATAAGATCTGTTTGTGTAGCAATAGATTTACAAGTCAACATCAGCACAATAGAATGCAGTCAGTGGATGATTTTATCAGATATCCTGGCATGGCACTCTGTATTTTACATAGACTCTGTGGTTATCATTTATAAAACTACAACTTGTTTCAGATGCCAAGGGTATAGTGGGCATACATTAAGGCTATGGCAATTATTTAGCCTGCACAACACAAATGTGAACACTACCACAAATCCTGTGCAATGGAGGCTGTTTGCTGGGGAGAAGTTGCAAAGAAATATCTGTGGAATCTGTTTGAAAAGAAAGGGTGCGGGTGAGTGCTTTTCCTGAGGGCACCTTGCAGCGTTTTGTTAAGTTCTAACTCTGCAGCTATCTGCCAGCCTCAGCAAGGCAGCTGCAGCGCATCTCAAGCATCACATGCATTCCCTGGTGACTTGGATGGAGCACTGCAAGAAAGAGTTGGAATACCAAGCTGATGGCTGAAAGACAAAGCAGCCTGGAAGAACAAGAAACAGCATCCCAGAGAAATCCATGCTTCAGCTTTTAAGGCTAAACATCTTTAGAACTTTCCTGTGTTGTGAACATAACTTTTGCAATATGCAGTTTATATATGAACATTATACATGAATTTTCTTTAAATAACATGACAGTCTTGTCATTTCTATAATAGATGTCATTGAGATAATTAGAGTTTTAAAGATATCTTTTCTTTCTCATGTACTGCTTTTGGAAGGCAAACCTGAGTTTGCAAGATAAAAAAAAATAAAATCTGAATATCAATCCAGTAGTGCAAAACAAGTCCATTTCAGAGACTGAGAACATTTCTATTGTGTTCCAGATAGGGATAACGTTTTGCTGCCTATTCTGAAAATCACTGCAGCGCATGTCTCTCTGTTTTTCAAGCCCTGCTTATTTTTGTGTGAAATTTAAGTACTGCTATCTGCAGAATGAAAAACTGTGGTAAGTGGTAAGTAAAAGACTCTCCAGTATGCATCTCAACAGTTCTCTGCTGGTTTTTTTTTGTTGTTGTTGTTGTTGTTTTGTTTTTTCCATTCTCATTGCACATTAATGTTGCTGTTTTTCCTTTCATGAAGCTGTATGACTGTCTGTCCAAATTGCAATGGATGATATCCTTACATAAAGACACCTGAATGAAGATTCTACTATCCATCTGCCTTGGGAAAAACACAAACACTCAAAGCCTAACATAACCATTAGGTAAGCAACAAAAAAGAATAAATAGTCTGTGGATATAAAGGCAAGAAAAGGAGTTAGAGAGGAATAGGCATAGACAGCATTGACAGAATTAATTATAGCATGATTCCAAAATGGAAAGTTATACAGTATCTTTCTTTCTAGCTCAAATTAGCCGCATTAGTGTGACAGAGAGTGAAGCTACTGGTGGAGTAACACTCTCCTCTATATGCCCACCATATTACAGAATCACAGATTGGTGGAGATGGAATGGGAACTTTGTGCCCACCTGGTCCCACCCTGCTCCAGCAGAGACACCCAGAGCAGGCTGCCCAGGCCCACATCCATGCAACTTCCGAAGATCTCCGAGGAGACCCCACCACCTCTGAGCAGCCTGTTCCAGAGCTCCATGTGCTCACTGCTTTACCTGCACAGTAAAGAAGTGGATCCTGATAATTAAGTCTAAATACGGACTAGATGTACTGGATCATGAAAATCTTTCTGATGCCATCATTTCTTTTTTTTGAGCTTTGCAAGATCTGTGTGCAGAATCTCGGCTACGTGAAAACTGTTCTTTGTGTGAAGGAAAAAGATTTTTGGATAGTCTAAGTTTCAGCCATGACATTATTCTACTCAAAATTAAACTGACTGCATAAATATTTGGAAAAAAAGTTACATTCATTTCATAACAACTGTTTTCAATTTTAATAGGTTTAGATGTAAAAGGAAAATATTTCTCTTGGACAGAATATTTTGTGAGCCTTTTGTAAATAATCTCAGCATTCCACTGAGAAAAATGATTATTTTTTTCTCTGTAATCTTTTATATGAAGCCATGGAGTTACTATGGGGTACTGTGTTCCATATTCTTTTGAAATAGAGTTGTACACACTTTCAAGCAAACAGCCTAGACTGAAAAAATTCTGATCAGAATTCCATGAAAAGTCCTACCAATGCCCTGCTATAAATAAAAACTGGTGCATTTATTTTTAAAACATAAAATCTAATAATACAGGAGTTCCTTTCTGCAGGGGAAAAAAAAGTAAAATACTTTAAAGCTAAATAAAAATACCAAGATAGGAAGAAAAAAGAATTCTGAGCAGTGCAATATCAGCTTATTTGCAGATTTCATCTGCTGGAGCTAGAAGCAAATGCACTTCCCCATTTTTTATTTAGAGGGAGAACTATTACCTTCAGTCTCTGATGGGAATGGAATCTGTTCACAGTTGAAATTATTTAGAACATTCATTCATCCATAATGAATCCTTATCCACAGTGTTTTATTTTATCACCTTCTCTAAGCCTCTTTTTGCCTCCCTGTTTGCTCAGTTCCTAACTCAGAAGTCTGGGGTTGTTCTATTGTTCTTTCTGTGGAAACATATCTAGATCCAGACATCAGGAAATGGCCAATGCCATCTCCATTTTTTTGCACTATGCACAATATCCCAGGAATCATGTAAAATTCACCTGAGATAAATACCAGTTTTTGTTATTCCATAATGAAGATTATCTGTGATATTTTGAAGTGCTAAGAATACATTTTGATTTTGCTTGTTTTCTTGTAAGAATACCACATCTTACTCTCAGTGAAATTTTCCTAGTTTGTGTCTCCATTCCATTACCACACGTATCTCTAAGAAATTCCTCGTGAAGTGGAGACAGCAAACTGAAACACCCTCAGAGGAAAACATTTCAAATTCCAAGGCAAGAGCTAAGCAGCTCAGGTGTTATTTTTCAAAGTATAATCCATTTGCTTTCTAGCACTCCCAAGTTGTGTTAGGATTCAATATTGATAAAAATCATTGTTCTGAGATCTCTTATTTATGAACAGAAGATGATATTAAATTTAGGGATTTAGACATTATCTTTCACCTTTAGTTTGAAGATTTTAGTATGTTTGCGATGCTATATATAGTTTATTAGATATTTTCAGTTTTAAATGCAAAATTATATCTATTACAGCCATAGTTACTAACTGCTCAAATGTAGTCGTATTTTCTCTCTGAATGCTGAAATTAAGGAGAATTACTGTCAATTCAACAGTGTTATCTACTTATAGTGAATTCCCACAACTAATACTGTACCAGACAAGTTGACTGCCTGAGTAATGGTCACTAAGAAATAAAAACAAATATTGACTAGAGATACAACCATTGATCAAATTAAAAGCATCAAATTGACCAAATTTATCTCCAGTATTAAGATACTACCTTTTGCTTCTCAAATGTTTGTGTTTACGCAAAGGCTAAACCTATGAACCAATTAAAAATTATTTGATCACTAAACTAGACTAAATATTGTAATGTTCCTCGCCTATATTCTTATGGACACATTGAAAACATCTTTTTAGACAGAGAATTCATACCCAGAATCTGACTTTGGTTCCAGTGGCCAACCTTCTGTTCACTTGCACTTTCCCCCATCAACCTACCTTCAGAATATTGCCACACTCATCTTCTGCTAAAATTGAGTAATTAATGTCTGAGTATGTCACCAGTAATTATCAATAAATGAACAAGGTGTGAATTAGCTATAGACTGAAACAGATTGATTAATTAAAAAACAGAGACTAATGAAAAACTGTGAAAGGATATAAGGAAAGTTACAGTCTTTTCACTCAAAGGTAGATACTTGCAGAAAAATTATCTAAGTCTTCAAACTTAGAATCCTTTCGTCTCATCATGGAGGCCCATGCTCAAACTTTGCTCTTCTAAGGAAAGAAAATTTAGTCATCTAATAAAATGCTTTTTTCTTTCTTACAGAGCTTCATATCTATGAACATCAAGGGTATCACATTTCTAGTATATGCAAAATTGAGCCAAAATAATGTTCATAGCGCTTATAATACCAAGTAATTACCAACACATTACATAGTTATTTCATATATATTTCAGCTTAAACAATAACACGTATAAGATGAATGACGTTAAATTGCATCTTTTTTTGAAATTTTTTTGATGAGAACTGAACGAAGTCATGAAAGAGTATCTATTTCAGTCTGCAGCTACATTAGGCTTATTACATATACTGTTAAATTAGATTATGCAAAAAGCTGAATTTAGTGTCCTACATGAAAAAAACAAATAACTACGAGCACATGACCAAGAGATTTATTTAAAGGAAGCACTGGTGACAAAGAACACTTTGCTAATACTATTTCCAGAGAGTGTTACATAGCGAGAACACCTAAAACTAAATATGCCAGACAGTCTTATTTTCAATGCTTAATATTCTACAAAAAGTTACCCAACATATTTTGCAAACAGATAAAAAAATTAAATTTTACATATAGAACAGACTGAAAGATGAAGAACACAGGAAGAGAATACAGAGCTGTTTGGGAATATTAAAACTGTCCATTTGAATTTTAGAAAATCCTTACATGACCTATTGTAGGGTACCTTCTTTAGCAGGGTGTTGGACTTGGTCATCTCTTGAGCTCCCTTCCAATCACTGCAATTCTATGATTCTGTAAACACCAGCCTCATTATACTGCTTTGAAAATCTTATTGCCCATTTCTATAGTGTGTATTATAAAATAATCACATAATTTTAATCAAAGTTTCCACCTCAGAACTTTGTCTCCTATTCAGTTGAATATATTACTTTTTTTTTTTTTTTGTTCTGTGAAACTTTTAAAAAAGGGAAAAAAAATGTAGCTAAAATTCAATATCAGGAAATTTTTATAGCATTGTTTATAACTAAATGTTGCCATTAAATACTTTAAATCTTTGAATATATGAAGATACAGCAGTAGTAAAGTCATGAGTAAATCAGTATTTCTGTGTTTTAATGTGCCTTATTTAAAGTCAGAACATAACCCTTGTCATAAAATGTGCTATTTTCACTCGTGTTTTGAAGAATAGAAACAAAATATCCCAAAATAAAATAATAGAAACATAGAAAACAACCAATAAAATCACAGATGAAAAAATATTATGAGGATTTATAGAAGATTCACATTTTTATTATTTCTTCACAGAATCACAGAATCATAGGGGAAGGGACCTCTGGATATCACTGAGTCCAGCCCTACTGCTTAATTAGGTTCTCTACTTTAGGTCACAGAGGAAGATATACAGGTGGGTTTTGAGTATCTCCAGAGTAGAAGACTACACAACCTCTCTGGGCAGCCCGCTCCAGTGCTACGTCATCCTTACTCTAAAGATGCTCTTCCTCATGTTTGCATGGAACTTTCTGTGCTCCAGTTTGTGCCCACTGTCCCTTGTTCTATCACTGCACAACACAGAAAAGGGCCTGGCTCTGTCCTCTTTACTCCCACACTTTAAATATTCATAAGCATTGGTATGATCCCCTTCAGTCTCCTCCTGGAGACTGGGGTATTTATTGTAATTTACTGTAATTTAATACACAACACTAGTGTAAATATACTTTGGGAACAGAAAGACCTCTTTATGTTGAGAAACACTGAAGGTGAAAAAATGAATGAAGAATTCATCAATGATATATCTCACATTGCCCACTGGGAAGCATTTTACCACTTCTTTCGTTGAAGAGTCTTCCTCAGAATTGAAATTTTCTCATTCTTCATGCATTCCCATTCTACTTATCCATTCTTGACAAACAACTCAGTGTGGCATGAAAATAAAGGTATGCACCTAAAAGTACAAATGCAAGGACTCAAAAGAGAGCGCCCTTTGAGGAAGGGAATGAAGTTAAGTTTCTGGTGCACGCTGTGCTGCATTGCTTCTGGAACAGGAGAATCAAGGCTAGATTTTCACTGGCTTAAGCATTCATCTTCTTGGCTTTGTAGATTATACTGAAGGTTAACTAACTGTCTAACTGTCTTAACTCTTTGGTAATTTTGCACACCATTCTGTTAGGCTTTTTAGTGTCTTAACAGTAGGTGTGGATGCAGGGGGAATATGAAAAAGGATCAGTGAGCACTAGAAAAATAATGTCTGATGGAGAAAATTTTATCAGCAGGCAGCTGTCCATGATTTCTTCCCCAGAGCAGAATATGTATCTGACACAAAAGCATAGCTCCTGATGGAGGAAAAGAAATTCACTGGAAAATCTATCATGTATAGCCAAGCCTACTATCAACACCTTATACTGAAAACTTACGAAGAGTAACAGCTGAATCTAGTCCTAAGAAAAATACTGACATCTCCTTGCATTTTCCATACTTCACGTACTTTACTGTGTTCTGGTATAGTGGACAGAATCAGGAGCTTCACATCTTACATCTAAGCCACCCCCCAACATTATATATATTTTTTTCCTAGCAAGAAGTAGCATAGCCAAGAAAGGCAAATATAAATGTACTAAGATAAGTATGAAAAATAAATGAGTCTAAATGAGTAATGAAAAACAAAATAAAAACAAAAAAACTCAAACAAAATAAAATCAATGGTGAAAGCTATAGACACAGTAAGGATTCACTGTGAAATTTCACTGACCATTTAATATTATATAAAAATGATATTATTTTTTCTATTGCAAATTTATCTGAGTCCATTGTCATGTCTCTTTAGTGTATGAAAATATACAGTAGTGGCGTGTTCTGCACTGCATATATGCACACAAAAAAATGTGTAGGGATGCCTGGTTTTATAAAAGCCGTCTGATAGAGCTGTGGATGTGACAATTCCATTGTGACATGCATAGGTTTATAGACTGGTAATGCTCTGTCTAGATCATGGTGAGCAACTCGTAACATATATTTGTACAAGATAAACTACTTGCAAAGTAAATACTATTGCATTATTAAACTTCTCCATTTAGAACAACAAAAACAAAGCCTGTGATATAAATTCTCAAAAATTTAGCAGCTTCTTATGAGTGCAAGAGATAGGTAGATAGAAAGGCTGAATATGCAGTTTTATTCCAATAACTTAAGCCATATCATTTAGAGGGATTTAAGCTCTTGTTTCTCTTATATTCCAAAAAATATAATTATTAAATAAAAAAAATACTGCTGTGCTGTAATACAGAATGAGTCAAAAACAAAGATACTGGAAACATTTTGAGCTACAGATAAAATTCCAATCTTTCATTAGAAACAATGACATTTTAAGCCATTCTCAGCCTTCAGAACCATTTAGAGGGTTTTGGGTTTTTTTTGTTTGTTTGTTTTGGCAAAAAAAGCCCTCTTAAGCTGCCATTTTTTTCCACTTGCTTCTTTGAACTGAGTCTGATGTTTCATACAAAATGCTTGAGAACTGCAAAGTGAGAAATATGTGATACACCAAGCATAGAATTTTCTAAGTATACTCTCTTTGTGTCTGTGTGCAGCAAGCTACAAACACTGAGGACAGCAGCACTAAGATAAGCAGAGCTGGAAGAGAATGTACTTCTAATACATCCAATATATCTTCAGATAAATATGAAAGTTGGCCTATTCTAGGAGAAAACAGACTGGTGATACTGCGACTCTAGCAGAACTGTTGGGGCTGAACCTCTACTATCACCAGTGCGTTCTGCTAGCTGGACTTATGTTCATCTCTGCAGGGAAAAGCAAGAAAATCCCCAAAGGGGCAATGCCAGCTTTCCTCTACTCACCTAGTGCAGACACCCACCCACCAGCTCTGCAGCCCCCAAATTCACCATCAGTTGTGGTGCTGGCCCAGAACAATATGGGGTGAAATGATGACAGTGCCTTTAGGCATAACCCGTTATCCTCCGGGTATTGCATATCCACCTACCCTGAATGATTGCCCTCTAAGAGATTTCTGAACCAACGGCTTGTCAAAATGAGTGCATATGCTTAACCAACATGTTCAGAAAATGTGTCGGGTCAACTTTTCCAATAAAGTTGCTGTTCTCACAGAAGTGATCATCTCTCAGTGATTCTGTGGTGATGAGAGCTGAGCTGAGAAATTTGAAAGGAGATCAAAAGGCCAGACTCAAGGCAAAGATGAAATGTAGACACAACTCACACCAAAAAGACTTCTGGTGCACTGGTGTTCAGTGGGCACAGGACAAGGAAATTATTTTTAGAGAATGTCAGAGGAAGGAAATTGACTGTTTCACCTACTAACAGCTTTCACGGAAAAAACAACTGTAGTCATCAGAAATCAAAACAAGGATTTGGGAAAGCTACCAAACTCTCTTCTCCATAAACAAATTGCAGTCAGTATATCTCTCCACAGCCTACACACTTTTCTTTTGTTATTGGCTCCAACTAGTTCATCCTGGCTCCTTAGAAATGCCTGTGAGTGTTGTTTCTAAATTTAAAGTGATAACGTCTATACTTCAGAAACATTTTTCAGTTAGTTTTCTGCTATGCTCCAGCAGTCCAATATCATGTAGGAAGAGCATATTACAAAAAAAAAAAAAAAAAAGTTAACAATGTCCTGTTGATGGTATTAAGTAATGCTAAACAAATAATAAATAAAAAACAATATGGAGTTGTATCCTTTTAAGTTCTTAGCTATGATGTAGAAGTATCCCAAATGTTGGTCACAGAAATACTCACAGAAAAATAACATCCCATAACATCTTATACTTTTCTGATACCATAAACATGGCACCAAATAAGTGTCTAATTATGAATACCACAAACACTGAAGCATTACTGTGTAACAAATACATCCCTTTTAACTCTGGGAGAAGAGTCACCTAGAAGGGCTCAGAATTTCAGAGGTAACAGAAAATAAAGACAGGAAAGGTTTAAAAGATCCTCATTCTTTTTCTAGTACTTTCTATTATAATGTACAGTTCTGTAGACACTGACTAAAAAGGGACTAAGAGCAATTTGTATTAAAACTAATTGATAACAGAATGATGCTGGTGTTGTGTCAGAAATACATAAGCAAAAACATCTCATTTAAGTGCTCAAATTAGCACTTGCATCATATAAATAAATACTGGCTATCAAACATTTTTCTTTATTTAAAACTATTTTCTTGAAAATATACATAAGAAAATAGATTACAGAATACTTGGGCTGAAAGAAAACAACAACAACAACAACAACAACAAAACTTAACAAAAACAGAAAAGACAAACTCAGTAGACCACACCATCTATTTATGAACAGTTCCAGTAATTCATATACTGGTCCATGTCATGCAGTATCCTCTTTCTATAATCAGAACAAATACCAGCAGTGGGAGTATGATCAGGGAAAAAGTAAAAGTAAATTGTATTTCTCCTTAATGCTGTCTTAGCTTTTCTGTTTGAGTGACAGATAACAAAGGAAGAAAGCAGAGACCCACATAAAAGTTAAGTTATGAAAGGAATTATTAACAGTAACCTCATTTAGGCATGGCATTGCCACACTTAGTAATCTTGGCTCTTCTTACTGCCATTTAGGAAAGAAAGGGGTGCTTTGGGGCATGAAAAAAAGGCGTTTTGGAGGATTTCCCCATGTACGCATTAGATGAGTGCCAACTAGCTAGCAAGTCAGATAAGCACCTTCCTTAAAAAAGTGTTGAGAGGTATTTTAAAACCCACAGTTATTTGTATCTATCAACCATATTTTAATGGAACATTTGGGAAAGATAGTTCTTCTACATGTAAACAATTCTAGAAACAAACGTTCTGAAAAAAAGTAGCTTTTAGAGGTCATGTTAAGATATATAACATCTTTATTAAAAAAAAAAAAAGCTTTAAAATGCATTGATTTTTTTTTTTTACTCATAGAGTAGTTTATCTGATTATAGTTTACAGTGCAATTGAAAAACTGTATTTTACAAGTAGGTCATACGCTAGAAAATTATACATTAGTATCTGTGCAGCTATTTATGTTATAGAAATACAGTACTGCTTAAATACTGCTAGCTTTCAGTTTAGCACAAGCAGACCTGAAGGGCTGCAATGCTCTATTCAAATTACCATAAAAGCATCATGCAGATCAGTCCTACAAATAATATACATTTGTTGTTCATATCACCTTTAGCCTGAACTTCTGAAGTGTAAAAACACTATAATTTTTCAATGGCTTTCTCATCTGTTCTTGTGGCTACACTGAGCAGACTCGATTCATTTCTGCAGCATTTGTTCTAACTCAAAGGGTCAGAAGTCAGAGAGGAAACAGGGCTGCATGACATAAAGCAGCTTTTATATACAGTTATTTGCCCTATCGTATTTTGCAAAGAAAGAATATCATTTAGCCGGAAAAAAATGTAATTTAGTCTGTCTCTCAGAACTTACTTTATTGTCATGTGACAGTTTCTGCTATCTTTTCTCCCAGTGGGCTTAAAAGTAAACTCAGATTCTGCATTTCTGAAGCTGTCTGGAATGAGAACCTGTGGGAAATGTAACTGTTTAAAGACATTAACAAGTGGACACATTATGCAGGGGCAGATGGCAAATCACAATGTTTGAGTCAAATGTATTGGAAAATTAACAAAAGGGAAATAGTTTCACACCAAATGGCTGTAAGGAGGACTGTTACATTTCCCCATGTTCCTTCTTTCCATTTAACCATCCTTAAAATGCTAATCCCACAGGTGCCAATAGCGTCCACATTAAGAGCTTATAATGTATAAAATGTTGAATGATCACTTTCTTCTAAACACTGGTCCACTCTTAAATAACAATTTTTTAAAAATCCCTAAAACTCTCATTGTCTAACTTAGCATATTAACACACAGATTTTATTTTATCCCTTTTGGCAAACACTGCCCAATGATGTTTTATCTGACTTTAAAATCCCAGGCTTTGGGATTGCTTCCCAGAGTCAGTTTTTCAGAGCAGCAGGCTCAGGTGGTGGTTGATTTTAGCAAACTGCTTGCACAGTTTATCAGTCAGTGTTGTCTTTGGTCTCTTTCTACACCAGAGAGGTGGCAGAGGTGAGGATAACTTCAACTATACTGTGCTCTTTCTCTGTGCTGTACACAGCCCGCTGATGTTAATTCCTGAAAATGATGCAATCCATTTTAATCATTGCTTTGTTTCCAGGTCTTGCGTTACCCAAATACCTTTGCCTGCCATGACTGGTTCAATCTATCTGTTTTCATGAACTGCTACTGTAATGTCCAATTGAATTCTGGTTCAGATTTCAGTTTGTATTGCAGAAATCTCTCCACAGTATATGTAGTCTCAAGCAGTATAGACCATGCTTCAAAATTTGTCAAAGAGCCTGTTGGTGAATGCTGTGGTGATATTTTGTTCAGTTTTGTTTTTCCACAAGGGTGTCTCCCACTGAACTGACAGTCAACCAAAGTTGGTCTGCCATCAGGCTTTCAGCTTAGCTGCTTGCAAAAGTTTTAGGCTGCCCTCTTAAACATAAATGCTTTAATCCACTGTGTGCCCATTTTTGACCTTTTGTACTTAAAAGCCTGTTGTTCAGATTTTTATACACGGAGACTATGTTAGAGATAAATTCCTAAAAAAACCATAATGTAGATTCATTTATCTTTCTAAGTTGGAACAGAAAATCCTCCTAGGAAACAATAGCATGAGAACCAGCAGTTGACTACTGCTGTCTTCCATTTATTAGTGCCATTTTCCTTCAGAGTAAATGATTCCAGCATACAGTTCTGTATTTTGGGGAAACTTCCATATTAGAGGACTTTTTTAACACTGATTCCAATCTTCCATTCAGGACATTTTTCCATTTCATCCTGGGCCCCGTAGCATGTGCTATTCAAACCTTTTTCAAGGTCAAATAGCCACATGGGTCTCTAAACCCTTCAGGGGCAACAGTGAGAAGGAAAAGGTATGGTGCTATGCATAATAGGTGCTGAAGGAGGCATTGTGCCTCCAGAAACATATTGGCATTTTCTGCTTTTTACCTGAGTGCCTGGCACCTCCACTGAGATGTCTGACTCCCAGTAGGCTTCTTTGTACTTCCCTGCTCTGTGCCTTTACTTTTCTCTCTGGCTTTTTCTGGCAGAGTAAAAGAAAGGATAACTCCCAAGGACTTATCCTTGAAAATACCCTGCAAAAGGGGAATGCAACTAATTTGCAACCCTCACATCACTATACGCTTTTCTACTTCTGATGTGATATGAAGTGTTTTCTATCTTTTAAAAATCAATATGCATACTGTTCCTACGACAACTGACCCAGATTCTTAATGAGCTTCCCTTGATACTACTACTACTACTACTACTACACAAATGTATAGTAATTTCCTGTGGGTAGATTTCCCATGTCTGCTCTCTAATTCAAAGCTTGACCCATCCGTCCTGCATTACAAGCCATGCACCAGAAGCATCCAGCTCTATGGAGTTTCTCCTGCCAATCCTTTTCTCCCTCACTTGTTTGGAAACAGATTGGCAGCGCAGAGATGCTGCAGCAGCATGGAAAGTAGCCAGATGACAGCCATGAGAAGATGTCATTCCGGTCTGACAGGAAAATGAATTCTAGTTGCGTGAACTGACATTCATGAGTCTGAAGGGAAAATCAATGTCTCCGTGAGCCAAAGTTCCTGTGTGCCTGTATGATTCCTGCTTCCAAGGTCTTGTGTACTACTGGGAAATCTATGTATTGCTATTTTATTTTGGTCTAGTATTTCATGTAAGAACATACATTAAGTTTGAAGAGCTCCAATGTGATAATGCAAATCCACGCAGTGTTCTATATAAAGTCCTTTAATCTCTCCTGATAAGCTTGTTTAATCTTCCCTTATTCAATACTAAAAGATTAAAGGACTTCAATAGGTGTATCTTTTTACTGAGCTGCGTTTCTTTTTTTTTTTAGCTTTGTGAGTATGNTGGAATGGCAGAGGAATAGTCAAATCTACTTGAATGTATTTGAATTTCTGATACTAAGATTTGGGACTGGGAATTTTAGGTGGTACCTTAAAACAAGTACAATGAACGAGCAGGAAGCTGGGAAGGGTCATACTGAAATAAATCAGCAAATACATAAATAAAAAGAAAACCAAAGGAAGGTGGGAAGAGGGTCATGAAATGCTGAAAAGAAGGAAAACGACGAAGCTCTCATTTCCTTACAGTGTTAATCTTGCTTTCAAGTCCCTTTGCCTGCCAAGAAGACCAAGTCAAATTGTGCTCCAGAAGATAAGGCAGAATTACTCTTCATGCTTTCAGAGCTCACTGCAGACAGAAATGATCAAAGCCTACATTTCAGTTTTCCAGTGTCAGCATTGCATTAAAACCTATGCTTCCTGCCATACAGACTTAGTTATTGTAGCAGAGCAGGTGAACAATCCATTAGAGGTGGAAACAGCCATTTGAATTACCTATATTCCAAATAATTCTGCAATTGCTATTCATAATGAGGTTTGACAGTCACTAAAATTTGAAACTGAAATTTATAGATAAGTGAGAGGAAAGTTGTCTTCAGAGAAGCAGCAGAGATTTGATTTCAGCACAAAGATCAATAATGAGACTTTGTATTAGTTCATTTAAGACAAGAAAATGGATGACAGCAGATATAATTGCTCTACTGCAGCTTTTAGTGTTGCATTTTGTTGTCTGTTTAAAATATTAAGGTATACTTGTAGCAGAGACCTAAGGGCACATGGGTCAAAAGAATTATAAAAGCTCATCCTACGGTTACCATGAGGATAATTACCCAAGAAGTACACTTCCCCCAGAAGAGCAGTTCTGCCCCAGTCTGAAGAGGGAATCTGGACAATCTTTGTCGTTCTGAACACCCCCTGGAGTATCAATAATACATCTTCTAACACAAAGTACTATTGTGTATCAAGAGAAAGACTGTCGAATAACAGACATATAACAACGAGACAAAACTGTTCCAATTCTTGTCAAAATGTTTCTCAGCTCTTTTCAGGTATCACAGACTTTTTCTATTGAAGTTCTTATATTTGTTTGACTTTTATTTAATTTGAAAATGGAATTTAAGGTGAACTGAAATATTCTGACTACTGTGATAACAGCAATATTTGAATACTACATCTGGATGTCCACACAACATTCATCTAATGCCCCAACTTTTTTTCTCAAAGTATCATTTGTTTTGAGACTGAAAATTCCTCGTACTGGTGGCTTATTATTTAGAATCTATCTGTGCGATGCTGCAGACATCTTGCTGGTACAAAAGCAGTAACTTCCCATAGTATAGTGGAACCTCTGGCTGTGAATGCAGCCTTTGTCTCCATTACTTTTATAAAAAGGTTAAACAAATGATTTCATAAACTGGTCTCTAAATAAGATAAGGTACTTTGCCATTCCACTACGTGTACTAAAGAATTTATATCTACCTACTAAGATTCTGCAGATAGATAGGTAGAAGCTCTGTAGACTCAAGTTTAGAGTGCACTGAGTTTCTATTAATACTCTGTAGATGGAATTCATCACCTGCTGAACAGAAATCTTTAAATTGGGCTTTTTTTTTTCTTTAAAAGCAACAGCACTGCTGATCTCCCCTTCATAGGGCCAATGACAAACAGGTATACTAGTTCTGATGTGTTATTCTGTTAGGACTTTTTTATCAATGTTTTATTCTGGGACGAGGTTTCAAAGTATTTTCAACTCTATTGTGGCCTTGACTTACTGCCATTTTTACCTTATCTGGAGGAACATTTTAGTGAAATACGCTTCATGAACAAGTCTTCAAAATACCAGCATACATTCCAAAATAAGTTGATAAGCACAAAGAGCCGTTTGATAGTGTTTTACTCTTTTCTTTTTCTCCACCTCCTGCATTGTCCCATTTCCTTCTTCAACTGAAAAAGATGTATGTCTTGTATCATTAAAACAAAATCTTAATCCCCATTCATCCCAGGAATCCCTGTTCAGTGGACAGACTCACTGCATCACACTAGTCCTATATTATTTTAGGAGTTGAAAGAGAGGTGTGCTTAAGGACTACACAGAAGCCATGCCAGGAAAATCAGATTTTATTGGTACGCTCTACCTGAAGACTAAGGTGAAATTAATTCTGCTATTAAGACCTTCTGTATGGCATTTTCCACACTTTGTCAATTTTCTCTTATATAAGTCATAATGCCCTAACGGTCTAGCAGTAAAAAAATTGGAAAAAGAAAAAGTTTTTATAATGACTAGCAGAACAATATGAAAAATAACATTCAGATGATGCAGAAGAGGAGCTTTCTGTCTTTGTTTTTCTTTTTTAGCTCCACAGACTGTTTCTTACACCACCAATATTTTAATCCAACAAAAGTTCAAAGCAGCATGCCATCATAGGGATCCACAGTGTGCTACAAAAGCTGGAGGATGATTTTTTCAACAGTAATTTATAAAACATTAATAGTCTACTCAGCATCATCTCTTTCCTGCAATAGATGCAAGCATCAAATATGATACTGCAAAAGGCAGAACCAAAAAGACAAACCACCATCTGCTGTCAGACGCAGCTATGAAAAATCTTAAAATACTTTGAGACATGTTTCCCTTTTTGCTTAGTCCCTGGTAACGTGTGACCATTTCTTCCACATGTAAGCCAAAATAAATAAATAAGCCATGCAGCAGTTCACTCTGGCAAGACATGTAGCAATAGGGAAGATAAGAAACTTCAGTATGTCGTGTAACATTCTGAGCCTCCAAGTCTTCCAGGCCATTTATGCTTTCCTGATTACCAGCAAAAGGTCAAAGCTGATCTTATACTGTACTTGTCAGTAATTTCCAATATGATAACATTAATATTTTTCAGATTGAGAAGAATCAGTGCAGATTATATGCACTGGAAAGAAACAGAGTTCATTTAGTATTTCATACACCAATACCTTGCACCACTGAGTGCAGTTCTGAAGTTTAACAATGTGATGCTCTCTTAGGGTTGAAACTTGTTTGTATTCTGAAAATAAAATCTTAGTGGGGACAGAAAAAGAAATAACCAATTTCTAAAGCTACAGGAAACACAAAACTGAGTGATTAAGTAAATTCAGCTTATCACAAGGTATCAGATGTTAATGGTTTTAGAAAATTTAAAAAGGCAAATCTTGAGCTCATTTTTAAGAAATCAGAAACTCAGCAAATTGTGTATGAGACAACACATTTCAATGTGCAGAATATTTGCAGGAGGATGGAATTTCTCTCTCAGAGTAATTTGGAGTGAAATGCTGTGTAATATACTGTGGAAAAACTGAAAAAAAAAAAAAAAAAAANAAAGATCCTCATTCTTTTTCTAGTACTTTCTATTATAATGTACAGTTCTGTAGACACTGACTAAAAAGGGACTAAGAGCAATTTGTATTAAAACTAATTGATAACAGAATGATGCTGGTGTTGTGTCAGAAATACATAAGCAAAAACATCTCATTTAAGTGCTCAAATTAGCACTTGCATCATATAAATAAATACTGGCTATCAAACATTTTTCTTTATTTAAAACTATTTTCTTGAAAATATACATAAGAAAATAGATTACAGAATACTTGGGCTGAAAGAAAACAACAACAACAACAACAACAACAAAACTTAACAAAAACAGAAAAGACAAACTCAGTAGACCACACCATCTATTTATGAACAGTTCCAGTAATTCATATACTGGTCCATGTCATGCAGTATCCTCTTTCTATAATCAGAACAAATACCAGCAGTGGGAGTATGATCAGGGAAAAAGTAAAAGTAAATTGTATTTCTCCTTAATGCTGTCTTAGCTTTTCTGTTTGAGTGACAGATAACAAAGGAAGAAAGCAGAGACCCACATAAAAGTTAAGTTATGAAAGGAATTATTAACAGTAACCTCATTTAGGCATGGCATTGCCACACTTAGTAATCTTGGCTCTTCTTACTGCCATTTAGGAAAGAAAGGGGTGCTTTGGGGCATGAAAAAAAGGCGTTTTGGAGGATTTCCCCATGTACGCATTAGATGAGTGCCAACTAGCTAGCAAGTCAGATAAGCACCTTCCTTAAAAAAGTGTTGAGAGGTATTTTAAAACCCACAGTTATTTGTATCTATCAACCATATTTTAATGGAACATTTGGGAAAGATAGTTCTTCTACATGTAAACAATTCTAGAAACAAACGTTCTGAAAAAAAGTAGCTTTTAGAGGTCATGTTAAGATATATAACATCTTTATTAAAAAAAAAAAAAGCTTTAAAATGCATTGATTTTTTTTTTTTACTCATAGAGTAGTTTATCTGATTATAGTTTACAGTGCAATTGAAAAACTGTATTTTACAAGTAGGTCATACGCTAGAAAATTATACATTAGTATCTGTGCAGCTATTTATGTTATAGAAATACAGTACTGCTTAAATACTGCTAGCTTTCAGTTTAGCACAAGCAGACCTGAAGGGCTGCAATGCTCTATTCAAATTACCATAAAAGCATCATGCAGATCAGTCCTACAAATAATATACATTTGTTGTTCATATCACCTTTAGCCTGAACTTCTGAAGTGTAAAAACACTATAATTTTTCAATGGCTTTCTCATCTGTTCTTGTGGCTACACTGAGCAGACTCGATTCATTTCTGCAGCATTTGTTCTAACTCAAAGGGTCAGAAGTCAGAGAGGAAACAGGGCTGCATGACATAAAGCAGCTTTTATATACAGTTATTTGCCCTATCGTATTTTGCAAAGAAAGAATATCATTTAGCCGGAAAAAAATGTAATTTAGTCTGTCTCTCAGAACTTACTTTATTGTCATGTGACAGTTTCTGCTATCTTTTCTCCCAGTGGGCTTAAAAGTAAACTCAGATTCTGCATTTCTGAAGCTGTCTGGAATGAGAACCTGTGGGAAATGTAACTGTTTAAAGACATTAACAAGTGGACACATTATGCAGGGGCAGATGGCAAATCACAATGTTTGAGTCAAATGTATTGGAAAATTAACAAAAGGGAAATAGTTTCACACCAAATGGCTGTAAGGAGGACTGTTACATTTCCCCATGTTCCTTCTTTCCATTTAACCATCCTTAAAATGCTAATCCCACAGGTGCCAATAGCGTCCACATTAAGAGCTTATAATGTATAAAATGTTGAATGATCACTTTCTTCTAAACACTGGTCCACTCTTAAATAACAATTTTTTAAAAATCCCTAAAACTCTCATTGTCTAACTTAGCATATTAACACACAGATTTTATTTTATCCCTTTTGGCAAACACTGCCCAATGATGTTTTATCTGACTTTAAAATCCCAGGCTTTGGGATTGCTTCCCAGAGTCAGTTTTTCAGAGCAGCAGGCTCAGGTGGTGGTTGATTTTAGCAAACTGCTTGCACAGTTTATCAGTCAGTGTTGTCTTTGGTCTCTTTCTACACCAGAGAGGTGGCAGAGGTGAGGATAACTTCAACTATACTGTGCTCTTTCTCTGTGCTGTACACAGCCCGCTGATGTTAATTCCTGAAAATGATGCAATCCATTTTAATCATTGCTTTGTTTCCAGGTCTTGCGTTACCCAAATACCTTTGCCTGCCATGACTGGTTCAATCTATCTGTTTTCATGAACTGCTACTGTAATGTCCAATTGAATTCTGGTTCAGATTTCAGTTTGTATTGCAGAAATCTCTCCACAGTATATGTAGTCTCAAGCAGTATAGACCATGCTTCAAAATTTGTCAAAGAGCCTGTTGGTGAATGCTGTGGTGATATTTTGTTCAGTTTTGTTTTTCCACAAGGGTGTCTCCCACTGAACTGACAGTCAACCAAAGTTGGTCTGCCATCAGGCTTTCAGCTTAGCTGCTTGCAAAAGTTTTAGGCTGCCCTCTTAAACATAAATGCTTTAATCCACTGTGTGCCCATTTTTGACCTTTTGTACTTAAAAGCCTGTTGTTCAGATTTTTATACACGGAGACTATGTTAGAGATAAATTCCTAAAAAAACCATAATGTAGATTCATTTATCTTTCTAAGTTGGAACAGAAAATCCTCCTAGGAAACAATAGCATGAGAACCAGCAGTTGACTACTGCTGTCTTCCATTTATTAGTGCCATTTTCCTTCAGAGTAAATGATTCCAGCATACAGTTCTGTATTTTGGGGAAACTTCCATATTAGAGGACTTTTTTAACACTGATTCCAATCTTCCATTCAGGACATTTTTCCATTTCATCCTGGGCCCCGTAGCATGTGCTATTCAAACCTTTTTCAAGGTCAAATAGCCACATGGGTCTCTAAACCCTTCAGGGGCAACAGTGAGAAGGAAAAGGTATGGTGCTATGCATAATAGGTGCTGAAGGAGGCATTGTGCCTCCAGAAACATATTGGCATTTTCTGCTTTTTACCTGAGTGCCTGGCACCTCCACTGAGATGTCTGACTCCCAGTAGGCTTCTTTGTACTTCCCTGCTCTGTGCCTTTACTTTTCTCTCTGGCTTTTTCTGGCAGAGTAAAAGAAAGGATAACTCCCAAGGACTTATCCTTGAAAATACCCTGCAAAAGGGGAATGCAACTAATTTGCAACCCTCACATCACTATACGCTTTTCTACTTCTGATGTGATATGAAGTGTTTTCTATCTTTTAAAAATCAATATGCATACTGTTCCTACGACAACTGACCCAGATTCTTAATGAGCTTCCCTTGATACTACTACTACTACTACTACTACACAAATGTATAGTAATTTCCTGTGGGTAGATTTCCCATGTCTGCTCTCTAATTCAAAGCTTGACCCATCCGTCCTGCATTACAAGCCATGCACCAGAAGCATCCAGCTCTATGGAGTTTCTCCTGCCAATCCTTTTCTCCCTCACTTGTTTGGAAACAGATTGGCAGCGCAGAGATGCTGCAGCAGCATGGAAAGTAGCCAGATGACAGCCATGAGAAGATGTCATTCCGGTCTGACAGGAAAATGAATTCTAGTTGCGTGAACTGACATTCATGAGTCTGAAGGGAAAATCAATGTCTCCGTGAGCCAAAGTTCCTGTGTGCCTGTATGATTCCTGCTTCCAAGGTCTTGTGTACTACTGGGAAATCTATGTATTGCTATTTTATTTTGGTCTAGTATTTCATGTAAGAACATACATTAAGTTTGAAGAGCTCCAATGTGATAATGCAAATCCACGCAGTGTTCTATATAAAGTCCTTTAATCTCTCCTGATAAGCTTGTTTAATCTTCCCTTATTCAATACTAAAAGATTAAAGGACTTCAATAGGTGTATCTTTTTACTGAGCTGCGTTTCTTTTTTTTTTTAGCTTTGTGAGTATGTGTATGAAAAGTGCACAAAATGAAAGCTGGCCTTTTTTTTTAATTAATAAAATCAAATTAACAAGGAGAAATGGTATGCATTTATAATGCACCTCT
This sequence comes from Pavo muticus, assembly GCA_016647715.1. Lineage (NCBI taxonomy): Eukaryota > Metazoa > Chordata > Aves > Galliformes > Phasianidae > Pavo > Pavo muticus. The sequence continues at coordinate 251,125 of JACDJE010000415.1, forward strand.
TGTCTTCCTGTCATTGGTGCTGCCACAGTCACAGTGCTTTGTCAACACAGTTACAATATGAAAATTAAATGAAAAGCACCCTTGATTCAAATAAATCTTTTTTTAAAATACTTCCTTGTTAGACCTTCTTGTTTGTAAATAAAGATTATTTTTCTAATAACCTAACCAATAACTGGAAAACAAACAAAGAAAACCACAAAAACCAAGATATTTTCTCTTATTTGTCCTCCCACAATCACAATTTTTAAAGGTCACAGCTTCCTTATAACCGATTGAGGACTTTCTTCCATCAACATCTATTCTGTGGAAATAAAAGGAGCTGAAAATCATTTTGATTGGAAAACAGATACACTCGGAGTAACTATTTCATTAGAAACATGAAGTTACAAGCAGAAAATTCAAAAGATCTGCCAGGTTGAAAAAAAAGAAAGAGCTTAGGAAAAGAAATCTCTGAAAAAGACTCTTCAATACTTATGAAAGAAGCATGAATTATATGGTCTAGATCTGTCACTGAAGATGTAAAATTGTCTGAAAAGTAGGTGTTTCCAAATCACTGTAGAACACTCTACACAACTTCTCAGTAAGTCACAAACATCGTCTTGTAAATCCCATTGCAATTTAGCAGTGAAATTAAATCAGACTTTAATATTAGCAAGGAATCTTTGAAGAACTTTTTTCTTCTCCTGCTTTATTCTGAACTCTGCAAATCTGAAATCACTCATACTACCATTTAAATCCCAAAGGAATTGCCTTCTTTCTGCTGGCAATTCTTTCCATCTGTGGAAGTCAATCCAGTGCAATTTAAGTGACAGTGAGCTTGGCTATCTGAAGTCACACTGCAGGAATTTATCACCTTCGTCACTGCTGTGGATTAAGCATGTCTTACTGGTGATCAATCAATTCCATTACATTTTCAATCACTATCTCAAAAGTAAGACATTAGCTTAATTGTACTTTAGATATATTCATGGAACACCCATCGGTGGTTCAATAACTTTCATGCAAGTATAAATTAACCTAGCATCATTACAAAGAAATGTGATTTCAGGAGTGATTAATATTTGGTTCTTTGTGCCTTAAGTGAGAACACATTTTATTTGGGAAGTTACATTTTTTTCAAAACTATATTTAAATTTTAAGTCTAAGAAAATAATTCCTTTAGGTGACAATATACTGTTAATAATGAAGAGTTTCGGAAACACTTGAATTTGACTGATGCTAGTATAGTCTCAGATGCATCTTCCTGGAAAATGCAAAACAATTTTCATGCAACTCTTCACTTAACCCACATACGTCACCTATATCCCCAAGTTTGTTATGCTTAGGTCAGAATCACAGGAACATAGAATAGTTTGGTTTGGAAGAGACCTTTAAGATCATCTAGTTCCAATCCCCCTGCTATAGGAAGGGATACCTCCCACTAGACCAGGTTGCTCAAAGCCCCATCCAGCCTGGCCTTGAATGCTTCCAGTGTGGGAGTGTTCACAGCCTCACTGAGAACCTGTTCCAGCGTCTCACCATCCTCATAGTAAAGAATTTCTTCCTAACATCTAGTCTAAATCTACCCTCTTTCGGTTTAAAGCCATTTCCCCTTGTCCTGTCACTACATGCCCTTCTAAAAGTACCTCCCCAGCTTTCCAGTCCAGGTCCCCTGCAGGTACTGGAAGGTCGCTATAACGTCCTCCCAGAGCCTACTCTTCTCCAGGCTGAAAAGCATCAACTCAGCCCGTCTCAAGGAGGGAGGTGCTCCAGCCCTCTGATGATCTTTGTGGCCCTCCTCTGGACTCATTCCAACAGCTCAATGTCCTTCTTGAGTTGGAGGCCCCAGAACTGGACGCAGTACTCCAGGTGGGGTACCATGAGAGCAGAGTAGGGGGGCAGAATTACCTTGCTTGCTTTGCACAAGTCCAAGAAGATCACGTCTGTTGCTCTTCCTTTATCCACTGACACTGTAACTCCATCATAGAAGGCCACCAAGTTTTTCAGGAACAATTTGCTCTCAGTGAAACCATGTTGGTTTCCACCAATCACCTCATCTTTATTTTCCACATGCCTTACTAGGGCCTTCAAGTGGATCTGCTCTAAGATCTTGCCATGCACAGAGGTGAGATTAACAGGCCTGTAGTTCCCTGGATCCCCCTTTTTTCCCTTCTTGTAAATAGGGGTGATGTTTCCCCTTTTCCAGTCAGTGGGAACTCCACCAGACTGCCATGACTATTCAGATGTGATGGTTAGTAGCTTGGCAACTTCATTCACCAGCTCTCTCAGAACCTGTGGATAGATGACATCGTGTCCCATGAACTTGTACACCTTCAGGTTCTTCAGATGGTGTCAAATCTCATCTTCATTTACAGCAGGTTTCTGCAATTTGGGTGGTGCGGCTAGAGCCCTTGCCAGTGAAGACTGAGGCAAAGTAACCATTAAGCACCTTTCTCCATATTGCTTGTGACCAGGTCATATACAGAAATATAAATTTCACCTGATATTACTAAAAGCACTTCATGTCTACTGTAAAGTGTGCTCTTTTCCACCATGCCCTGGTTCACCATGAAACCAGTGACGTGCTCAGTCTGGGCTGTTAAAAGGAAACATCTTTCACACATCCCTAGCACTTGGGGGTTTGTTTTTGACACTTGAGAGAGACATTTGCTACTTATACATGTAGTCTTTTCTACTTCAGCTCAAGAAAAACATTACCTTCTGTCTATGTAAATGTAGAAAAAAATAAGTACTTGAACAGGAGGCCTTGGGAAACAGTGTTAATTAAAGCAGTACGTTAAAATTTCAGTGGCACAATATCAATGCCTACTACAACAGAAAACAAGTTTGTGGATGCGCTTTGTTTCTGGAATTCATTTACAGTCTAATTTTCAGCTGCAGCCTCACATCGATGCTCTAAAGGACTGGGAGCTACAGCTGTATATTCAGCACATTTGAAAATTAGGCTGCCAGCAGTGTGCTCTCCATTTCTCAGCTTACTGGCTCTGAAACCAAAGCCTGCTGTCACTGCTCTCATAATTTTGTTTGAATACGTGCAGTTTAAGGACAAACCACTAGGACTACATTAAAAATATATTTCCTAGAAGAGTTTAACAATTGAACCTAAGAGCAAAGTCTCTAAAAGCCTGAAGCAGTGCATACTTAGCTGTTTTTTCCTATTTCAGGAAAAAAAAAAAAATCAGTTTGAATTAGAATAAAACCATTTCAAATTACATTATTCAGTAAATATTTTGAAGACTGCTCCAAAAGTAATGCCTCCTATTTTATTATACTGGCCCACGGCAGCAGAAGTGGATGTTGGTGGTACTGCAGTAGAGGCTGAACCTTCCTGCCAATATTCTGTTACATATTGTTGCCATACAACAGATGGCAGCAGAGGGGCACTCTGACAGAATGTTGTCTGACAGGGAAGAGTGTATGAAGCAAAGGTGTCACTGAATTTCTCCATGCAGAAAAAATGGCACCCACTGACATCCACTGATGCTTGCAGAATGTTTATGAAGCACTAACAGTGGATGTGAGCACAGTGAGGTGATGGTTGGTGCATTTCAACAGTGGTGACAGTAACAGTGGCGCACCTCTGCTGGTGCAGATTTTTATGAGTGTGGCATGCAGGCTTTTGTTCATGTATCTATGCTGGCAAAAAATGCACCACCACCAAATGGTGGTAATTGTGTTGAAAAATACTGTTTTGTAGCTGCGTATTTCCTCTATCAAATAGTGTTATAATGCTTTCTGTATCAGTTGTAGCTTCCATGGAAAAAAATAGGGACACATTACTTTTGAAGCAACCTATATACATACTCAAAAAAATTTCCCTTTTGGGAAATAATTTTGAAGAAACACATAGGTGTCACCTTTTTCATCATTTATTGGGGTTTGCTCTGAATGTGGGCTTCTTTGGCAAAACAAAAGATAATGAACTGAACTTCTTCGCAGTAGAATACAGTAAATGGTTGTTCATTTCTTTAGAAGTCGCAGCAGGTGGATAGGGGTAATGCACTACAGGACAAAGGATTTACTATTAAAAATACAGTAGGGCTACTGAAGCCTAACGAATGAAGCAGCACATCATCACTTATATGTTGTAAAGATCTGAAATCACCAGTAACTACCATTCATCATGAATGTCATTTGTTCAACATGAAAACTAGGGGACATCTTACATCTGTTAATGTATCTCATTAAGTATAACTATTCATCTTGTATTTCAACGTCAAGATCAAATAAAAGTTGAACTTACAGTAGCACTTCATGCTATCAGAGCCCAAACTGGGAGGGAAAATTACACTAAAATGCTGCACAGAGAAAAGCCCTTTTCCATTCAGCATCAGAGTAAGCTAAAAAAAAATAATATGCATTTCATTTAAAATTATTTAAAAGGTATATATTTGGATCTCCATAGACCAGCTGTATGTCCCTTGCTTATCTAGTTATTCTACTTCCCTTAAATCTTGCCATTATCTCTTTCCAAAGTGTTTCCTCCTTAATTGTGAAATATTCATCAAGGCAGTAAGAGGCTGATACTACAGTGTCACTACACCTTTTGGTGAGAACCACAATCTACAAAGCTGAAAATGCAGTTTCAAGATCCTGTTGTAAATCACATGAAACAGAAACATTATCTTGATCTCTTGCATCTCCAATGGGCACTTTAGCCATCAAGTGATTGTTGACTGCTCTGGAGTTTCAAGTCTCTTCCTTTCACTAAATCAATCGTGGTTTAAATGAGCTAAATATTCTCAGTCTGCCCAAAGGATATTTTATGAAAAATATCCTAACCTACTTTATTGCTATACTGTTATCTTCTGAAACAAAAATGATAATGAATAAAGAGTTCTAAGGTTTTAATTCTTGCTAGAATAAGTATCTGATTAGAGAGGAAGGATTACCATGTCTCAGACTTTAAACTGCCATTTGAATGTGTAAACACAGCTGTCTGATAAGTCTCCCATGAGGTATAGTGGAAATGCCAATACTCAAGCATTGCTACATATTTTTAAAACATTAAAAATAAAAGGCTCTTCCAGGAGGACTATAAAAGCCAGACAAGTTTGTGATAGTGCAGGAAAAACTGCTCAGAGATGGAGAGGAGAAAGCTGATACAACAGTCTGAAATAATGGAAAATTAAAATACAAAGTACTTTCATTTGCAAAGAAAACACAGCTTTTAGTGTATGAAATATTTGCCAAGATAGTAAAAATGTTTACTCTTTCCTTCATTATCCATGACCCACTAAAAGGGAGAACCGCTTGGACAGGACTTTTGCAAGATGCCTAGCTGGTATTAGTCATTGGTAAAGCTATGTCATGAGCACCTGAATTAAAAATTTGAGCTTTTTCTTACTGTGCACAGTACTTCAGTCTTGTGTAATCCTTCATTACAGACCTTTTATCATTCTCTTTCTTACAGAAAACATAGCTGAAAACATAGAAGAAAACCAAACATTAATGAAAAAGTAACCTGTGGAATTTTGCATTATATAGTGGTCGGCATCCTGCATCTCTACAGGTTTCTATTTGTTGTATACTGGACCCCTTACAGGCAATTGCTGCCTAATGCATTAACACTCTGAGCTGCTGATATGCCTTAGTCAAGGTGCTTCATTTCCCACTTAATAATATTTCAAAAAATTTTCTTCTTATTTGCCTTACAAGCAGCTTTTTTTTTTTTTTAAAGAAATAACACATTTTCTTTATTCTTACATTTCAAATTCCAGAGGAATGGAATGGCAGAGGAATAGTCAAATCTACTTGAATGTATTTGAATTTCTGATACTAAGATTTGGGACTGGGAATTTTAGGTGGTACCTTAAAACAAGTACAATGAACGAGCAGGAAGCTGGGAAGGGTCATACTGAAATAAATCAGCAAATACATAAATAAAAAGAAAACCAAAGGAAGGTGGGAAGAGGGTCATGAAATGCTGAAAAGAAGGAAAACGACGAAGCTCTCATTTCCTTACAGTGTTAATCTTGCTTTCAAGTCCCTTTGCCTGCCAAGAAGACCAAGTCAAATTGTGCTCCAGAAGATAAGGCAGAATTACTCTTCATGCTTTCAGAGCTCACTGCAGACAGAAATGATCAAAGCCTACATTTCAGTTTTCCAGTGTCAGCATTGCATTAAAACCTATGCTTCCTGCCATACAGACTTAGTTATTGTAGCAGAGCAGGTGAACAATCCATTAGAGGTGGAAACAGCCATTTGAATTACCTATATTCCAAATAATTCTGCAATTGCTATTCATAATGAGGTTTGACAGTCACTAAAATTTGAAACTGAAATTTATAGATAAGTGAGAGGAAAGTTGTCTTCAGAGAAGCAGCAGAGATTTGATTTCAGCACAAAGATCAATAATGAGACTTTGTATTAGTTCATTTAAGACAAGAAAATGGATGACAGCAGATATAATTGCTCTACTGCAGCTTTTAGTGTTGCATTTTGTTGTCTGTTTAAAATATTAAGGTATACTTGTAGCAGAGACCTAAGGGCACATGGGTCAAAAGAATTATAAAAGCTCATCCTACGGTTACCATGAGGATAATTACCCAAGAAGTACACTTCCCCCAGAAGAGCAGTTCTGCCCCAGTCTGAAGAGGGAATCTGGACAATCTTTGTCGTTCTGAACACCCCCTGGAGTATCAATAATACATCTTCTAACACAAAGTACTATTGTGTATCAAGAGAAAGACTGTCGAATAACAGACATATAACAACGAGACAAAACTGTTCCAATTCTTGTCAAAATGTTTCTCAGCTCTTTTCAGGTATCACAGACTTTTTCTATTGAAGTTCTTATATTTGTTTGACTTTTATTTAATTTGAAAATGGAATTTAAGGTGAACTGAAATATTCTGACTACTGTGATAACAGCAATATTTGAATACTACATCTGGATGTCCACACAACATTCATCTAATGCCCCAACTTTTTTTCTCAAAGTATCATTTGTTTTGAGACTGAAAATTCCTCGTACTGGTGGCTTATTATTTAGAATCTATCTGTGCGATGCTGCAGACATCTTGCTGGTACAAAAGCAGTAACTTCCCATAGTATAGTGGAACCTCTGGCTGTGAATGCAGCCTTTGTCTCCATTACTTTTATAAAAAGGTTAAACAAATGATTTCATAAACTGGTCTCTAAATAAGATAAGGTACTTTGCCATTCCACTACGTGTACTAAAGAATTTATATCTACCTACTAAGATTCTGCAGATAGATAGGTAGAAGCTCTGTAGACTCAAGTTTAGAGTGCACTGAGTTTCTATTAATACTCTGTAGATGGAATTCATCACCTGCTGAACAGAAATCTTTAAATTGGGCTTTTTTTTTTCTTTAAAAGCAACAGCACTGCTGATCTCCCCTTCATAGGGCCAATGACAAACAGGTATACTAGTTCTGATGTGTTATTCTGTTAGGACTTTTTTATCAATGTTTTATTCTGGGACGAGGTTTCAAAGTATTTTCAACTCTATTGTGGCCTTGACTTACTGCCATTTTTACCTTATCTGGAGGAACATTTTAGTGAAATACGCTTCATGAACAAGTCTTCAAAATACCAGCATACATTCCAAAATAAGTTGATAAGCACAAAGAGCCGTTTGATAGTGTTTTACTCTTTTCTTTTTCTCCACCTCCTGCATTGTCCCATTTCCTTCTTCAACTGAAAAAGATGTATGTCTTGTATCATTAAAACAAAATCTTAATCCCCATTCATCCCAGGAATCCCTGTTCAGTGGACAGACTCACTGCATCACACTAGTCCTATATTATTTTAGGAGTTGAAAGAGAGGTGTGCTTAAGGACTACACAGAAGCCATGCCAGGAAAATCAGATTTTATTGGTACGCTCTACCTGAAGACTAAGGTGAAATTAATTCTGCTATTAAGACCTTCTGTATGGCATTTTCCACACTTTGTCAATTTTCTCTTATATAAGTCATAATGCCCTAACGGTCTAGCAGTAAAAAAATTGGAAAAAGAAAAAGTTTTTATAATGACTAGCAGAACAATATGAAAAATAACATTCAGATGATGCAGAAGAGGAGCTTTCTGTCTTTGTTTTTCTTTTTTAGCTCCACAGACTGTTTCTTACACCACCAATATTTTAATCCAACAAAAGTTCAAAGCAGCATGCCATCATAGGGATCCACAGTGTGCTACAAAAGCTGGAGGATGATTTTTTCAACAGTAATTTATAAAACATTAATAGTCTACTCAGCATCATCTCTTTCCTGCAATAGATGCAAGCATCAAATATGATACTGCAAAAGGCAGAACCAAAAAGACAAACCACCATCTGCTGTCAGACGCAGCTATGAAAAATCTTAAAATACTTTGAGACATGTTTCCCTTTTTGCTTAGTCCCTGGTAACGTGTGACCATTTCTTCCACATGTAAGCCAAAATAAATAAATAAGCCATGCAGCAGTTCACTCTGGCAAGACATGTAGCAATAGGGAAGATAAGAAACTTCAGTATGTCGTGTAACATTCTGAGCCTCCAAGTCTTCCAGGCCATTTATGCTTTCCTGATTACCAGCAAAAGGTCAAAGCTGATCTTATACTGTACTTGTCAGTAATTTCCAATATGATAACATTAATATTTTTCAGATTGAGAAGAATCAGTGCAGATTATATGCACTGGAAAGAAACAGAGTTCATTTAGTATTTCATACACCAATACCTTGCACCACTGAGTGCAGTTCTGAAGTTTAACAATGTGATGCTCTCTTAGGGTTGAAACTTGTTTGTATTCTGAAAATAAAATCTTAGTGGGGACAGAAAAAGAAATAACCAATTTCTAAAGCTACAGGAAACACAAAACTGAGTGATTAAGTAAATTCAGCTTATCACAAGGTATCAGATGTTAATGGTTTTAGAAAATTTAAAAAGGCAAATCTTGAGCTCATTTTTAAGAAATCAGAAACTCAGCAAATTGTGTATGAGACAACACATTTCAATGTGCAGAATATTTGCAGGAGGATGGAATTTCTCTCTCAGAGTAATTTGGAGTGAAATGCTGTGTAATATACTGTGNCGTAGATAATGCCTTCATTAAACTAGTCATAATCCTTAAGTATTTATGAAACTTCAGTAGATGCATGAGTTTATTTTTTCCAAAAAGATGCTTTTCTGAAGTTTGTAATTGCTAGTAGGATGATTCTGTCATCATTGAGCATAAATAAATAATGCTAGTAGATTATTTTAACCACTGAAAAGGACCATCAAAATGTAGTTTTCTCAGCAAATGCCATAGCATATTAAATAAGTCAAACAGATATATGAAACCTGAACATGTAATTAATAGCTTTATATTTATCAGGAATTATCCTCTGTAGTTTTTTTCAGCTACAATCTTCTCTAAGATTCAGTCAAAGTCCCTGTCTACCTGAAAATAAAATCAGGATTGCAAGTGTCTTTCTACACTTTTTTGAACATCAAAACACATTGGCCCTTCTCTCACATTTGACACCTGCAAGTCTGAACAATTTTGGCATACTACAGCAAAAACTTGTTCATAAATATTTATAAATAATATGACAAGTGTTCACTAAAATATACATTATTAAAATAAAATTCCAGTATGATTCTAATGATAGAGATCCGGAAAATTAATACAGAAGGATTTTTTTGAGTAACTTTAAAAGTAACTTTAATTACAATAGTTCTCGTTCAAACCCAGATTCTTTTCTTCAACATAAATGGAGCTGAAATAATCAGTGTGGATTGAGTCTTTGTTTAGCTCAGAAATTCCCCCCATTCACATATTTTAAGAAAATATAAGTTGGATTTCTAAAGCGGTGTTTATATCGCCCTGTAAAATTAACTTTCATATCCATGAAAGCAGAACATGTGTTGAGTATCTGTAAAGTCAATTGACTGGCTTCTGCTTCAGAAACCCCTCCATCTCTGCTCTGCCCAGTGTGTTATTGCAGAGTTTCATCCAACACAGGAACCTCATCAGAATCTATCTTCCAAGTGTTGAAAGCAAATCAGGTGGTAAGTCCAGAACTGGTATATAACAGGGTCTTGTCCTACTCTGTCACAGGTAAGGCAGCTTTCCACAAAAGAAACGTTGCTTATGAACAAATTTCTCTATAAAGGTGAAATGTAAATTCAACATGCCAGTGAATTAACATCTCAGCTAATAAAGTTAATACCATGAGGAGAGAAATGCAAGAAATGACAGTAAGTTTACATATAGCCAAATTAATTCAATTAGCATTATACACATATCTAGTCATACAGATAGATGCATCGTGAGTCCATTGGTATCAGAAAGATCATTCAGTTTGATCTTAAAGTTGGGTGAACAACAGAGCCATCCTGAACTTACCACCCCTGCTTAGAAATGCTTAAATCACACAAAAAAATCTCTTTTTTTATTTAAAAATTGCAATACCTATTTCAGGCATCTCAGTTTTCACAGTGGATAATGCTGTGGTTGCCACAAACACATTACTTTTATAGATTAAAACCTTCAAGTTTCAGACTTCTCCACAACTCTTGGTATATTTGTCTCTTACACTGTAATGTCATCTTATAATTCATGGTGATACTGATCAGATCACCTCGTAACTTTCCTCTCTGAAAATCTACTGGCTTCAGTGTTTGGAGGTGACTAAGGCATAGTGTCCCCTTGTTCTTTAATGTCCTTTGCAATAATTTTAGAGTCAAGACATTTCTCCATATTCCATCATAGGAAAAAAATATTCCACAAGAGGGTTTTGACATGTTATTTTAGTTCTCATTTGAAATGTTACAATGTTTGCATGCATATATCACTCTTATGACATTACTTCTTGCTCCTCTATTTTTAACTGCATTATAAATGCATAAAATCTTCGCTGCAGTTAAATTAAGGAATCAGAAAGCTAAGTGCTCAATTGAAACAGACAGTTCCCCAGACTCATGAGAGCAACTATTCAAAACAGTCTGCATGAAGTAAATTCTGTCACTGGCTTTGAAAGCATGTACTCACAGATGTGGTGGTTGCCAATATGGAAGCAAACTTCAGCACACATTCTTGAAGCAATATACAAACACTGCTTTTTTCAATACATGCATTTACAGGGCTCAAATTCTACACATGCCAGGAATGGATCAAACATATGAAATTCCTTGAAACAGGTGGCCCATATGCGCAAAAGAATTATGTAAAAAATAACCTGCTCAAGCACTTTTAAGATTGACTACAAAACTGTACGGTACGCTGTTAAGGGTTGGTATGGAAGGTCCTCAGGGAATGGTATTGGGACTGATGTGTTTGACATCTTTATTGGTGATACAGACTGTGAGATTGAGAAAACCCTCAGTAAACCAATTGATGACCAAAAGCTGAGTGATGTGGTCAACATACTGGAGGGAAGGAATGCCTCTAAAGAGGCCTTCATAGACTCAAGAAGTGTGCCTGTGTGAACTTCATGAAATTCAATAAGGTTAAAATCAACACCCTGCAACTGAGTCAAGGCAATCCCAACCACAAGCACAGGCCAGGCAAGGAATGGATTGAGAGCAGACCAGAGGAGAAATTCTTGGAGACGCTGGCTGAGAAGCTCAACATGAGCTGACAGTGTGCACTTGCAGTACAGAAAGCCAAATGCATCCTGAGCCTCATCAAAAGAAATAGGACCAATAGCAAGAGGGAGGTGATTCTCCTTCTGTACTCCTCTCTCATGTGACCCCACCTGCAGCACTGAATTCAGCTCTGGTAACTGCAACATAAGAAGGGCATGGATCTATTGGAGAGGATCAAGAGGATGGCCACAAAGACGATTAGAGGGCTGGAGCACCTCTCCTATGAGTATGAGGTATGAAGAGAGGCTGAGAGAACTGGGTTTGCTCAGCCTGGAGAAGACTCTAAAGAGACCAGGTTATGGTCTTCCAGTGCTTAAAGGGGGCACTGTCTAGTTTACTTTTCACCTTCATGTGGAAATTTGTTCATAAGCTGGAGAGGGACTTTTTACAAAGTCACGAGTTGAATAAGTCAAGGGGCAAAGACTTTAAGCTATAACAGAGTAGATTTAGACTGGATGTAAGGAAGAAATTCTTCACTATGAGGGTGGTGTTCAATATGAGACAGTGGAACAGGTTGCTCAGGGAACTTGTGGATGCCCCATCATAGGCCAGGTTGGCCAATAGCACCCTGATCTACTGGGAGATGCTCTTGCTCAAAGCACAGGCATAGAACTGGATTATCTTAAAGACTCTTCCAACCTAAACCATTCTGTGATTCCAAAGACAAGTCTTACATGTTAGACTAAAGCCTGCTCAGCACTGCCACACAAAGTCCATCGTAAGTGATACCCACTATTGTACAATAGCAATGCTGTCACAGGATTTTTAATGTATGCTCTTAGACCCTGGTCATAAAAACATTAAGTGCGATCAGACAGTGTATGCACCTAAGAAAGCTTTTTGATATCAGTAAGAAAAGTCCTTTTTGTAATTAAGCACTCTTTAAATGGCCAATATGTTTGAGTCTGCTGTGGCTTTATCTACTCAGATTTTGTATAAAAGCTTTCACAGAATTTAAAACAGAATAAAAATCTTTAGACTATCTAGCAAAATACTCAAACTCATCTGACTGAAATGTTTCAATTTTCTATTTAAGAAAGACTTTGTCATATATGGAATAAATTTCACTTCAATAAATAAATCAAAACTGAGCGTGTTGTTATTTTTTTCCCCTAACATGTTATTGCTGACTATGTAAGTCACACTGAACATGAAAGACTAATGCAAATGACATACTTTCCTCTCTGCATATTTTAAAGATATACATAATTCCCTAGTTTCTTAATTATTTGTTAGCAGCTAATGATCATGAATTTTTTCCTCTGTGAGGCAGCAGTAAACAATAGCCAATCAAATATTCAAATAACTTACATTACAACAATAGATTTACAAATTACTGACACTGATAAGAATCTGTTGGATTTATTCTTATGTGTCCTATTTGTTTGGAAAAAAACTTCTTTTGTTGTGTTAATATGGCAGCAATTCCCAGTTACAACACCCAATGAGATTTTGGGACCAACTTTCAAGGTGGTAAGAGCAAACATGTTTGAACACTATACAATCAGATTTGATTGGATATATTCAGGGTGTTTTGTTATGAATAAGCAGAACAATAAAGGCTGCTAGAAAACTCCTTACCTCCTCTACTTTCTTGCTATATTAAAGTATAGCAACACACTGTGTTCATACTCTAATTTGCTGCAGTCCTTTTCAGGGCACATCAAACAGTATGATGATAAATGAAAGCAGGGAACACAGGTAAGGACATTACTAAAATAAACCTGTTTTTCTAACTTTTAAACTTACACAATAGGTTGATCTGTATTTCTTCTCAGAGAGCTCTTAGCTGACTTATTTTAATGAAAATTGAAGTGTTTGGTTTTTTTACAAGTTTCCTATGATTCATTTTTTCCCTTGTCAGGTTGTATTAACAATTCTTACGCTTCCTAATCCTGCATGGTGTATGAGAATTCAGTTTACTCAGAAGCTTCTTGAAGAAAAACAGCAACAGAAAGTATTACATCCTTCAGGTGGAAGTTTCCTTAAAATTCTGATAAAGCATCATAAAGTCCATCCCTTAAAATTCTGTACTTTACATACAGCTGTCATATTGCCTCACATTCTGCTTCAGTATTTGGTATAATAGTGGAACAGTTGCAAGAAAGTTGAAAAAAAAGAAAAAGAAATAAAACAAAAATAAAAAACTTTTGTACAGCAGGTAGGAGAATCTCACAAATAATTCAAAATACGGAGTAAATTCAATTCACTGACAGAAAACTGTCTCAACAAAAGTGTAATTCTTTTAGTATGCTTAACAGTTTGTTTACTAGCTAGAAAAGACAAAGCAGAACAGTTGAAGTCTAAGTCACAGAGAATGCCAGAAAGCCAGTGTTTGGTAGGGACATCTGGAACTCACTTGATCCAATCCCATTGCTCAAGCAGGGCCACCCAGAGCAGGCTGCACAGGGCCATGTCTAGGCAGCCTTTGAAGATCTACTGGGCAGCCTGTTCCATGTAAGTAAATAACCAAATAGCCATTGTTGATAAGGAAATAGCATTTTTTAGCCTCATTGCTGTTTCAAGTGTCTTCGGTCCAAAAAAAGGTTTATTAGGGAATCCAGCATTTTTTCCTGAAATCTTAATTCAACACCCAAAAAAACCCCAGATCTATCATCTAAAATTGGCAGCGAACCAAATGTAGACAGTTTTACTCGATTCAAACCAGCATTTTGGAAATGTGTGAAGGAAAGGAAAGCAGGCTGAAATTATCTGTGCTGACCTGAAGAGTCATTATCAGTAGGAAAAGAGATGTTGTTATTGAGATCTGACGTTAATCTAAAAACACCTTGATAGTATCAAAGAAATAAACAGAAAGTCCTTGGCCTCCAGAGCAAAAGCTCCATGCAGCTCACAGCACCTCCCACAATGGGAACAGTATATTTGGCTGCTACAGCAATGGAGCTTGGAGGAGCAGAACTAGAACTAGAAGGTTCTGCAGCATCTTTCTGAGTATAGCACTGCCTGTGAACATTGCTGCAGGGAAGTCAGCATGGAGAGGAATAAGCAGCAGTTGGAGCTGGGGGGGCAGAAAGGGAGAAACAGAAAGCAGAGTTTAAGGAGTTATTCTACAGAAGAAATGAATAAACAGGTTGTGGTAGAACATGCTTCACAACGAGGACAGCGTGCACTCTAAAATAAGTCACCAGAGAAAATGAAAGATTGAATTAGTGAAGTTTTGTCAAATTATTTGTGAATTTGAAGTGCTATATGTACTACTCTGTATATATTAAGGGATTAAGTCACCGCAGTCTTGTCATTGTGACTAAGATGATCAGTGATGGAAGTGCTGATTTAGTCTGCTGTTTCAACCTGTCATTAATTAATACAGCCAGTTTTCCAGAACTTTTTTTTCCTTAAAAGTGTTCCACTCAGATTTCATACTATTCCTCTGGCTTTCTCAGATATTCCCAAATACATTTCTGTTCAAACATGAAGAGATGCAATTTATAGCAGCTTTATCTCTGCTTGATTACACAAATGCAGATTACACCCCTTAAACTGCCATTTGATTAGAACAAACTGATCTGTAGGCAACAGCATGAACCTCACAAGCAGATGAATTTCACACTGGAGATGAAATTTCTTAGTATCTCACAGATCTTTTAAAAGTACACTTAAAGTGATGTGCATGTGAAAGCAGGTGATACGCTGGGCTTATTTCCTTGAAGGAAGGGCTTTGTGCATTCCTCTGCAGACAAACAAAGTACAGAGAATCCAGATGTATAACCAGTAGACTTTTAAAATTTTAAAAAGCTAGACTAAATTTAGCACTGAATCCTTTGGGGCTTGTTAAAGTCTGTGTGAAGACCCAAGTACCATTTTCCCCAGCCACAAAGTGCTTTAAAATTTCTCTGATGTGATACTCAACAACCAGTGAAATCAGGGTTTTTTGAGCAAGAAAGCACAACAAAAATGATTCAGAAGAGCTGCACTGTGAGGAAGGTGCAGCATGCACCCCTTTTATACACCTCTGCTGGCAGTCACAGTGCACTGCCCATTTTCAGGGACCTCCAAGAGGAGCACCAGCCACCATCCAACTCCAGCTCTGGGGAAGCAGAGGCACTTGCAGAACTACTGCTATAGCACAAGATGCCTGAGAAAGATCCTTCACGTGACCTGTGAATCTCTACACAGCTATGTGCAGGCTTAATCAACAGTCAAACATGCAAGCCAGAAAGGAAATCAGGACAAGGGAAAAAAATGCCCGGCTGGCTCTCGAGGGAGGAAGGAACTGGCACAACCTCTCTCCCCACCCTCAGCACAGATGGGCTTTGCTTGCAAATGTGAAGGATGCCAACCATCTTTCACTGCAGGTGACTCACATTTGGCACTGTGGGCACATGCACCCACACATCCATCCAGAGGAGCCAAGTTGTCCCACTTACAGTTTGGGTGGGTGGTCTTGCTAGGTGGTCAGGGCTATGGCAGGCAGGCAGGGCCACGGCAGGCAGGGCCATGGCAGGCAGGTAGGGCTATGGAAGGCAGGCCTAGGGCAGACAGTTAGGGCTATGGCAGACAGGGCCATGGTAGACAGGCAGGGCTACGGCAGGCAGGGCTATAGCAGGCAGGGCCATGGCAGGCAGGCAGGGCCATGGCAGGCAGGGCCAGGGCAGGCAGGCAGAGCCACGGCAGCAGGCTTTTCTGTCTCCTTTGGTTGGCTTGTTGGTGACAGGCCAAAGCTGAGCTCACAGGAGTTCAGGAAGTGAAGGAAAAACAAGTATGGGGAAAAGCCAGAAGATCAGTTATGAAAAATCATGATCAAATCAAACTCTCAGTGCTTTATCAAACATTTATGATGTTGAAAGGTTATGCCCATACAAGAAAGTGTATCTGTCAGAGTACTAAAAGAAGTGTTATGATACCTAATGTGCTAGCTGAATGCAAAATTAAAAAACACACAGAGATACTTTTTAATGCCGTATTAAGGCTAATGCACTGTATGTTCTTGTCAGAAATCCTGAAATTTCTCTGGTGAGATGCAAAAATTCTTCAGATTACATCTCTGACCTTGATAGAAACTGCACCACAAGAAACTTCGCTTTAACCAAGACTATTATATAACTACTGAAAAGTGCATCTTCCCTGTTCTTCTGACTTTTGTCTTTCCATACTCAATTAAAAATCTGAAATTCTGACATTAGATTTTTTCTCTGTGAACAAAAGAAAGGCTTTTATTCTTACAGGCACTGTAGCATTAAATAAAGCATTCAAATAATTTATTTTGTGTAAGTCAGCTTAGTAAAAAGCCCTACACTAGAAAACAAAAAATGCCATCAAGTGGTTAAAGGCAGCAAAGTGCTAATATAAAACTGAAGGTAGCATTCAACTACACCGACATCTAGTGGTATAAACCATCAAACCTGTAGAATGTTTGAAAACTAAGAAATGATGTTTTAAGGGTGTTATTTTTAAACATAACTCAAAGTTAATCCACATTGTTGTTGAAGACATATTTTAGTAATTCCGATTTATCTTGATTCTTTTACATTTTAAAGCAAGGCAGAGCACATAATCCAGTGTTATAAAAAATTCTGTATGTCTGTTGCTTACAAAAATTAAAAGCAGAAATAATTTTAAACATAGGAATATGTTTCTGTTTCTTCTATGGATTTTAAATTAATATTTCTTGAAAAATTAAGTGTCACATAAGCTTTTTAAAGGTAGCTTACTTTGTATGTGAACTCTATAGGTTTTAATAAAAAAGCTATCCTTTAAAATGCCAGTTACAGAAGGATTTAAAATAACTGCTAAAATACTGTATGGATTGGTATAATAGATAAACAATATTTCTACAGGACCATATTATTTTCTTATTCATTGTAAATGTGCTGTATTAATTACAGCAAGAACTTTCAAAAATGAAGTTTGAAGCAGCCATTGTAGAACACTTGCAATCCACTCTACCAAAATATCATGTTCTCAATAACTGGGCACAGCTTTTCCACATTATTTCTTGCAGTTTCATATTATCTCTTTCATATTACTTCCTGTTTTATGTATCTTTAATTCTGGTTTCTGGTAAAAACATTAAAAGAATAGACAAGAATGAGTTGAAGTAATGCTGGTAATGCAGAGTCCAAGCATACCAGGCTTAGTAAAAGAATACAAGGTGTAAAAGACAAAAAGGAGTAAAAAAAAGTACTTTTAAAAAGCACAGAAGAGAAAACTGAGTATGTGTAAATAAAATTAAAGCCAGATCATAGTGACTAGACTGTGACTAGATCTGACAAACAACAATATTAATAATACACTACGCCAGCAAAAATAAATAAATAAATATATAACACTTGTCCTAGAGAAAGTAGGAAAGAAAGAACTACTTCTACGTCTGGACACAGTACTCCAGGTGAGGCCTCATCAGTGCATAGTAGAGGGGCAGGATCACCTCCCTTGACCTGCTAACCATACTTCTTTGGACACAGCCCAGGATCCGGTTGGCTTCCTGGTCTGCAAGGGTGCATTGCTGGCTCATGTCTAGCTTCCCATCTACCAGTACCCCCAGGTCTTTTTCAGTAGGGCTGCGCTCAATCCTGTCATCCTCCAGCTTGCACTGGTAACAGGGCTACCTCGACTCAGGTGCAAGACCTTGCATTTGGATTTGTTGAACCTCACAATGTTCACCTGGGCACACTGCTTAAGCCTCTCTAGGTCCCACAGGATGGCTTTCACTTCTGTAGTTGTGAATTTTGACTGTAAAATACCATGAATATTGATATGGTGAGAATCTTAGTTTTATTCTACTAAAACAGATTGTAATATCTGTATAATTTTCTTTTAAGTAAATACTAGATACCATCTTAAATCTTGAGCTGCTTGGTTTTGTTATCCAACTATCTACAGCTCATTACCAGCAAAGATATTCTTGTCACAAAACTCACAGACAGTGCACTAGAAAGAGGGGAGTCTACAAGGGGAGAAATATCTCAGAATCTCGGGAAAAGTCTAGCAGAGAGTGTGTCTGAAACAGACAGATAAAATCTGGTTTTAAAGCATTTTGACTAAAAGTAAAATTCAATTTGCATGATAATATAACATGTTGTTCTTCCTGATTAAAATTCAGCACCCACCCAAGTCTCTCAAATTCAGACTGAATGCGTATATTTCTTTTGTATGAATTAAGAAAAAGCTGACTTTCATTTTTTTCTTTATGCAGAAGTGTTGGGAAGTGTTGTACCTAATTCAACTCTTTTTCTAATTCTGTATTACTGCTTTTTTATGCAAAATATTATTCATATCAATCATTCGTATTGTGATTTCTTTGGAAAAAAATCCTGAGTGTTGAAAGGAGTTGGTAATTATATTGCTGAAATATTGTTCTGAAAGTAATAACAGGAAAAAAAACCCTCAAAGATAAAAAAAAAAAAAAAAAATTCTTTTGGGTAAGTAACCAAGGACAGTTTCCTGAGAGTTTTATCTTCTAATTAGAAATTCATCTTTTTAAAATAAGAGAACTACATAGTGCCAAAGGGTGTTATTATGTGTGGACTAAAACTTAAAAGGTAATAATTTCCTTTACAAAGATTAAACAAAGGTATGAAGTGATACCTTAACAAAGATTAACATTATTTCACTGGGGCATTAGGAGCCACTGTTGCAGAAGCTTAGTAATAGGAAGGAAAACATTTGCATTACATGGAAAAAAAGGACTTCCAAAAATCACATATAATGTAGATACGTTTTTCTGGATCCAATGAAATGTTGTTACGGTATGCCACATAGGATGTTGAGCACTGATACTCACTGAGTGAAGATTTGAATCTTTTTAATGACTAAATTTGTTTTCTCTCAAGAGCTTGACAAAATGATATGGATTTCCATGCAAAACACTAATTTGTGTCCATACTTCATGCAATATAGTAATCCACTATGAATATATAATCATATAATAATCCACTGTGACCAGCGAATTCCACATTTGAAGGCAGAAATGATACTTTGATTATCCCTAATCAAATTTTCTCTGGCATTTCCTAAGCTGCTGTGCACTGTTGCTAAATGATACTTATACACAAAGTTTTACAGGAACTCCAATTGCTAATGTCAGTACCCTGAAATATTCAAACAAAAGCTGATGCAGCAGGTAATAGAAGTTAATAGAAGTAACACTTAGAAAAAGTTACGCTAACAAAAGAGTCCAAACCATATGGCTTAATGCAATAATGAATTGTAACTGAATCAAGATCATGCTGTGTTGAGTGAATCAGATGCAGCGTTCAAGATTTGTGGTTTTTTTTCAGAGTCTTCAACTTCTCTACTCTCATCCTGATTCTCAGAAATTTATTCAGAAAAATGTGGAAGTTATTTTCTCAGAGTCAGATTTCATTTCTCTCTTCTCAATAAAATGATTGCCTTGAGCACAGCCTCTTCCCATCTAAAGAAAAGGCTTAACCAGTCTTGGGTGTCCTTCAGTTTCAGCCCAAGTTATATTTTTCAGGAGTAGCAGAGCCGTCTGTGACTCAGGCACATAAAAGGGATTAATACTTAAAAACACTACCTTAGAAGCTGCTAGTGCTACAAAGACTTGCACTATACCAGATAAATATTACTTATTTATTCATCATGTGAGTCAGAGATTTGGAGTTTTGAATTTGCCAAAGCCTGTAGAAAATCAGAGGTTTTTTTAATGATAATTTTTCAAATGAAGCAATAGTTCAACTTCCACAATTTAGGGGAACTGAAATGTATTAGCCCTACCTTTATACTGAATGAACTTGATAGAAAAAAAATAAATAAATGGAAAAGCAGAGAAGTGAAGAACTTTGCTAGTGGAATGCAGGCTGTTGCCCAGCAAGAAAAGAGAAATCATCAGAGATCTGTTTTCAGTCTATGGCCTCAGCTGAGCCAAGGAACAGAATAAAAAGGGGGGTAATTAGAGCTAACTGCCGTATGAGTCTTGAGAGGGGAAAGACAGCAACACAACTTCCACTTCTCCAAAAGCCCAGTACCAGATAAAAAAAAAAAAGCAGTATGCTCAGACATCATTCACAATAACATTTCAATTATCTCTGCAGAAAGCAGAAGGAAGTTGGTGATAGAAGGAAGAATTTTTGAAAGTTATTGAAATAGTAGGAATTATAAGGTACATGAAAGATCAGAAGGGTCTAATAAAAAAACCCAAAAATATCCTCACAGATGTAGTTAATTGAATACAGAATGGAATAAATTAATATATTTCTAATTAGTAACATCCTTTATTTTTAACCTGTATGTTTTTGTGATTCAATTATTACTATTTGGATGGATAGTACAAAGAACTGTAATGGTGCAGATTACAAAAGGAAAAGAATCACTTGGAAACATGAACTTACTTTTTTCCCTTCTGAAAGTACTACTGAACATTGTATTTTCACACCTAAAAAATTCTTTCAGATGATCCTCTGGCTATAAAGGAATTTGTATAAATGCACTGAAGAATTTTTTAATTTACTTAATTTTTACTATGTGCTCATTCTGTATTCATAAGCATGTTTTTTGAGTAACATAATTAGTTGACACGGGGAAAACAGTGCAAACATTGTATGACTTGAGTAGAGGAATATCACTCTTTTCAGAGTATTCTCACCAATTAAAAATCTAAGAGCAAATGAATGAGACCTGTGGTACAGACATTCTGTAAAATAAGCTTCAGTCTCAAGAACTTGCTATTCATGAGTAAGAATTTTTAATACTGTTCAAAATAATTATCAAAAGCTAAGCTCTGGCTAACCTTATGTTTATTTTCTGCACTGCATGAAAGCAATTTCTTCTTCTGAAAAATGAAGAGAGAAAAGTGTTTCCAAGCCTACACTTCACCATGCTTTATGTTAGACTTGCCTTATGAGGTTTGAGCTGGAGGTTGGACTAGAGGATTCCTTAAGTCACTGTCAATATTCATTGTACAATTATCCTATGATTCTGTCCTACAATCACATATATTGGTTGGATAACAACCAATAAAAACTCTGTGGCCTTTCAGTTTGTGTTTGTCTTAAATTAAGCACTATTTAGAAATAAGAAAATAAACATTTAAATAATGACTTTTGAATCTTAAAATTTCATAATAATGTTGTTGTGCAACTCATTTCTAGCACTGGGCAAAAGTATATTTTTCATTTTTCCTTCTCTGGTGAAAAGATTGTTTCCTTCTGCTATAAAACAAAATAAATAGTACTGGCAAGAAATAGAGATTATTGTCTGCAGCCTTCTTAGCCTTAAAAATACATTCCCTGGATACTTATGCCTTACCTATTCCTGTTGAGTGGAGAAAAACAGTTGCTGTCATTATGATCAGTGATTACTTCTAAAATTTAGCAGAATAAGTAAGCAGGTTAAATGATATTCGCAGTCTTGGTCTAAGTGTATGATCTTTCATACATATGAGTGTTACACTGTATTATACCTACATATTTTTTGGGTGCTGTCTTAATTACCTGACCATAGTAGATTCGACCACTGTAAATTGCTCCATCCTGTACAATGATTTATACTGTTCATTATTTCAGTGGGATTATTTACAGTGCACAAAAATAAATTGTCTTGCATGTTTACAAAGTTTATTAATTTTCTGAGAGGAAAAATAATTTTATATTAGAACTAAGAGTAACTAAAACTACATTTTAATAATTGGACTATCCTTGACTTTTCTAAACAGAAGTGGTACAGTGCTACATAGTGATGCAGTGTTACATGGTGATGCAGTGTTGTACAATATGCACTCCATAAGATTTTCACATTTAAACTTATTTTTTAAGCATTTGACCACCTTCCTTACTGTTGTGTTCTGCTGTCCAAAGTTCAGACTGCATAGTTACTGCACAGCTAAATATAAACTCACATATTTTCAATTCTTTTTTAGTTTTTAAATGTTCTTATGTATCATAGAATCATAAAATGGTTTGGGTTGGAAAGGACCTTTAAGATCATCTAGCTCCAACCCCCCTGCTATAGGCAGGGACACCTTCCATGAAACCAGGTTGCTCAAAGTCCCATCCAGTCTGGCCTTGAATGCTTTCAGGGAGGGGGCATCCACAGCCTCACTGGGCAACCTGTTCCAGAGTCTCACCACCTTCACAGTAAAGAATCTCTTCCTAATATCTTGTCCAAATCTCCCCTCTTCCAGTTTAAAGCTATCATTCCCCTCATAAAAAATCCCTCCCTGGCTTTCCTGTAGGCCTTCTGCGGGTACTGGAAGGCTACTATAAGGTCTCCCTGGAGCCTTCTCTTCTCCAGGCTGAAGAGCCCCAGCTCTCTTAGCCTGTCCCCATAAGGGAGATGCTCCAGCACTCTGATCATCTTGGTGGTCCTCTGCTGGATCTACTCCAACAGCTCGATGTCTTATCCAATGCACTGCCCTCTATTAGTAATCATACATCACCCCCATTGTGGGTAGGGGGATTTTCCAGATTGGATTTGGGCAGACTAGTAGGAGAGGCCAACAGGAGAACAGCAACTTCCCACACCTCCTGCTTCAGGTGTCACAGAACATTTCAACAAAGGATCCATCAAAGCATCTTCAAAGCTATTAAAGGAAACATACCAGCAGTGTATCTCTTAGCCGAAAGACTAAGTGTCTGTGTGTCAGAGAAACAGTTTTCCTCAAGACTTTTCAGATCTTCAAGAACTGTGAAGTCTTGTAGAGACCGTTTATTCATCCGGAACATTCCTCCTACAACAGGTCACAGGTTGAGAAAATGATCTACCAACTCCAGAATATTCAGTGAGGTGAGGCTGTGCCAAGACTGTTGCTCAAGTACTCTTGTCCCACAACTCACCTGCCATTTAATTAGGCATAGTACTGATTTTTCAAACTTCTATCTCCTTCATAAATATTATTGTAAACCATTCGTCTCATGCATTCAGAACCAATAAGATCCAGACTAAAGATTTTCCAAGAAAAGAAGAAATTTCCAGTTATAACTGAAACATATTGTATGTCAACACAGGTGTTCATACACTGAGACCAGCAGCAAAGTACAGAAAAATCAATTTTGATTACTCCTGGCAATCATGCTCTTTCCTAATACTAAAAATAAACAACATAGACATCTAATGTCTGGAAATAGGTGGCATGATGGTACAAGAAGCCTCAGGAAAAAAAAAATAAAATCTGCTATCATGCTTGAGGAAGACAAAGTACTGCAACTTCTTGCACTGCAAATTTAGGTAACAATGCTATACTTACATGTCACTGAAATACTGAAGCAGTTTGCTAACTTAAATATTTGCTCTCAGAATGCAGAAACATTTTGAACCAAGAAGGGAGAAGAATTTACTTTCTGGATGAGATTTTCTGGGAGCTGTATCTTAAGTTAGTCATCTTATTGCACCTGCAGAATCTGCAAGGGAAAATATTATTTACACAGCTTAATATGGGAGGTCTTCTATGCACCAAAAGGTTGTATTTCAGAACTATTTTAGGTGACTGATCATAATCTTTGAGCACAACTCTTGTAAACCTACTTCACTGGAAAAAAATATATGATTAGAGGCAGGATCCATGTACACTGTGTGACTTAAAGTGCAGTTTCTTGACTTCTTGAAGGCCCACTGCTGGAGCAGTGAAGACTTGAAAAAGAACAAACACCTCCAGAAAGTGCTCCTAGTTTTGTTTCTTTCTTCATCTATTCTTCTTCACATGTTTTGCTGTAGTATCTTCAACATTCTTCTTGTTTATGGCTAACATTTACCCAGGTTGTCAAAGAGACATGGAAATCCTGTTCCCCTCTGTCGTGGTGGCACTTAGAAATGGTTTTCCTCCTGGCCACGGAGAAATCAAGGGTACAAAATATAACTGCATGTAAAGAGTTGACAACACATAGAGAGCAAGGTGCATGACAAAAGACTGGTAAAGAAAACAATACTCTTGTGTTTTTTTTTTTTCCAAAGGTTAGATGAAGAGACAGTGAGTGCACACATGACCATGGCCAAACAAAGGGAATGCTCATATAGCAGAGGAAGTTCTGCTTCTTCCCAATTTACTTAAATAATTTTTCATGGAGGAATATGAAGGACATATTTTTCTTTCAGCACATAATTTTATGACAACACTGGGCAGCACTGTCTCTTTTTAGAAGTATATTCAAAGGAAAGAAAAGGTCTTTTCTGACAAGCTTACAAGTTTAAATTGGACTGGTGGGTTTTTTTTACCCTATTTTAATCTTTAGCATATCATCAAAACGTTTGTCTGCATAACTTTTCAAATATCATCTGACAAAGAGAAAAGTAAACTAGTTTCTCCAGTTTTAAAAGCAAGTTATGTACACAGAGAGCTGCATGAAGTACTTAAATACCTTCCTAACAACATTAGGTGTTGTATGCCCTTTATAGTCATTCTAGTCATACAATTTCATATACAAACTCATTAACCCAACACATGCAGTTTCATATATAAACTGCTGACAACTTCTGAAAAGTATATCAGTTTCTTCTATCTGATATCCTTCATACAACTTGCAACATTTCCAAAGTGTGATTTTGGGAAAAGGACAGATAACTCAAAATTTATATGTACATATATACATAAAAGAACAGGGAAAAGATGAAAAAAAAAAAAGGAGAAAAAATCAGGGAAAGATTAGATCTNAAAAATTAAAAGCAGAAATAATTTTAAACATAGGAATATGTTTCTGTTTCTTCTATGGATTTTAAATTAATATTTCTTGAAAAATTAAGTGTCACATAAGCTTTTTAAAGGTAGCTTACTTTGTATGTGAACTCTATAGGTTTTAATAAAAAAGCTATCCTTTAAAATGCCAGTTACAGAAGGATTTAAAATAACTGCTAAAATACTGTATGGATTGGTATAATAGATAAACAATATTTCTACAGGACCATATTATTTTCTTATTCATTGTAAATGTGCTGTATTAATTACAGCAAGAACTTTCAAAAATGAAGTTTGAAGCAGCCATTGTAGAACACTTGCAATCCACTCTACCAAAATATCATGTTCTCAATAACTGGGCACAGCTTTTCCACATTATTTCTTGCAGTTTCATATTATCTCTTTCATATTACTTCCTGTTTTATGTATCTTTAATTCTGGTTTCTGGTAAAAACATTAAAAGAATAGACAAGAATGAGTTGAAGTAATGCTGGTAATGCAGAGTCCAAGCATACCAGGCTTAGTAAAAGAATACAAGGTGTAAAAGACAAAAAGGAGTAAAAAAAAGTACTTTTAAAAAGCACAGAAGAGAAAACTGAGTATGTGTAAATAAAATTAAAGCCAGATCATAGTGACTAGACTGTGACTAGATCTGACAAACAACAATATTAATAATACACTACGCCAGCAAAAATAAATAAATAAATATATAACACTTGTCCTAGAGAAAGTAGGAAAGAAAGAACTACTTCTACGTCTGGACACAGTACTCCAGGTGAGGCCTCATCAGTGCATAGTAGAGGGGCAGGATCACCTCCCTTGACCTGCTAACCATACTTCTTTGGACACAGCCCAGGATCCGGTTGGCTTCCTGGTCTGCAAGGGTGCATTGCTGGCTCATGTCTAGCTTCCCATCTACCAGTACCCCCAGGTCTTTTTCAGTAGGGCTGCGCTCAATCCTGTCATCCTCCAGCTTGCACTGGTAACAGGGCTACCTCGACTCAGGTGCAAGACCTTGCATTTGGATTTGTTGAACCTCACAATGTTCACCTGGGCACACTGCTTAAGCCTCTCTAGGTCCCACAGGATGGCTTTCACTTCTGTAGTTGTGAATTTTGACTGTAAAATACCATGAATATTGATATGGTGAGAATCTTAGTTTTATTCTACTAAAACAGATTGTAATATCTGTATAATTTTCTTTTAAGTAAATACTAGATACCATCTTAAATCTTGAGCTGCTTGGTTTTGTTATCCAACTATCTACAGCTCATTACCAGCAAAGATATTCTTGTCACAAAACTCACAGACAGTGCACTAGAAAGAGGGGAGTCTACAAGGGGAGAAATATCTCAGAATCTCGGGAAAAGTCTAGCAGAGAGTGTGTCTGAAACAGACAGATAAAATCTGGTTTTAAAGCATTTTGACTAAAAGTAAAATTCAATTTGCATGATAATATAACATGTTGTTCTTCCTGATTAAAATTCAGCACCCACCCAAGTCTCTCAAATTCAGACTGAATGCGTATATTTCTTTTGTATGAATTAAGAAAAAGCTGACTTTCATTTTTTTCTTTATGCAGAAGTGTTGGGAAGTGTTGTACCTAATTCAACTCTTTTTCTAATTCTGTATTACTGCTTTTTTATGCAAAATATTATTCATATCAATCATTCGTATTGTGATTTCTTTGGAAAAAAATCCTGAGTGTTGAAAGGAGTTGGTAATTATATTGCTGAAATATTGTTCTGAAAGTAATAACAGGAAAAAAAACCCTCAAAGATAAAAAAAAAAAAAAAAAATTCTTTTGGGTAAGTAACCAAGGACAGTTTCCTGAGAGTTTTATCTTCTAATTAGAAATTCATCTTTTTAAAATAAGAGAACTACATAGTGCCAAAGGGTGTTATTATGTGTGGACTAAAACTTAAAAGGTAATAATTTCCTTTACAAAGATTAAACAAAGGTATGAAGTGATACCTTAACAAAGATTAACATTATTTCACTGGGGCATTAGGAGCCACTGTTGCAGAAGCTTAGTAATAGGAAGGAAAACATTTGCATTACATGGAAAAAAAGGACTTCCAAAAATCACATATAATGTAGATACGTTTTTCTGGATCCAATGAAATGTTGTTACGGTATGCCACATAGGATGTTGAGCACTGATACTCACTGAGTGAAGATTTGAATCTTTTTAATGACTAAATTTGTTTTCTCTCAAGAGCTTGACAAAATGATATGGATTTCCATGCAAAACACTAATTTGTGTCCATACTTCATGCAATATAGTAATCCACTATGAATATATAATCATATAATAATCCACTGTGACCAGCGAATTCCACATTTGAAGGCAGAAATGATACTTTGATTATCCCTAATCAAATTTTCTCTGGCATTTCCTAAGCTGCTGTGCACTGTTGCTAAATGATACTTATACACAAAGTTTTACAGGAACTCCAATTGCTAATGTCAGTACCCTGAAATATTCAAACAAAAGCTGATGCAGCAGGTAATAGAAGTTAATAGAAGTAACACTTAGAAAAAGTTACGCTAACAAAAGAGTCCAAACCATATGGCTTAATGCAATAATGAATTGTAACTGAATCAAGATCATGCTGTGTTGAGTGAATCAGATGCAGCGTTCAAGATTTGTGGTTTTTTTTCAGAGTCTTCAACTTCTCTACTCTCATCCTGATTCTCAGAAATTTATTCAGAAAAATGTGGAAGTTATTTTCTCAGAGTCAGATTTCATTTCTCTCTTCTCAATAAAATGATTGCCTTGAGCACAGCCTCTTCCCATCTAAAGAAAAGGCTTAACCAGTCTTGGGTGTCCTTCAGTTTCAGCCCAAGTTATATTTTTCAGGAGTAGCAGAGCCGTCTGTGACTCAGGCACATAAAAGGGATTAATACTTAAAAACACTACCTTAGAAGCTGCTAGTGCTACAAAGACTTGCACTATACCAGATAAATATTACTTATTTATTCATCATGTGAGTCAGAGATTTGGAGTTTTGAATTTGCCAAAGCCTGTAGAAAATCAGAGGTTTTTTTAATGATAATTTTTCAAATGAAGCAATAGTTCAACTTCCACAATTTAGGGGAACTGAAATGTATTAGCCCTACCTTTATACTGAATGAACTTGATAGAAAAAAAATAAATAAATGGAAAAGCAGAGAAGTGAAGAACTTTGCTAGTGGAATGCAGGCTGTTGCCCAGCAAGAAAAGAGAAATCATCAGAGATCTGTTTTCAGTCTATGGCCTCAGCTGAGCCAAGGAACAGAATAAAAAGGGGGGTAATTAGAGCTAACTGCCGTATGAGTCTTGAGAGGGGAAAGACAGCAACACAACTTCCACTTCTCCAAAAGCCCAGTACCAGATAAAAAAAAAAAAGCAGTATGCTCAGACATCATTCACAATAACATTTCAATTATCTCTGCAGAAAGCAGAAGGAAGTTGGTGATAGAAGGAAGAATTTTTGAAAGTTATTGAAATAGTAGGAATTATAAGGTACATGAAAGATCAGAAGGGTCTAATAAAAAAACCCAAAAATATCCTCACAGATGTAGTTAATTGAATACAGAATGGAATAAATTAATATATTTCTAATTAGTAACATCCTTTATTTTTAACCTGTATGTTTTTGTGATTCAATTATTACTATTTGGATGGATAGTACAAAGAACTGTAATGGTGCAGATTACAAAAGGAAAAGAATCACTTGGAAACATGAACTTACTTTTTTCCCTTCTGAAAGTACTACTGAACATTGTATTTTCACACCTAAAAAATTCTTTCAGATGATCCTCTGGCTATAAAGGAATTTGTATAAATNAAAAATCAGGGAAAGATTAGATCTCTTTTTTGGAAAATATTTTTTCTTCTTTACCTGCATATTGATGACGAATGTTAAGACAAGGAAATTTAAATGAACTCTACAAATGTCCTCCAAGAAGAAAGTGAAAATTTCTTCTGTAACAATAGCATACTTTGAAATTTCTTATCTGAAGACACACGATAATGTTTCACAAATCAAAATGGCTGTCCCCTGTACAGCTCTAGTTTACTGTCAGATGGGACCTATTTTACTGACAATTTACACATGCCTCAAACTTTCGTTTCAGAACAGCTTTCAAGTAATATCAGACAGTTTACAAAAAAAATACCAAGCAGGTAGATTAACTAAGTGACTAGTTTGTTGGTTTGCTTATGTTTGAAATGCTGCAGTTAAAGATCATGCACAACCATTTTTTAGAATCCAAGCCTAGGAAAAAAGCTGAACTGCAATTTTGATAGTGAAGTATTTTTAAAGTGAAAGTACTTGTGTGTATGGCCTGAGGGTGTGCTGCCACCCTGGCTGCAGGGCCATGCCGGGCTGGGATGCAGATGGCAGGTGGATTCCCATTGGTGCCCAAAGGACAGACGTGGGAAGTCCCATCTGCCAACAAAGGTGCTGTTATGCCTACAGGGAACCATCCTGATCTACTAAACGAGTTTTATCCAACCTACATGGTGTGCAAAACTGAACTATATTTATCAGAACTAGTCATTTATGAAAATTAACAAATTGAAACACATTTGGTATTTCCAGCTACAGTCTGAGCTGCATCATCACATCAGATGGCAAAAGTCACATCGTGGGTAACCTGTTCAATGAATGGAAAACATTCTGTTTCCTCAGCCTCTCAAGAAAGCTTTGACAGACTGCTTTTAAAATGTTCCTGAAATATTCTGCCGTGGCATTCAACCTTCCAACGATGTTTTATGTAAGCTGACTCTATTTTTGCAAAATTATTCAGCGAGGTGTAAAGTAGCAGCAAACACAATTTATAAACATTAAGCAGCTTTCACCTTTCCTATATAGATCAGTGTCTTTCCCTAATACAAGTTGTGCCAAATAATTACAAAGCTGTTTGCATATTTATCTACTTACTTAGAAAACTTCAAAGCAGAATTACAAGTTTGTAAGTTATTGGCAGCAGACATATGTTGCACCATCTGTACGAAAGAAAAAATAAAGAAACAAACCCGCTCTTAGGGAGCATCATTCCTTTGCCTTGCCTTTGCCTTGCTTTTGCGTTATAGCCTTCTACATCACTGAAATCATAGCGCTCATTATACCGTACCATAGAATAACACAGTGTAAACCCATTTGTTAAAATCTTATTTTACTGAAATGGTGAAAAGGTAGTTTGATCACAGTATAGTAGCACTGATGTGAGAATGCTTTATGACAATAGACATCGGCAGAGATAAAACAGAATCTAATGGCCAGAAGCAGAAATAAAATAAGGAATAAACAAGTTGATTACAGTGGAGTTCCTGAACTTTCTTTCTGAGCTCAATTTTTGGAAACATTTGGAAATTCTAGAATGTTGCAACCACAACTAAGTAGCAACTGTTAATTAGGACTGAAACATAGAAGAGAGTGCACTCTTCTAGTCACAGGGCAGTTATCCAGGTAACAAAGAAAATAGAAAATACACGCAGATTGAGTAAATTGTTCACTTTGTTAAACAGGTGAATAAAATCTAACCATTTCTAAGGCTGTTTTAGAGGAACAGTGTGGCAGACATTCCTGCAACTGATATTAATGTGCAAGAAAAGGGATTCAGTTTTGGTTATCAAACAGCATCACAAAAAATCCTGTGATTGCTCCCATGTCCAACATACAACTCTGTCAGTATTAAACTGTTCAGCCAGAAAACACAGCAGACAGCAACTGATCATTCAAAATGATTCAAAATGTGTAGTCCACTGTGTTGCCATAGCCACCACCAAATTTCACACAAATCTGTGATTTTTTTTTTTTTTTTTTTCCAGAGAGCAAATTCTATGCACTGCAGCGCATCTACTGAAAGACTCGTACTGAATCCCATAAGCAAATGGGTCTGATGAGGAAGAGTAACCAAGCACTACATTTCACTTCTGAGTGTTCTCTGATTGGCTGTAGAAGCAAATATGCTACTTGATCCAGCTTCAGCTTTTGGTCTTGTCAGTAGTCTTTACAGACGACCAACTTTTGAGACAGGAGGCCGTAAGCTGCAAGATACTGATGCCTTGAGAATGGCAAAAAGCTGTTGATAACGATGAAGTCACAAGAATATTCAGCAGTACAGCAAGATTGCTAATGAATGACTGATGCTGAACTAAACTGTTTTAGATTGCAATTAAGTAACTAATAGGAGCAGCAGACAATTTTGCTATTTCTCTCTCGAATGCTCCTTGCTAGTGGAAGGAAATGTCTCAGTCAATACTTTGAGGGAAGGGACATTTGAACTGCCAAAGAGAAACTGTTTCTCTTACATTTCTTTGATGATTTCTTGAGCATATCCAAGTGGTGGATATAAGAAAATGAGCTGACAGTACCTCTAAATACACAAAGGAACATGTAATTTTTGTTTTTTCCCCAGATAAATTATGGCATGACAAGGAGGGCAACTATAGGGTGACTAGTACTGTCTTAGAGTAAAAATGTGTGAAAAATAGTATAAGCAGAGCAGGATTTAATTAGTCAATTTTTATCAGTGCAAAAGTGCAAGAAAAACAATAGCTCTCTGTCCCTCACTTTGAACACCAAGAGGGAGAGTCCCTCAGCATCCATATGAGGTTCAGTGTTAATTGTTTATTTTTTTTAATAGCAATGGAAAACAAGATAATTTTTGGTTGATAGTTAAGGTTAATTAGAGTTACAAGCCAGCACTGGAAGGCTGTGATACAAATCTTGCCATATGCAAAATGTTGACCACATTAACCACAGAAAGAAGACTTCTATGTAACAAGATGCTGTAGAAATGAAGCAGAATTGCTAGCAGGTTTACAAAAAGGAATAGCTTATCTGAACCTTTTAAAACATTTGTAACTGCCCTATAAATAAAGATAGATTTCATTTCCTGCCCGCCTTGTGGGAAGCTGTCTGAGGCGACAGCAACCTATTCCAGTGTGTAATTGTTTCCATGGCAAAGATCTTTTACTAATATCCAGAGAGAGCTTCCCCTGAAGCAGCTTTTACTTTTTGCTTCCTGTACGGTCTCTGTCCACCTTCTCCACGACTGCCTTACATGCTGGGAGACTGATGGCACAGAAGACTACATTTTCGGCTGGTCACACTCATTAACGTTATTTTTCAGTATTTACTACCCACAGATATATATTACAGGAGTCATGGTACAAACTACTCTTAAGAGCTGCTGTATATGGAAAAATCAAAGAGGAACTGATTACTTTGCAAACTCACCAGCGTTATAGGTGCTCCTTGCAGCACTATGACTCATAATAGTGGGATAAAGCAGAAGCTCCAAGCACTTCCGGAAATAAAGGGTTTTTTGCTTACAGATACACTAGAAAACCCATCTTTACAGACATTCTCATTGTGATGGGGTGGAAACAAAGGTGTATGTGGTGGGACCCTTATCACTTCATCTGCTCTGGCATGGCCATGAAAGGAGTGGGATCAAACAATGCAGGTTACATTTGCTTACAACATGAATAGGTGCACAGCTGGTATATTTTGTTAGGTTACTAACACATGTTTTTTTTCCATCTGCGTAGTAATTGGTTGTATTGCATTGCTTGTATATATAAAGTACAAATTAGAAATAAAAATGAAGAAATTAACATATATTTGAGACTGAAGTAACACACTTCAGTAATTTTGCAAGGCAGATAAAAAAAAATCTGTGACGTCTAGCTATACTGAGAATTTATTGACTAAGTTGATTGATTCCCCCAAAAATGAAAATCCCAGTTGTTCTAATAAGTTTTTTATTCTGGTGAGTTTTGATATTATGCAATATTTTTATATGGTATTTGCATGTACTGTTTATGGTGCTATTTTGATAACGGCTGAAAGCAAGCCTCAGCCTTGTGGAATTGCCTGTATTTTTTCACTTAAGACAGTAGATGTCTCTAGTTCCACTTATGATAAGGGCAAATAAACCTTTTAAAATCTGTTTGGAAGCAACAGATATGTAAAAGCAGAATCCAGCAAGTTTTCTTTTGCTACGAATCCGCTAGAAATTCAAGTCCAATATAACATTCATTTTCCTTTATTTTAAAACAAACAAATAAACAGACAATTAAAAAAAAAAAAAAAAAGACAGAAAAGGAATATGTTGGGTGCGGTATAAATCCTAGCACTAAGTGAGTTAGAACAAGTTAGTGTTAAATGTCTTAATTTTTTTTTTTTTTTTTT
>JACDJE010000415.1:285229-314051 GCA_016647715.1 Pavo muticus
TAAAAAAAAAAAAAAAAAGGAAGAAAGGGAGAAAGAGGGAGAAAGAAGGAGAGAAAAAAAGTAAGAAAGAAAGAGAAAGCATAAAAGAAAAAAAAAATAACCCAAAATATGACTCTCAAAACTGCCTCATCCTTTTTTAATTCTAACAGCATTTGGGGCAGGTTTCCCAAGTCGTTCAGAGAGTGAACTAGGCATTAAAATTGCAATAAAAGGTTTTCATGTGATGAGTTGAAATGAAGTTTTTTTAATACTATGATAATGTTTTCAGTTGAATTTTTAAGAACGGAACAAGACAGAAACAGGGGAAAACAGTATTTCACATTGGTCTTAAAACGGTAACTTCAGATCATTTCAATCCGTGGTATAAATTCCTATTTCAGATGCTGAGGAATTTCCAATACATAATTCCTTATATCATTTTACTTCAGAAAAGCATTAAAAAGAAAAATAAAATGAATAAGGTGGATGCTTTGAATATAGTCTCTGCTTTAAAATGTTACATTTACTACCCTGGGCTTTGCACAGGAACTTATCTCAGTTCTTGACGCTACTCCATGAGAGAACCAGGGAATCCTGCAGCATACATTTTTGCTGTAATTCCTGAGGAAGCAGCACATGATTATGTGCAATACTGAAGTTATGCAATATAAAGGGAAAAAAAAAAATAGACACAACATAAAATTTTAAAAACCTGTAGGAACCATTTTTATATTGTTTCTTTTTTTGTTTCCTTTTTAAACCAGGTTCGTACAGGCCATAAGAACAGAGTACTACCAGTGGAATAATTACATGTTGAGAACCAGAAAATAAAATGATCTCGTGTTTCTAGTAGGAAACAGCATGTTGAAGCAGACTATTTCTTTTTTATTTGAAAGCTCTGCTCAAATATTAGTTAGACAAATATTTCCTAAATAAGGGGGGATCATCACTTAATGTCGACTGTGCTCTTTATTTGCCTATCACTAATAACTATTTACTGTTACTGGCATGCTATTAGATGTTAACCTATGCAAACATAACAGCAAAGATTTTTACTAATTAAAGAAAAATGAAAAGAAATAAGTTATGTTCATTACCTTTATTTAAGACTACTCAACCCAAATCCAGCTCTGAAGGAGCTGTCTTTCCAAATGTAATCCTTTTGTTAAATTATAGCGCTACCAAATCATCACACTGGGGGAGCAACATAAGATAAAATTTGGTACATAACAAATAGAACTCTTTAAGGCATATCTATATCTTAACATTCTTTATTTGCCATTCCACACCTGCCTGAACAGCCTTAACAACAAACAAAACTAACCTTGCAGTAATTTTAAGAAATAAATGTAGTAAACAGTGAGCACGGGGGTTGATTCACCTCTGTCAGGGCTGACACATTAAAGTACCACAGGCAGCAGTGTCACGTAGTTCAGAAACCATGCCCGTACAAATGGAGCAGAAAAAGCATAAAATTGCAGGCTGTTAACAGCACACAGTGTAGCAAAGATTACCGTTACAGAAACAGTTTCACACAAGTGTATGCACATATCAGTATAAAGAAGAAGAAGCAGAACTAGTAAAAAAATCCTTAACTGCCAAAAGGATAAAGCAATATAAGCAAAATAATATCATGCATGCTAGTGAAAGAAAAGTCATGAAGGCATGACTAAGAGTCCCCTTACACGCACAGTTCCTCACACATAGAATACTTCATTTGCTGTTTTCCAAAATACAAAGCTTAAGGCCTAATGCTGTGAGACTGTCAGATATTGTTTTTTCCTGGCTGTTATTAAAATGACAGCATATGGAGGCAAATGGATCCTGTTCTGTGATGTATGTCTTCAGAGACAGCTATGATGTTTATGTTGATTCAGCTTTGATATCACTGATCATTTTACAGTCCACATACATAGGAGGCAAGAAAATATATTCTCACTTTTCATGCAACCAACTGTGATTACACCACTGTTAAAATACACATGGATGTGTGTTCTTTGTTAAGAAAATCCAAATTATTTGGAAGAAAACCTGATACTACCTGTTCTGAGCATCCTGTCCTAAGATTTTCAAATGAAGGAATTCTAATGTAGTGCATCTTTTTTGTCTGCCTGCCCACTGGCCACTTGCTGGTAAGAATACAGAGAAATAACCCTCATGTGCATTAATTATCCTACAGTGCTTATGCAAAGCTTACACACCTCTTTAACTCCATGCTTGTGGTAACAAAAAGCAGCTAGGTGTTATGGATTATACAGCACTCCAATATCCTTCTAGCAGCTGCTTGAAAACACCATTGCCTTTAGATTTATAATAGAGAAAACTTTTAACTCTTCTGTCCCTACACTAATATATATATATTTTTCCTAGTTAAGCAGAAACATCTGTTTGCAGTGAAGTGACACTGATAGGTGCTGAAGGAGATTAAGATGTCTAATACCTGGAAACTCATATTCTGTAGAGAAAATATGCTGCAGTTCCACATTTGAACTGTAAATAAGCAGTAAGAGCTTGAAAGCTGCTCCTCTTTTCTTATATTGTAAGCATGTAGATCGCAGAATAGGTTTCACCTGAAATTTTAATGAGATGCCTGCTACCACTGTTGTCTGGGGATACATAACTCAAAATTCTGGAACCCTAACAATTTAGTCATTTATCATGCTCTTATACTCTCAGCATTTGCTGTGTAACACATGATTATGTTCTCTTCAGAAAGGAAATAAATGCACAGGAAGCACCTGCACACAACATTCAATAAAATAAAAACTGAACAGTAATAATGCATCATCTAAATTCAACTTATAATGAACAGTTTTTATTAGTAAGCAACAAGCTTCTAGCCAATAAGCATCTTTTATACATCACAGTACAAATACTGAGGCACTGTAGTAATCAGTCATGTTATTAGAACCCAACTCCCTTATTTGCTGGCTGTGGATTAAGTAGTTCTGTGCTACATAGATACTCTAAAGATTCAAGTAAAATTTCTTAGTATTTCAACTAAGGTTTTAACTGAGGTGGGGTGTCATGGTCTGGATTTGACTGCAAACTCATTTACATCAGCATTCAAAGAAGAGTTCTGTGCCACCAACAGTATTGCTGTGTTCTGTGAATGAAACGGCCAAATGAAAAGGGAGACATAAAAAGAGCCAAAAACAATACAGCGAAGTTTCAATTTTAAAAAATCCACAAAAATTAAACTGGAAGGAGCAAGAGAGCTTCAGGTTGCAGTGAAATAATTGATTCCTTGGGATTTTAAGTCCAGCCAAATGTTTCTGTTTATCTTGAGATACCCCCAGGAAAGAGTTTTTTCCTAATTTCTATTAAAATGAGTCTTCAAGTCCATGCTGATTATAGCAAAATTCACAGACCTTGGCGATTTCAAGTAAGTCACCTTGAGAACTGCTATCTTAAAGTGTACTTACAATAGAATTTCATATGCTCTTTTCTTAGATACAGGGTAAAGCTAAGTCTAGACACATAATGCGTTGGTTATCCCTGACCATGAATACAAGAATTTTAGGGGAGGCAGAGTATAAAGTAACTACATGCTCCACTCCCTGTTTTTTCTCCAAGTGCACACCATTGTTTGCACCTTGTGCCTTGACTTCTGCTTTTTGAAGCAGATGCTCTTGGACCAGTAGAAATTCAGCTAAGAAGTCTGAGTGTTGTTAAACTATGCTGTTCTCTGAAATGCATAAAGAAATAAACTGAAAAGGGTAAGGAAATGAATGTTCATTTCCTTCAACCATATGACATTTATAGTGACAGCACTTATAGAAACAAATAGTAGATAAAAAATTATCAAAGGAAAATAAACCCATATACCTTCAGGCAGCTGGCCAAGGTTTCCGCACATTAGACAGTATGTACTCTCCGTCAGAAGACTGTAATCATCATTTTTCACACTCAGAGGACACAAGCCTATAGAAATTGGAAACTACTCCATTCTGACACTTTCCCAGAGAAGTAAACAAACATTGTCATTTATGTTAAAATTAGTGTAATCTACATAGTGATCTACATAACTATAAACTTAATTTTGCCAGTGCAAGAATACTGCAAGAATATTTGCAGATGGGACGTCTAAATTCCACTCCAAACAATAGCTTTCAGACTTGTTCTGTTTTAATATCTGATGATGAAGAACCTGAGTGACACAGATTAACAGATTTCCAAATCTGGATAACAAGGGAAAAGGCACCGATCAACATACTTGATACCAACAAGCAGACAGTACTTAACATCACAGTGCCTTTGCTGCTCTGTAAGTCAACTAGTGCCTGCATGTCCCAGCTATGAGAGCACGGAGATGACTTGTTTCACATTCTTAATATATGCACCTATAAAAATCAGTAGAGCCAGAAGTCCGAGTACCAGAGCGACTTGTTGGAACACAGTGAACTTTTGGGACCATCATTAACTTTCGGGACCTAAATTACATGCCCAGGATCTTCACCTCTGAATATGAACTGGAAAAGATTTTGAATGTTAATCGTAGACTTCATGGACTACTATGGCATGTTCTTAGCTTTCAAGAAGGGCAGATGATAACAAGCTATTCCAGAAATCAGGATAGTTTCAGTGTAGGTGAGATGTTTTCTTTCTGACCACAGATCCTAAAGAGTTACACAGTCTATAGGATTTAATGCAAATTGCCATTGTAAGGCAGTTACAACCATTGCATGACATCCAGACAGGGGTATAGGATGCT
Organism: Pavo muticus; assembly: GCA_016647715.1. Classification (NCBI taxonomy): domain Eukaryota; kingdom Metazoa; phylum Chordata; class Aves; order Galliformes; family Phasianidae; genus Pavo; species Pavo muticus. The sequence goes on from JACDJE010000415.1 coordinate 289,923, forward strand.
ATTAAATATCATTTGTGATAACATGTATTTTCGAAGCAATTTGAAACATAATTCAAAAGGACAGTTTATCCAGATACTCTAAATGGACAGTTTGTATTTTCACAGTTTTACTGATCTGCTGCTTTCAGTGATCTGGTATGGAAGGAAAAAGAGGATTGTAGACAAAACAAGAAACCATGCTGAATAATTTGTCAACTGAAGACAGAACTACTATTACAGGCTTTGAGCTAATTCAAATATTCTTCCTAAACAGGATGGCAACTTAATATTACCAGCATAAGGTATGAGTCCATTAACAGGTTTGAAAATGTCAGTTCTTCCAAGTACTAACACTGCTTTTCCTCTTCCATGTTATATCCACCAAATCCATACTCTTGCTCTGAGTTTGACTGTGGGGATTCAGGGTAGAAAGAGGTCTCTTTCTGCAGATATCCAAGATTTGAACTCAAACTCTTTGCAGAGAAACTCATGCTAAAATGGAGTGCTTAGTTGACACTAGCGGCAAGAAATGAAGTCCCATTTAACAGTCAATAGACTCCAAACCAATCACTTATGGCAATCCTTTATCTTTTCCCCACAATCGACATAGCCAACTCAATCCCAAACTTGCTCTGCAGATATTCAAGCTCAGCTGAATTTCACTGCTTGAGTTTATTTATAGCATTAACAGTAGAAACTGTTCATTTAACTATTATTCTTTTGTGTTCATACGTGACCATAACAGACAGGCCTAATACCAGCCCACCACTACATACTTCCAGAACTAGAAAATAGTGAAGAAAGCTTCATTAGGGCTAGAGGAGAATGAATCCTGATAGCTCGTCAGTCTGAAATAACAGCAGGGGGTGAAAATAGCATGGTGTATATGTGGATAGTTCTCAGGGAAAAGTTGAGAACGTGATTAGGCATTTCTAGCCTGCTGCGTGCTATAGATAACAACTGCACTCTCCCTGATATTGAAGCATAACAAATCTGGCCTTCTAGTTTACTCTGCAGCTCAGGGAGTGAAAAACACTTCACTAAGATGGTGTTTGTGACTGTGTAAATGTCTTAGGCTAAGATTTATAGCTGGTAGTCACACCAGAGATTAGCATGTCTCAAGACAAAAATATTGTAAAAGAGCATTTTCAACTCATTTATATATGGATGAAACACTTACTCGCCTCACAAACTTAGCACCCATTTTCCCAAACTAGGTCTCTTGGAGAATAAGAAAATTATTATCCAGATAAGATTATTGAAAATTGTTTGTAATTCAGAATGTTGATGGAATGCTCTGCTTTGACACCTCAGAAATACTTTTTTGTTTATATATAACTTTCCACCTGTTCATGTAGTCCTATTAATTAGTTCCTCACTATTTCTATTAGTATATTAAATACAGCAGCTGTAGTTCTCAAGATGCAGCCACATTACGAAAGCTGCCATACTGTGCTTCAGATTTATTATTTGGACCGACTCATTTGCTGAAAGATTATTTCAATTTGCAAAAATCTTTAAAGTGGATTATACTGTCAGCAATATAGAATTAAAAAACTAAAAACAAATGAACAAAACAGTACCGGAAGAATAGCAGCAGGTAACAGTTGAGTTGTTTTGATCCAAGTTTCTTACTTCTTCTAATTTACAAGAAATCAGTAAGTTATCTGAAGACAGCAAGAAAAAGCACAGTTCTCCAAAGCTCTGACTTAGCCAGCAATAGCTCTGGTACCTTTTGGCAAAAATGTCTGCATGCACTCGACTACTTTGTCCAATAAAACTTTGATCCTTCCAATTCTTCTGCGTGGAATAAATGAGATCTGCTTTTGTGATGATGATCAAACTATGGTTTTCTTTTATTTAATATTTAACAAATTGGTTTGCTAAGATATTATCTCTAGCTACATAATTCCTAAATAATGATGTCTCTATTTCAAGAGCTAGATGAATCGGGTTACTTCTCTCTGAGTTATTCCGACAGGCTGTCTGTAAGATCACAATGATAATCCCAGGTTAATTTATAATTAAAGCACGGTTCTTATGCCTAGGAATTCTTTAATGTTGGTGTTTTATTTTGGTTGGTTCCAAGCATTTCTTTTCTCCTTGTTAATTATTAGTCTATGTTAAGTTAATTAATCACCTCTAAAAGGGCTTGGTTATTTAACTCGAGACAAAGGCTGAGAACTTAAGTGGTGTTTTCTATCCCATGGCTACAGGCAGGGAAGATAAGTTATTCTTGCTTCTTTTCAGAAGTATCTACCTTAAGGAAATAAAGTTATTCTGATTTTACATTTGGAGAAAAAAAAAAAATGCAGCTGCAGGACATTTAATTCTATTACCTACTGATAAATGTTTTTGGATTTTCTCTTTTGCTTAGTACTCACAAAGCTTTAGTAATCCAGTAACTTTTCAGATCTTAAAGCTTTAAATTTAGTGGATTGAGTTTAAGCCAGAAAATTCTGCCCAGACTGTTCAGTGAGCTCCTGCATAAAAAGTTACTTTTCCACTGACTCAGTGTCCCTCCTGCCTTTGAACGACTTACTTTCCTCTCTTCAGAGAATAATATCTAGTTGTCATCAGTGTAGAAATTAAGCTGATACCTCAAAAACTAAAAACATGCAATTATAGCCTCATGCAAAAGGCTTGGATTTGTTAGCTGGAAAGAGACGAGTGAACTGCATTACACTACTTAAGATCATAGTTGGATTTTCCCAGAACATCAACAGTAATTACTGACTGAGCAAATTCTTATTTATTGCTAAGTATATGTCCCATGAGAAAGCACTTACAGCACTCCAGAATTATCAAATGGGTATCAGCTGAATAATATCTTCCCTTAGACTATAAGGATGAGGTGATTTTTTCTTTCTTCTTTCCTGGTAAAAGTGAAACTTACTGGAAAAACAACATTTTCCCTTACTAAATCTATTTAGAGAACAGGTATATTTATCTCATGAAAACAAAGTTTGCATTGCATGCCATCTGCTCTGGTTTGAAATTTCTGGAAATGCTCAGAAGATAACTGAGCAATTCCAAACAGAAATGATTTAAAACTCACATTTCCATTCCATAAATATGTCAATTCTCAGATGTTTATGATGCAGGACAAAAGGTCATCAACTGGATGCATATTTGGTCTGAAATTACTAATTTTAATAGGCAATGCAGAAATTGTTGTATAGTTTGAGGGGAAATACTGTATGGCTAATTCTGAATGTTCGTATGAGCTACCCAAAAAAGAGACAAGACTTCAAATCAGTAAAAAAATAATAGCCGTGTTCCCCAGGAATCCTGCTCCGTCAGTTACAACACATCAGGAAGCAGTTAAAACACTGCTGGGTACCTAAGTTCTTGATCAACAAATCTACTCAATGTGTCAGGATTGGAAAGAAACACCTTAGGCAGAACTGACTTTGAAGGGCATTTCTCCTGGTATAAAGTGGCATAAAAATGACTCTGCCCCAACACAAGCCTACAGTTTAACACAAATAGCTGTGCTCTAAATCAGAGTGGAAAGTAGAGCTCATCCCATTGGATGCTACATTGAGCACAAGGGAACAGGAAAATCAATGCAACCTGAAGCATAGGTCACGAGAAGCACAGAAGTGGTGAGACAATGTGAACAACCACTCTTCACTCCATAGCCTCCCAAAGCCGTTGTACTCCTCAGAGTAGGTGAGTGGCAATACAAATGTTGTGCCTCACTGGGAAATGCATATATCTGAATTTTAGTGGCTCACTCAATTTCCATTCGATATGAAAGTGTAAAGTATTTACTCTAGTCCTTATTTTCAAGACGCATACACACTCAATCAAAAAGCAAAAGGTATATTTGAATAGATTGAGAATTAGAAGAAAAACACATCACATTTTTTTCCCTAAATGAAATAAGTTTATCAAGAGAAATGGCAGCTAATTTTAAATGATTTATATACATAAAAGGATTAGGCTAACTCTGTGTATATTCCTACAAACCATTAGCATTTAATCACTGTAAATCACAGCTGTAAATGTATAAATACATTTTCAACTGTATTTCATAGTAAGACCTCATGGCATATCTGAAATAGAAATTAAAGTTTTTAAAAAAGAAGTCTAAACAACAGAGTTGCATTGAAATGAATCTCTGTTGGGCTCTGCGTGAAAAGAAATCAAATAAAAATGCTTTTTCAAAGTTACAAGGAAAAGAATTTTATGTGCTTATTACATAATGCTGAAGGATGACACGTTTAAGTAAGGTGTGGGAAGGAGCTAGAATATAATTTTTTTGTTAAAATTTTCTGAGGAATGGGACCGTAAAGCTTAAAAATACAGTTGCTTTACAGGAAAGCTTATAGTGTTGAATATTATTATTGCATTTGATATAACTTTCTAACACTTTAATATTCAAAGTTTTCTAGATTGTGGACAATCCACTTTAAACAACATTCAGAACAATCTGATCATCATATCATCCATTTGCTTATGTGTAAGATAAAATTAAAACCAGAAATTGGGAAGAAAGGTACGTGGAATACCATGCTAGGTAGATCAGAAAAGCAGTACTGAAACTGTATGAAACACATGCACAAGGAAAATCTGTTTGTGATTACTTTGTGCTTTAGAATCTATCCTCCAACGCTGTATTTGCTTCTGGGCTGGTCCACTAGTTGCAGTAAAACAGGAGTAAAACAGGGATTGAAAGAATATGAGTCCTCTTCTCAGCCCATGACCCAGAGTCCAACAGTACACTGGATTTTAAGAATTAAAATTCTTAATCCTTAACGTATTCAGAGGCATAAGCATTACATCTAGTGCAGTATGGGTCCTTTTCCTTCCAGATATAAGACAGAACACATAGGATGGCATGGCAATATGGCTACAGGGCACTTCCCTCACTCTGCCAATCATGCAGAACATAGCAATGTACTGGGACCTTCCCTACACCTAAATTTAAATGCTGCTAGTAAGAGTACTAACAGAGTATATATAACAGAAGTTTTCTACTTAAGTTTGTAAAACCTTAATTATACTGGCACTTGCTTAATGGACAACAAGCACAGCATCTGTTGTACAACACCAAGCATTTATGCATGAGATTAAAAAGGTAATTTTCCAGCTGCTTTTAGAGCACAGATATTTGCATATAAAATTCACAAAGGAATGAGATTTAAGAAAGATCAATCCAATTATTTACAGAGAGTGAAGACTGAATTTGGAGCAAATGATCACCCTGGAGTTAATGTTCCCCCATGATTGTTTGCATTCTGTACTTCAGTATTAATTACCATCAGCAAGTATTTTGTTTGAACATTTTACAGCTATATGAGACTTTACAAAAAATCGACTTCCTAGCCAAAGATGGTTCTTTCAGCAGCCATAGGCTCTGGACAATAGGAATTAACTGTATATACAGCATACTGATTTTAATTGAGACATTTACTTTGACCTACAGCATTTTTGGAAAAACAACCACAATACTATTGGTTTTGTGTTAGTGTTTTTCAATGTTTATTATTTCACCACTGAATATTTTAAAGGTTTATCTCCGTGCTATGGGTATGTGCTATGTTAATTTTCAGGACACTAAAGATCATCTAGATCCAACCACCTTTTAATTATTAGTGTCCAGAACTCCGCACTCTATGGCACTTCACAGGCATTACAAGCATCCATTTCTAAAATTTCCCTCTTCAAAACCCACTACTGAAATAGGGATTTCAGGAGGCCCCACTACATGATTTTCATGCAGTTCCCCACATCTCAAACCCCTGATCCTGGAGAAAGAATTCATGCAATTGAGCATGTATCTATTCCTCAGCTGAGTTCCCACAGGAAATTAATTCTGCTATCTCTTATTGACTTTCAACAGAAACAAATTCCATTTTTTCCTCAGACTTAGCTTGCACTTCATGTGACCACATTTTTTTGTTTTGAAAAGTGAAAGGAAGGAAGAGAACTGTAGAGGTGAGTGCAGCCACGTAAATGTAGATAGATAGTAGATCACATTTCTGACTGATCAGCACAAAGTGCAAGACAAAATATGGTGAAGCAAACAAATTTAATAAGCCTGTCATTGACATCTAAATTTCCTGAGTGAGGAAGTACTATGTTTTCCATTTACTATATATCTGTTATTCAACCCAGTGTGACTTTTTTCCTTCATTTTGTTGCTTGTAATATTTTAAGGTTAATTTCAAAGGTATACGAAAACAGTAACAACAAATGTCTAGGCTGTCAAAATTAAGCGGTTTTACAATTTAAGTTATACAGTAGAAATTAGATTTGACCGAAGATTACTATATGTCAGTTTTCCCAGAATCTATGCTTTTCTATAACCTACTGCAGTAGGAGAAAAAGATTGCCTGACATAATTAACTGACAAAAATCCAGGTGGAAATGTTAATACGCAGTGTCTAGTGTCACCCAGTAGAATATAAAGGTACACACACTGATTGTTAAAATATCATCTCAAAACTCACCCGTTCAAAGTACATTCTCATTTGCATTATATTCTGATCAAAACTGAAAAGAAAACAAAACTTACTTTCATGAAAGTAGAATTTTTTCTTTTTATTATCTATTTATTTATACATTTGCAGTACTTGAAGGTATTTATACTCTTGTGGCTATTTTCCACATTTGAAATCTACAGGGGTGTCCTCCTGAATTAAGTTATTAAAAGTGGGCTCATGAGAAGGTATAATTCAACTCAGTAGGTGAGAGGGGCTATGTATGTAATTGTCTGAAACTACAGACAGAAAATCTAGCACAAAACATTTACAATATCACAATCAGCTACCATAGAAACAGCTGTCATTTCAGAAATCAACACATTTTGGACTTAAAGACGAGCCTAGACTCCACGACTCCAAGAAACTCTAGTAGGAATCAGAAAACTCTTCCAGGAAGAGGCTTTCATTTTCCAAGCAGCTCATATGAAAATGGTGTACCAGCATTTTCCTTTCAGATTCTAACAGATCTGAAAAACATTTTAAAAATATTTTCTAATTCAGTGTGGAAAAAAAAAGAATATAAGATAAAAAGAAAATATATTCAAAAACTAGAGAGTGATGTGTTTGCATATATGTTTTAAATTTGAAATGCATTTCAACGTTCCTGTTTTCAAGGAAGCATCAACTGATGCAGAATTTCAAACTTCATGAGATATGTCAGTATTTGAAATACCATGGGAACTTGCTTGTTTATCTACACAGACGAGATGTGGAATTGATGAAACAGATCCGTGTTTCTTATTGTACTGTTTAGATGTGTTTTACCAGAAGAACAAACACATCTGAACAATGTTAAGTTTATCTGATACAAGTTGAGACATGGTGAACGGAAAAGGAAGAAAAATTGCATAAAGAAAGAAAGAGCAAGATTGCTAAATATTTGCACTTACAAACTTATGGAGGCTGTTCTCAGACAACAGTAGGGAAGTGGGTGGGTAAAAATGTCAATCAAAGGCCCAATGTAAGGTATAAAACAGCATAATCAAGAGAGAACAAGAGTATTAGGAGTCTTTGACTCATAGCAAAAAGAGGCAGAGGAACAAAAGGTGGATATTTGATCATGCCCTTTAAATTTGAATTGGATAACAGACCTGTGGGTGAGCCACAAGCAAATGCAGCTGGTGAGCTTCTTGTACTCCTACTCAACAGCTGACAAACCTGAAAGACTGGCATAATGGTCAGGATGGAAGCGCCATAAAGCTGGACAAACAGAGCAGGTAGTAGAAAGCAGCAGGGCTTTAATTATTAATCAGTTTGCAAGCTTCTGACTCCAAGAGCAGTTAGGTATGCACTGGGTAGATGTGAGGATGGTCATAAGGAAGTACCGGAATAAAATAAAAAAGAGAGTTGAGAGGGACAAGATGCTATTTGATAAGGAGCAGAGGGTAAATTACTCTAAATCCTATGCACAAAGTGTTCCCAAATAAGATTCTGTTAGAATTTGGGATTCAATCCATATCCCTTTGTGCTGTTCTATGACGGGAAAATGTGGATACTTCAAAGATTCACACATGGTGTCCCCACGTCCCATTTTCTTCCTTGTAATATTCCCAGACCTTCTATCCTTCCACTGCCACAACATCTCTTTCCTCCATTGCAGAGCGCAAGAAATATCTTGAAAGGATAAAGAACTGAGTTGTGGTAATATCTTACATAGATGCAAATACTTTTTTCATGTTAAATAAAAGAGAGAGAGAGAGAGAGACAGAGAGAGAAAGAGAGAGAGAGAGAGAGAGAGAGAGAGAAAAAGAAAGAAAGAAAGAAAGAAAGAAAGAAAGAAAGAAAGAAAGAAAGAAAGAAAGAAAGAAAGAAAGAAAGAAAGAAAGAAAAAATATGCATCAAGTATCACTTTTTGAAGATCTCCATATTAGTTCCGCACTTTCACATAACTACTCCATTCCAGCACTATGCTTGAGAGTCCTACACTGGGGAGGGCCGTAGTCCAGAGAGGGAAGAATAGCACAGTTTGTCACTGTAGACTCTGTCAATCTCTATAAAGGCTTCAGAGATGTGTTTTTCACTCACTCATCTGAACCACTGAAAGCAACTGAATTTCAATTTCTAGTGCAAATTTGAATGATCTGTGTAAATCTTTTTTCTACTTTTTATGTGATAATTTTACCGACCACAACAGGTTATATATTGTGCAGAGGTATACACAGATATATACACACACAGACAAATGCTGTATATTTACATTAAAACTAGCTGATGTTAAATAAATAATACCTGTTACAACCTCATTTTGCATTTAATGACAGGCAGCAAAGCTCAGTTTAACTTAAACCACAAAATAAAGAGCCTGAAGTTTTCAAAAGTGTATATAGACACTTCTCTGTAAAACACAAGCTTCGGCAAAGTGCTAGGACCAACAGCCCATTTGATTCTTGGTTGGCCAAGCTGGCTGGTTTGTTGGTTAAGCCAAGTTTTTATTCTAAAAGACCTATAGTATCCACATTCCAGGTACTCTACATGTCTGCTGGAATTTCACATGAGTCAGTTGCACCTGCTGTCCTGCTTAGCCACTCAGCCTATGCTACAGAATGGTACAAGGGAAACACATAAAATTGTTAGAAGGGACAACTTCTAGTCATACTATTCTAGAGCTAAAAGCATACTGGTCAAACACCAGCACAGGGAGTTTTGGATTTCTGAGCTGGAACAAGAGGAGGTGGTCAAGTCAAGGAGGTCCACTGGTCTTGTTATCTGAGTGAAATCTGTACCATAGATAGGCTCTTGAACATCTTTTTTCCTGTATACATATTCACTGAGTTTCAGCCACTCTCCTTCCTTTTCTATCTGAAGTTGTAGACATACCTTACCCTAAAGTAGGTTTCTATTTCAAAAAAAGTAGAATCTAGAAGAACTAGTAGAAATATCTGAAGCCTCAGATATTTCAGAATATTGAGACGTGCATAGAACAAATAATCTTACCAGAAGAAAAAATTCTATTTTATTCCAGAACAACGATGTGAAAATTTAACTACAGCAATTGCTGCATTAAAATATGCTGTTGGCAAGTACAGCATGAGATCAAAAACATGTAAATTAGATTCTTCAGATTACATTAGATTGCACTTTGACTAGGCAAATTCCCAGAACAGTCAGTCTCTAGGTAGGACATTGTTTCTTTAGATGAATGGAACACAGCTGAATTTATTAATAGAATGTTAGATAAAATATGTCTCTTAAAATTTAACAAGCAATACTGATCAAGCACCAAAACATATATTTATGAAGATAATAGTCTAGCTCTAACTTATGCAGCCTGACCTTCTGCAAATTACTTTGTTCTACAGCTCATGAAATCATTGAAGGATTTAGGTTTTGCCACCTCACCTAATACTGTGTTCAAAGCTAGGCTAGCTTTAAGTCTAGATCAGGTTGGTCTGGGTCTCGAACAGTCAATTTTCTTTTACTTAGAAACCCACTATATTACTGAGGAATTACATCACACCCATGACAAAAGATGAAAAAAGCATGTAAATGTAAATGTCTCAGTGAAACTGCCAACACTTGTTTAAAACCTTAAGAGGCACTTCTCAGTAGGAGCAGATCCTCCTAGAAGCTATGTTAAGGCACAGATGAGACAAAGAGGTGATTTGAGACAGCCAGCATGGCTTCACCAAGGGCAGGTCATGTCTGACCAATCTGGTGGCCTTCTATGATGGAGTGACGGCATCGGCAGACAGGGGAAGGGCGATGGATGTTATCTACCTGGAACTCTGCAAAGCCTTTGACATGGTCCCGCACCACATCTTTTTCCCTAAATTGGAGAGGTATAGGATTTGAAGGATGAACTGTTTGGTGGATTAGGAATTGGTTGGCTGGTCGCAGCCAAAGGGTTGCGATTAATGGTTCTGTGTCAGGGTGGAGATGGGTCACAAGTGGTGTCTTGGGACTGGTGCTCTTCAACATCTTTATCAATGACACAGGTGATTGCATCGAGTGCACCCTCAGCAAGTTTGCTTTTGACACCAAGCTGAATGGTGCAGTCGATACACTGGAAGGAAGGGAAGCATCCAGAGGAAGCTGGACAGGCTGGAGAAGTGGGCCCATGTAAACCTAATGAGGTTCAATAAGGCCAAGTGCAAGGTGCTGCACTTGGGCAGGGGCAATCCCAGGTGTTTATACAGACTGAGCAAAGAACCCCTTGAGAACAGCACTGCGGAGAAGGACTTGAGGGTCCTGGTAGATGAGATGCTAGACATGAGCCAGCAGTGTGCGCCTGCAGCCCGGAAGGCCATCTATGTTCTGGGCTGCATTGACAGAGGAGTAGCCAGCAGGGAGAGAAAGGTGACTGTCCCCCTCTACTCAGCTCTTGCAAGACCCCATCTGGAGTACTGCATCCAGGCCTGGGGGCCCCAGTACAAAAAAGATGCAGAGCTCTTGGAACGAGTCCAGAGGAGGGCCACTAAGATCATCAGAGGGCTGGAGCACCTCTCCTATGAGGAAAGATTGAGGGAACTGGTCTTGTTTAGCTTGGAGAAGAGAAGGCTCCGGGGAGACCTCATTGTGGCCTTCCACTACTTGAAGGGAACATATAAACAGTAGGGAGAACGGCTGTTTACATGGGTTGATAGTGACAGGACAAGGGGGAGTGGGAGATTTAGGTTAGATATTGGGAGGAAGCTTTTCACTCAGAGGGTGGTGACATACAGGAACAGTTGCCCAAGGAGGTTGTGGATGCCCCATCCCTGGATGCATTCAAGGCCAAGCTGGATGTGGCTCTGGGCAGCCTGGTCTAGTGGTTGGAAACCCTGCCTGTGGCAGGGGGTTTGAAACTAGATGATCATTGTGGTCCGTTTCAATCTAGGCCATTCTATGATTCTATGATTCTATGATAAATGAAATACAGCTGTCTGGGAAATGAGAGGCAGGGTGCAGAGACATGCGAGTATTAGAAGAGACACAACTGCAGTAACTATGACCATGATTCTCATGCTTGTTTTCTGCAGTTTTGTGTTTCCTTTTCCTGCGGAGGTTTTTAATTCCCCTGACTTGACATGATCATTTCCTGTTTATGCTTATTCTTTATGATACGTGCCAAAAAATGGACACAAAGTCCCCCAGCTCTACAACCTGCATCACTCTCCCAACTGTATCAGCTGCACTGAGAAAGCTGGCAGGCAGTTCAAGTTACTCAGTCACTAAAGGTCTTAATTAGCGACAACTTCAGTACAAAAACCTGATTTTAGCATCACCAAGCACATGACATCCCACAGGTCCATTGATCTCAATTAAATTTCTATATGCTTATAGGTGCTAGACGGTTCTTTCAAGTAAGCTGTATGCTTTAGATTAAAGCTTAGCTTCCTGTTGTGAGGAGGATGTGCAAATGAATACAACTTTCTGACTCTATGCATTTTTTTTCCATATGGCATTTCCCAGAAAAATCTAAGCCATTTAAAATCATATTTTAGTACATTGTATACAATAGTTTTTAGCATATAGTTACAAACTCAGCTCTCATCTTTTGGAGCTCTCATGCTGACAAAGAAGAAGTGAAACTGAGACCAAACTGCAAAGAACATTTTCCTTTCTTTTCTTTCTTTTTCTTTTTTTTTTATTTTTTTATTTTTTATTTTTTGTAAAACACTGATCTTAAGGTATACCACTGAATGATAGGGTTCAGCAAATTTAGAGATTGCTCCCACTCTCCTGAGTGAATGTCTGAATTGTTCTGCTGGCTGAAATGTGCTCTTTTTGAGACAGCTGAAATAGTGTGTCATTTTCTAGTTTTCGTTTTCATTTCTTCTGGGCAATATGAGGTCTGATGAAACAAAATTGCTTTCTCTATGAAGGCACTCACTGAATGAATCATTTCATTCTTCTCTCAGAGGCTTTTTTTTTTTTTTAAAGTGTAAAAGCACATGTCAAAAACAAAAAAGAAGGAGTATTGATCACCCAGTCCCAGACAGAGGTGGAACAAATCTTTGGCTGTGCTTCTTGATAAATGTACTGTTAATGACTTTCAGCAATAGACATAAAAATGTGACCTTCAGCTGGTCAGAACATCTGACCAGAAGACAACAAAACCCACAGTTTTTGTCATTATATAAAATTATATTTTGCTCATATCCTGAGTATTGCATGCAACTTTTGGGGAGGGGGGTGCAGGGAGGAGAGAGAGGAAACAATCTCATAATCAGCTATATATCAGGAATAACTGTTCAACAGTAGGCATGGAGAAGACTGAGATACTCAACAAGTTCTTTGCCTCAGTCTTCATTGGCAATTGGGCTTCCCATGTCTCTCATGTCCCTGAACATCTATGTTGGAGCTGAGGGAGCAGATTCCCTCCCACTGCAGCAGAAGAGCAGACTTGAGACCACCTGATGAGATCGAATAAATACAAGCCTATGAGAACCGACAATGTACATCCCAGGATCCTGAAGAAACTGACAGAAGTAGTTGTCATGCCATTCTGCATCACTGTTGAAAAGTCATACCTGTCAAATAGAGTCCGCTGTGTCTGGAAAAAGGGGAACATCACCCTCGTTTTTAATAAACAGAGAAAGAAAGACCCAGGGAAATCTGTTCCTGTGAAGATCATGGAACGTATCCTCCTGTAAGAGATGTTAAGGCACAAGAGAGATGAGGAAGTGATCTGAGACAGTGCGGCTTCACCAAGTGAAGGTTGTGCCTGATCAATCTGGTGCTGGCCATCTATGATGAAGTGGACAATGGAAAAGCAACTGTTGTTGTCTACCTGGACTTGTGCATGGCCTTTGACATGGGCCCCCACCACATCCTTATCTCTAAGTTGGAGAGAAATGAATTTGAAGGGTGCAGTACTCAATGGATAAGGAATTAGTTGTAAGGTTACAGTTAGAGGGTTATGGTCAATGGCTCTAAGTCCAGGTGAAGGCTGGTAATGCGTCTCTGTTTGGGGACCTCTCGCCATACTGATCTATTGGTTGGCAACACCACCCACAGCATGGGGATTGGAACTAGATGACTTTAAGGTCTCTTCCAGCCCAAGCTGTTCCGTGATTCTATGATGTGATATGATTTAATGATTCTCATCCTGCCTCCAGCTAGGTAAAGCAGCATTCTGTTTCAGAAGGTTTTCATAGAAGTTTTCAATAAAAGCTCATTAAAAGTGATAGACTAATCTGCAGAACAGACACATCCTTTATTTACACGTATCCATTAGCAGCATACTAAAATCGCAGTAAACTCACTCTCTTGGGTAAAAAGGCACCTTAATTTGCAAAGAAATGACACAGCTGCTGAGGGAAATTAGAGGTCATGTTAACTCAGTTTTCATGACACATATTTTCGCCATCTTTACTGAAATTCAAACACCTGATGAATCTGTGGAAAGACTGCCATTGCAATCACAAACATCCTATCCTTTGCTGCAGACCTCTGGAAAAGATGCATGTGACATCCTTGTTTGTCTGTATGGTTTAGTCTGCTGCTGACAGACTACAGGTCAGTTGATACTGAGTTTCCAGTCACTACAATTTTTAGGATTTTATGTGATTGCCTTTCCTTTTATGTTTTACACTGTACAAAATTACAATGTTTATTTTAGTTTCAGTAACTTAAAATTTGGTCAATACATTGTTCAAGAGAAGGAAAGGACTCCTAATTCTAATGATTCCCAACGAATTATGGGTTTTAATGGCTATGCATTTATAAACAAGACTGGATGCTCACAACCATCTCCACCAATCTCTTGCATAAAGAGCTGTCTAGTGAAGGTTCCCCTCCCCTGTGCCAGAAGTCTGCTAGGTGGGTGCAGAGGGAAAATATGCTTCTTTACAGTAACAGAAGACACTTGGAAATTCACAGAATTCAGCTAGTCTTCATTAACAGGGGAGGAGTGTTTGCACTGATCTACTAGAAAGATTACTTTAAATTTGGTAATATTTAGAGAGTTAAAAATTCAAGTGACAGAAGAGATTAGTCTTTCTTTTATTCCTTGGAGCAGAATGTTATATGACTCACCAATTAATGTTAATTATTGCTCCTCAAAAGCTCAGAACAGACACTGCTCCTGCCTCTAAGGGGAGGAAGTAGCAAGTATTTCAGCCAAGCAGTGACATTTAAACAATAGGTTAAATGCATATCAATGCATAAAGGAATACTTCCTAGCATATTTCCTACACTAGAGATATAAAAAGTTCAAAGAAATGATCCTTTGCTCCAATTTTCATCCTCCAAATGGCTTTCAAAGTGATCAAGACTTAAAGGAAATACTATTAATCTAAGAATAGTCACATCACCTGAACATATTTATTAAATTTTAAGTCAGCTCTGATGTTATCAAAGATGTTGATAAGCAGCACAAAAGCTCAACACAGTTACTGATTGTAAGGGATAAAATATAAAAATCAAAACTGCATTTCTCTCCTATTCAAGAAACTACTTGTAGTTACTCGGAAATATGTATAGTACAAACACTGCTCCAAAAGTAATGCCTCTTATTTTATTACACTGACCCACAAAATCAGAGGCAGATGTTAGTGGCATGGCAGTAGAGACTGAACCCTTTTGCTAATATTCCATTTTATTTTGTGGCCATGAAACAGATAGCAACAGAGGGGAAGGATGACAAAATGACATCTGATGTTGAAGTGAGTATGAAGGAAAGGGATGTCACTGAACTCCTCCATGCAAAAAATTGCTCCCACTGACATACACCAATCCTTGCTGAATGTTTATGGAGACCTAACAGTGGATGTTGGCACAGTGAGGCAGAGGGCGGTGCATTTCAGCAGCGGCATGAAAGACAAGCCATTTTTCAGACGGTCATGCAGATTTTTACAAGCACAGCATGCAGGCCCTTGTTCATCTCTGGAAAAGTGCATAGCAAAGAGTGGTGACTACACTGACAAAGAATGCTTTGTAGCTGAAAATTTGCTCTATCAAATATTGTTATTGTGTTCTTTGTATCTCTTGTAGGTTCCGTAGGAAATAAATAGGAGGCATTACTTTTGAAATGACATTTATGTAGTCTCCTGTTCAAGTATGGCCCATTCTGAACTCTGCCATATCTTTGCAGAGCCACTGCTGAAAATATATGTTTTCCTTTCACTTGCTTAATCATCCATAGAATCATACAATCACTGACTCATAGAATGGCTTGGGTTGGAAAGGACTCAAGGATCATCAAGTTCCAACCCCCCTGCCACAGGCAGGGTTGCCAGCTACTAGATCAAGTACTAGATCAAATTGCACAGGGCCCAATCCAACCTGCCCTTAAACACCTCCAGGGATGGGGCATCCACAGCCTCTCTGGGCAGCCTGTTCCAGCACCTCACCACTCTATCAGTAAAAAACTTCCCCCTGACATCCAATCTAAATCTCCCTTCCTTTAGATTAAAACAATTTCCCTTTGTTCTATTACTATCCACTCATGTAAAAAACTGATTTCCCTCATGTTTATAAACTCCCTTTAAATACTGGAAGGCCTTAATGAGAACTCCTCACAGCCTTCTTTATTCCAGGCTGAACAAGCCCAGCTCCTTCAGCCTACCTTCATAGGAGAGTTGCTCCTCTCCTATGGAGAGTAGCCCCTCTGTGGCCCTCCTCTGGACCCTCCAAAAGCTTAACATCTTTCCTAGGAGTTAAGGGGGTTGAGGGCACCAGGCTGGGATGTAGTACTCCATCTGGGGCCTCACAAGGGCAGAATAGAGAGGGACAGTCACTTCCCTCACCTTGCTGGCCACCCTCTTCTGATGGAACCCAGGATACCATTGGTCTTCCGGGCTACAAGCGCACACCGCTGGCTCATGCCAAGTTTTTCATCGACCAGAACCCCCAAGTCCTTCTCAGCAGGGCTACTCTCAAGGAGTCCTTCTCCCAGTCTGCATATATATCTGGGATTACCTCAACCAAGTGTAAAACCTTGCACTTTGCTTTTCTAAACCTCACTAGGTTCACAAGGGTTTACCTTTCAAGTTTATCAAGGTCCCTCTGGATGGCATCCCTTCCTTCTGTCATCTCAACCTCACTGCTCAGCTTGGTGTCATCATAAAACTTGCTGTGGGTACACTCAATCCCATCATCTATGTCACTGATAAAGACGTTAAAGAGTACCGGACCCAAGACGAGCCCCTCTGGGACATTGCTCATTATCAGCCTCCACTTGGACATAGAGCCATTGACCACAACCCTCTGGCTGTGGCCTTCCAACCAGTTTCTTATCCATCAAATAGTCCATCCTCCAAATCCAAATCTCTCCAATTTAGAGACAAGGATGAGGTGGCAGACCATGTAAAAGACCTTGCACAACTCCAGGTAGATGACATCAATTACCTTCTCTTTGTTCACCAATACCATCACTCTCTTATAGAAGGCCACCAGATTGGCCAGGCACAGCCTTCCCTTGGTGAAGCCATGCTGGCTGTCTTGGATGACCTACTCGTCCTTCATATGCCTTAACACCTCTTCTAGGAGGATCTGTTCCATGATGTCCCCAGGCACAGAAGAGGTGAGGCTCACTAGCCTGTAGTTCCCTGGGTCCTCCTTCCTCCCTTTCTTGTAAATGAGAATGATGTTTCCCTTTTTCCAGTCCCTGGAGACTTTGCTTGACAGCCATAACTTTTCAAATATGATGGAGAATGGCTCAACAAACACATCCATTCATCATTCACTTGTGTCTATATCAAAATACCCATTTTTTTTTCATGTGCACCAGCTTTATACTCCCACATTTGCAATGTTAAGGCTTTTTTCTTCTTATTATTATTACTATTATGCTTATTGGGAACTATTGAAAAGTGAATGACTAAGAGCTAGTAGAAGAGCAGTAGGAAGTTCTGTTTCTGTTACTTTCACTGAGAAATGGCAACTTGGCAAATATCCCAGCATTAAATAGGAATAAAAACTACTGACAGGTTTCATGACACTTAATAGATATTTTTCTCCCACTGATTTTGAGTCAGGAGTATTTTTGTGTCAATATTTCCAATTGAAATGATACACCTGACAAGAATTAAGATCTATTATGGAATCGAAATACTCTGATTCTGCTAAAAGGCAGAGCAACTTTTAAAGATTATTTTGAAATGATACCAGGTAATCTATGAGGAGTAAATAATTTTGAGGCACATGTCCTGGTTTTAGCTGATATTAACAGCACACTGATGGTTTGGTTGTTGCTGAGTGATGGGAGCACACCAAAGGCCAGGAAGAGCCAGCACAGCAAGGACAGTGCCTGAATTAGGCAGGGGTGGATATTCTGTACCACATGAAATCATGCGAAAGGCCACAAAGCTGTGGGCATCCGGCTGGGGGCAGCTGCTGTATGGAGGTTGCTGTCTATTGGTTGGTAGGGGTGAAACCCGGTGTAGCTGGCAGGGTGTCAGTAGGTAAGAAGTGTATTTATTGCTGTGCACTGGGCGGCAAGTGGGGTGTGACTGCATTGTGGATACATCTGGATATAGGTATATGGTTATAACTGCATTTTTATTTCCATTTTCCTCTTCTGTCTTAGTAAATGCCTTTTATCTCAGTCCACGATTTCTATTCTGTTTCCAGCTCTCTCCCTCATCCTAATTTGGGGGAAAGTAAGCAAATGGCTGTGTCGTGCTCAGCTGCTGGTTAAACCACAGTGGCCTTTTTGGCACCCAATGTGGGACCCAAAGGGTTGATATAATGACAGATCTGACCAGAGCACGTTAAAACAAAATTATTACCAGTTTTATAGTAACTGTATAGTGGCTGGTCACAATGTTAGTTTTTCTATTTTCAGAGATCTTTCAGAGTTTCTTCACAGAAAGATATTTCTTGCTATATATGTTCCCTATCGTGCCGTTTACCATATCCAGGAAATAGGGTTATAATTTTTCTGTATGGTATAATACTGTCAGGAAGCTAATCTGATGTTTATATTCAATATTGCATCACCTTCTTACTCTGGGAACCATATCTTGGAAACTATTAACAATTTCACTCTTTTCTTTGTCTCCCTGGGGAGGCAGGCTATGGAAGAGACAAGCAGGAATGTTCAAACCAGCATGTTGCTTTTGTTATTCCTAATGAGTGTGCTGTAAAGCTTTGTCTCCACCAGAGAACTGTTCTGAGGCTGGATAGTGAGGAGTGGCAGGGAACATGGGATGGTATGGAGTGGGCAACACACTGTTTCAAAACTTCACCCATGAAAAACTGCAGAATCCTGAGAAACTAGTGAAATATTTGGAGAAGATCTACTGTCACCCTAGAGGTTCTAGAGAGGCACAAATCACTGCAGCATGCTAGGGCCTAGCCCTTGCCTACCAAGCTTTGTTCAATGCTATTCAGCACCCCAAAGAGAAAGAGGTCTTTAGATTTGATAACAAATCAACAGGCCCTGTGGTTGTCCCAATCACTGCACGGACTACTCCCTGCCTGTATGAACCAGTATCTCAGATATCAGAAGAAAGTGATCTTCTGCTTGAGGGAGGGAATGGGTACACATCACAAAGCCACGTTGTGGTTTTACAACACTATAGGATAGCATCTTTGAAATATGAAATTAAATTTTCCTTCTTTGTACAGAAATCCCACTTGTTCTTAGCTTGTCTGAGTTTGGCCCACCATTTGTGGGAGCTGACAAGGCACTTTATGGACCTAGGCGAACCCAAGAGAGCATCTGGATTCTTTGTCTTGGATTTGAATCCTATCAGTCATATCCCAACACGATACTTTGATGCAAGAATCTGAAATCCAGCCTCTTACAGAGTAGGTGTTTCCCCTCCTACAAGATGGTTGTTAATTTCATTTAATCTTCTGGGGATGCAGGAAATCAATTTAAAAGCCCCATCCTCACTATTGTCTATTTTTCTCGGGCCCAAATAGCTTCCCTAAAATGGGAATTAACCTAAGAGTTTATAAATGCACCATTTATATTAAAACATCTATTCTTACAGACCCCAAAATACTAAAATTGGAAAGGAAAGCTGAAAACAAAAATAATCAATTTTGGCTTCTCTGATTCAGGGGGACAGTGATATCTGTTAGACTATACTAGCTATAATAACTGCTGGATTACTCTTGCAGTTTTAATGAACATACTGAAGATTTTACAACAAAGGTTGTATGACAAAAAACTGCTCTGGCATGTAAAAGTATGGTTTTAAATGCACTCCTGAGTTGTAACGCCTGTTTGATGGCAGCTTTGCTAACTTAGTGATTGTTACTGTAGCACTCCCATTTTTTGGTGTCTCACGTCCTTGCATAATTTAGTACAAAATATAAAATGGATGTAGTTAAACTCCAGGTGTTTGGTGCCAGATCTCTCCCTTACGTGTGGGCACTGCCAAGCACATATTTATTTTTAAAACCATGGAACACCAAATATTGTACAAATAGTAGAAGGCTAATTTGTCCTTCCCCACAGAACATATGCTCAGAGAAAAATCTGTGAAATGATAGAATAAGAAACCCACATTGAGTAAATATATAAAAATAAGAATTGATCTGTCTTATGTGTTTATAAAGACCCAGATGGAGAAAAGACTACAGTTATGTCTGAAAGCTTGAAAACTATTCTTCTAAACTAACTTAGGAAGAACATTTAACAAGAAGTGGTCTTAGAAAGAGGGAGGGAAACTTCTGCGGCAGAAACAGGAGCTTGTTAAATCCTCACTAATGATGCAAAATGGCATGGACAAGGTTGATAAAAAGTAGTAGGTGAGATAATAACTTCCAAAAGTTCATGCAGGATGTTAAAGGTGTTCCGTTAAATTAAAAAGGAGTGGTGACAAATGTTGTCAGATTAAACTATTTAAGGAGTTAACATTTGAATAGAAAAACAGGAATAATGTGCAGAGCGAGATAGAAGGTATGAAGATAATGAAAGACAGAAGAACAGCTGAAAGCAGGAAATAAGCAAAAATAGTCAATATTTTTGATGAAAAGAGCAATAAGATAAATTTCTCATGTTACAGTCCTGAGAAACATGAAACTTCTCCAGACAGACAAATTGCCACAATAAAGAATTAAGTTTTAATTACTGCATTGGACAGACTACATTGACATGCATAAATAGAATTAACTGTTTTCACTGACAAGCAGCACAAACATTTTCCCAATTGCAAGTATTCTAAAATAAAACCCTGAATGCTGCAGAGGGGTGAGAGCTGTACTTCTTAAATTTATAATTAAACTGAATACACACTTTTTGAAGAATGTGATACTCTTCTCTGAAGATGCAAAGAGCAAAAGAACAAAGAAACAAAAACAGCAAAATTAGCTTAAGCAATTTAAACATACTAGAAACTCTGCTTTTAACAAGTTAATATCGCACGTGTAATTTTATACAATCTCACTGTATTACTCCAACACCATGGAGTAGAAAAATACTTCAGTACCTTCTGACTATATAATTTCTGACATGTTTTAATGTACAATTTTCAGAAAACAATTATAACAATTTCCCGGTGTGGTAGCACAAAGAAGACACTCCTCCCTGCATATATATTTATCAAGAAATAATGAAGCAACTTGATTTATTACCTAGCATATTAAAATAACTTGTGTATACAGCATTTGTAGCAGCTGGCAAAGCAACCATTAAGCAAAGTAATTTTTCCTACTTTCTTCATACACAGCAGACTTTTCAGTAATTTTCAGTTATACTATATACTCATCTAATCATATAAGATTATACTTCTGATACTACCATAATGTAACTCAAATTCATTAAAAATAATTACTAACACACATCAACATTGCAGTCAATGAGTGGAACAGATCCTCCTGGAAGAGATATTGAGGCACAAGAGAGATGAGAAAGTGACTGAAACAGCCAGCATGGCCTCACTAAGGGCAGATCATGCCTGACATGACTGGTCACCACCAATCTGGTGATGGCTTTCTATGAGGGAGTGACAGCATCAGTGGACAGAGGAAAGGCAACTGATGTCATTCACCCGGACCTGTGCAAGGCCTTTGGCATGGTCTCCTAACACACCCTTATCTCTAAGTTGGAGAGAGATGAATTTGAAGGGTGCACTACTCAGTGGATAAGGAATTGGTTGGATGGTCTCAACCAGAAAGTCATCATCAATGGTTCTACGTCCAGATACAGGCCTATGACGAGTAGTATCCTACAGATGTCAGTCTTGGGACCGGTGCTATTCAGCCTCTTTATCAATGACATAGATGATGGGATCAAGGGCACCCTCAGAAAGTTTGCAGATGACACTAAGCTGAGTAGTGTAGGAAAGGATGCCATCCTAAAGGAGCTGGAAAGGCTTGAAAAGTAGACCGATTGGAACCTAAGAAGGTTCAACAAGTCCAAGTAAAAGGTGTCGCACTTGGATAGTGGCAATCCCAGATATGTGTAAAGATTAGGAGAACTTGCTGATAGCAGCTCTGTCAAGAAGGACTTGGGGGTCCTAATGGATGAAAAGCTGGACACGAGCCAGCAGTGTGTGCTTGCAGCCTGGAAGGCCAACCACATCTTCACCTGTATCAGAAGAGCAGTGGCCAGCAGGGCGAGGGAAGTGAGGAAAGTGATAGTCTCCCTCTACTCTGTCCTTGTGAGACCTTACCCAGAGTTCTGTATCCAGGCGTGGGGTCCTCGGTAGAAGAAAGATGTGGATCTGTTGGAGAAGGTTCAGCGAAGTGCCACAAAGATTATCAGAGGGCTTGAACAACTGTCCTAGGAAGGAAGGATGAGGGAGCTGGACTTATTTAGCTTGGAGAAGAGAAGGCTCTGGGGAGATCTCACTGTGGCCTTCCACTAATTGAGTGGAGCTTATAAGCAGGAGAAGTCGGACTTTTTACATGGTCTGATAGTGATAGAACACAAAGGAATAGCTTTAAACTAAAAGAGGGAGGATTTAGGTTAGACACTAGGAAGAAATTCCTTGCTTAGGGGGTGCTGATGATCTGGCACATGCTGCACAGTTAAGCTGTGAATGTCCCATTTTTGGAGGTGTTCGAGGCCAGACTGGATGGCACACTGGGCAGCTTGATCTCGTGGGTGACAATCCAGCCCACAGCAGAAGGGCTTAAACTAAATGGTCTTTAAGATCCCTTTCAACCTAAGCTTGAGAGAGAGGATAAGATATCCTCAAGCAGAGGAACGTGTACTTGTAATGGATGAAATACTGGTTTGTACTGTTGGAGAAGCCACTGAACCAGTTTCTTTTTCTTCAAGTTGCTGAATCAGTTTCTCCAAAGCTGAGACATAGTCTCTTTTCCTCCCTGTGGGCCTATCTTCATACTGTCATATTCATCCACTGTTGAGTCTTTAGTCATTGTTCCAGTTCATTCCTGCCAGGGTGCTGGGATATATGATCATGGTGCATTCTGTGCAACTCTGCCACATTGGTCATGTACATACCTTGTCATCTGGATCTTGGGAGCTGGTATTGTCCAAGTTAATTCCATACATCATCTCTATTGCAGCTAGTTCTTTCAAGATACTTTTCTCATGGTGTTTGATTTACCTGGGTTAAATACCAGGTCTTGAAGGATTATCCTTCCTTCACAGTTAGTAATAGTCACCACCACAGGACAAAAGACTGTGTCCCTTTTCCAATTGCTTTTTCAATACCACTTTCCCTAGAAAGAGGTCCCAGCTGCTTGGATTCACTGCCCGCTAAGTCCAGGCTACTGGTCCCACCATCCCAGCACTGGAGCAGTCAAGTGGCAATGTGCTCACCTGGCTGATGGACATAATCCCTTCACACATCTCACAGATCCATCAGCTTTAGGAGTCAGGTGGTTTCTGTCTCCTCCTCTTCCTCCTGCTTTGGTTGATGGCCCCACTCTATCTTCATCTTCTTCTCTGAACTCAAAAACTTCTCTCTTTGCTAAACATTCTGACTTTCATAGATACTTTTTCGTCTTGCTTTTAGGGGCTGTTGCTACTGGCATTGGGTTCTCCAGTGAAACTGTGGGGCTTGCCACAGGGATTGGAATGACCACAGGACTTGTGAGGGTTGTGGCACCTGCAAGACCTATCAGGAAGGCCAGAGTAACCGCAAGGTATGTCAAAAAGGTCAGAGCAACTACAGAACCCATCACAGGGGCTAGTGCAGCCACACAATCCATTGCATGGGAGAGAAAAGCTTCAGGGTTCATTGCAAGAGTCAGAACAACTGCAGCGCTCATTACAGGAGTTGAAGAAACTGCTGAGCTTGTTGCAGGAGCTGGAGCAACCACAGGGCCCACTGCAGGTCTTGGAGCAGCTGCAGGGCTCATTGAAGGGGTTGAAGTGACCATAGGTCTTGTCACAACACTCGGAGAAGCCACAGGACCCATAGCAGGAGTTGGAGGAACTGCAGGGCTCCCTGCAGGAGTTGGAATGACTGCAAGGCTGTGCCTCTAGGCACTATGCACCTCCCTCAGGTGGATTTTTTTCTTTTTCTTGTCACAATACTTAAAAAAGCCATAGAACCTGTAGCAGGAGTAACCACAGGACTCATCAAGGATTGGAGTGATAGCAGTGGCTGTTGCAGTGCTTGGAGCAACTGCAAGACCTGTTGCAGAAACTGGAGTTGCTGCAAGGTCCATCACAGGAGTTGGAGTGTTTGTTGCGTTGTCATCAGATACAGAGATATTCTCTTCCTCCTGAGAATACTGAATAGTGTTGAAGATAGCTCAGTTGGCCTGGGCCAGTTATGATTATATAAATATATAATGTAAATTTATAATTATATATAGATATTATATATATATATATTCATATATATAAATATATAAA
>JACDJE010000415.1:320404-441040 GCA_016647715.1 Pavo muticus
TAGCAGAATTTACTTTAGAATTGCCCAGAATTATTTCACATATACTTCTATAAAATTAATGCTATTTGTTTTCTCTTCCTCGGCAGGAATGAAGTATTAGAATCTCACTCTGACTCTCAAAGAATGAAAAGTTGTGATATAATAGCTCTCATCTTGAAAAGGAAGATGCAACCTAAATCCTTCACTGAAGCAATTTGGAAACACTTCCAAATTCACTGCAAGTTAGTTGAATTGGTACAGAACTGCTCATTTAAAATGAAGAGATGCAGAGTTTCAATTCTGAGAAGAAACAGAAATAAATGCCACTAAAACACATTTCAGTAAAAACATCTCAAACTGAACAGTAATAAACTCTTATAGTGTAAATTGCAGTAAGATGTGTTTTCCCAATTTTTTCTTGCAAGATCAATACAAATATATATATCATTTTTTTCCAAATCATATATTTGAATATACTTAATACACCTTAAATCCCTCCATTTATTTCCATTTATTGTGCATCTTATAGATGTACTTGTATCTAGAACAGCAATTCTACTGAACCAACATTTTGCCTCTTCCTTAGCAGCACTTCACAGCATTAAGGTTGTCTCTCAGACTCCCCACAGAAACCAGTAGTTTAGCGATGGTCAGGAGGTAGGGAGGGGACACAGCCAGTGCAGCTAACCTAAACTAACCAAAGAGATATTCCATATCACATAGTTTCAAGCTCAGAAAGAAAAGGAAAACAAAACAAAAACAAAAAACCTAAGGGGAATAAGAAGGGGTAAAATCTCAATTATAACAGTGCTCTGTCTTCCTGATAAATTTCTACACACATAGAAGTATGGCTTCCAAAGATGTGGCCCAAAATTGTCTGCTGATGGGAAGCAGAAAATAATTTTCTCCTTTTGATTCCATACAACCTTTGCTTGGTTTTGTATTTGTTTTGCTTGTTTGTTTTTAATTGAACTGCTTCTTATTTCAACCCATAAGACTATTTTCATTATATTTTCTTCCTCTGTTCTTTTGAGGAGTAGGAGTCAGAAAGCAGCTCACTGGAGCTTAGCTAGCCATTAGGGTGAAACCATCATAGAAGGGCTGTGAGAGCTGACACTGTTCAGAAAAGAGACAGTTCAAAGGAATCTCATAAATGTGTCAAAACAGTTGATGAGGGGAAGGAAGTGAAGCAAATCTATTCTCAGTGATGCCCAGTATTCAAACAAAAGGCAATGGTTACATACGAAAGAAAAAGAAATTCCACTTAAACAGAAGGAAATACCTTTTTTAATTGCGAAGGTGAACAAGCTGCCCAGAAACGTGTTGGTGGTGAGTCCATGTTTTGAGATACTTGGAAGCCATCTGAGTATGTCTCTAAGCAACCTACCATAGCTGACCTTGCTTTGAGCGCAGGGTTGTATTGGTATATCTCCAGAGATGCCTACCAGCATGAATAATGCTCTGGATGCGTGATCTCTCACAATGACTTTAATGACACTTCATTATTACTTACTGATGAAAAGAAAACAAAATTGTTTTAAAAAATTAGAATAAAAAGAATTAAAACTAGTTTGGAGGCTGTATCTGGTCAGAAAGTCTAGAATAAGATGAAACTTCATCCCAAGGAAAGGCTGAATTCTTATGAAACAAGATGGCCCCACTCCAGTAGGAATGCTATGCTTTTTGAGGGCTACAGTTAAAACAAGTTGGGACCAAGCTATTATTTCCTGCCTGTTCCCCCATAACGATTTATTCAAGGGCAGAAAGAGATTACTTTGTTTTACACCTATGTAAATTGTAGAAAAGCTAATCTCGTATAAATGGTGTAACCATTTAAGTCTTTTGAGGATCCTTTTCAGACTCTTAATTATGTAACATACCAGAATAGAGAGGTTCAGTGCTGCAAAAGATCAGATCGTGCTCATGTTGACTGAGGGCCTCAGTGGCAGTCTGATTAATCCACAAGGCTTTTCTAGACGCTACATGGTCAAAAATTCTCCTTTAAAACGACAGAATTTCAGATACCAAGTCTGAGGGATGGTTTAAGACCACAATTCCCATTATGTTAAAGATGTGGAAAAAAAAAATGCTACTGAACAAAGGTCATCTCTATCAGGCAGGATGAGTTTCTAAAGGAGCTTAAGTCTGGAAGTGCTAGCCTAAAAGGATGCCTGTCTTCCCTGCCTTTACTGCAAGTCCTGTGGTTTAATGCATAACACTGCACAAAAGGTTAGGAACACAATCTCATTATGTCGTATGTAAAACTAGTTCATCAAAATAGCACAACGGGGCCCATTATCTCTCTTAATACCTCCAGAGATCCCAGAGCAGAGGAGGCCCAAGCCCAAGAACACATTAATGGGGCACAGCTCAGAGTCACCCTCTCACAAGTTCTTTGTAGGTGAAACAGTGTCAGCTTGTACTTCAGGATCTTGTTTGTGCAATATCAGCTTGCAGAAAGAACTGGAGAAATTTTTGGGGGGGTCCAATTTGCATACATGCAGTAGCCAGACAGGTCTGTCTAAATCCAATAGTGATTGTGAGCTGTAATGATGAAAGCCATAGCCACTTTCCTTTTGCCACGTGCTAGATGGAGGTTTAATGGCCACAATCCATTTCTATCGGAAGAAATAAAAAAGAAGAATGCTCATCACAGGAAATCCAAGTAACTAAGCTTCTTCCCCTTGGTTTTTATGTTTGTGTAACCAGTGCCATCTACACAGACCATAAATACATTGCTAAAATATTTTTACTCAGAATAAGTGGATACATGTGTGCATTATCAATATCTCTTTATGAAGATTTTTTAGACCCTAAAAAAAAAAAAAAAAGAAACCCACAGATCTGTAAGATTTATGCCAAATCATCACTACTGTCAAACAGTAGAAGGTTTAAAAACAGCACCAAACAATGGAGTCCACAGTTTTGTAGGAATAAATTAATAAAAACATATGCTTCATGTCAGGATACTTGTGTTCTTCTGGAAGGCTGCCAGCATTTTAAATCCCCTCTTGAATTTTTGCCCACACTTTTACATGAATAAAGCATAATTCCTCACTATAGAAAGCAAAAGTTGGTATTAAATAATTAGGGTGAGACAAGGAAACACAAACAAACACACTTTCCTCCCCCGAGTCCTTCAAAATAGCTACAATATTACCACAACGTAATTATAATTACAGCCTTTACCTGCTTGGAGAAATGACTTGCACAAAGTGACCTAGTCTGTACTTCTACACTACAGCTTTAGCATTGAGCTATGATTTTTTCTTGGTTTGTTTTGGTTTGTTATTTAAATACACACATTCAACTAGTTTCAGAGGTTATTTTCAAAGGATCACAGGACAGTGCAGTAGGAATAACTGGATCATCTTTACAAAACAATCCTTGAAATGCTGTTGATATTTTGCAGCACTGGAACATAAACTTTACTTAGTGACAGGATTGAAAGTCTTCGCTCCTTATTGCTTATCTAGAAGAATATTTTGTCTTCTTATTATCTGATTACTTTGAGCTTTGTATCTTGGCAGCTGAGCTTCCTGAAATAAACTGCAAGTCAGATAAATAATACTTGTAATGCCAAGGTAACACAGACGGTTAAATTAAACCACGTAATGCTCTGATGAGCTCTTTCCTTTCAGTGAGCCCTCAGTAGGGACCTTCTGCACTGGAGAATAGTGCTAACACGTTCATGTTTATAAACAATTTAGCAGCACAGCCTCTGAACAGTCTTGCACAAAATGTGAGGCAACAAATTTACTTTCCAACACAAATATAAGAGCCTAGTATGCAACAATGCTTAATTTATATAGCACTTTTTTACTGACTACATTTTATGATCATAAACAGTTACAGAGAGGAAGCTTAAGAAATATTAGGATTGCTCTAACCTTTATAACAACATCTTTACTCCAAGTTGCATAGCTTGACATGTACAATAAGCACTATGCATGTGCATCACAATTAAAATAATAAAACAATTTTTTAAAACTCTTATTGAGTAAGTAGGCTTCCGGTAAGTGTAATAGTTTTTGAGATAAGAATCATAACCTTTTCTCTATTTAGATTACCTTTTCATGTGCTAATTCATACTGTTTCAGCAATTTACCCATTTCATTCAGTAAATCAATTCAATACTATTTACTGTTTTGGAAAAAAAAAAAAAAAAAAAAAAGAAGAAGAATGAAATGCACTTCAGAGAAGCAAAGTCATCAGGTGAAGAAACAATGTAATATCTAAATAGAGAAAAAAATGTAAGCAAATAAATTTGGTTGGATATTTTTCTGAGATAATTCTGTTTATCAATCTTCCACATATAATAAGCATAACACTGCAGTGATAGAGATACCCTCTGAATAACCTCTCATAGCAGCCAGCTTTTATTTTAAAGTCTGCTTTGCTTAAAAATACTTGTGTAGAAGTATTGTCAAAGTGTTCCTACACAGTGGTCACACTATCACTGTGCTGTTGGTTCACAAAAAAATGCCTGAGCACTAATGAGGAAATTTATGTAAGTGAAAAGCATAATGGGAAAGATTTGAAAGAAACGGAGAAAATAATTACATGCAATCTTACAAACTATAATTTGTAGCTGTGATTGTTATTAGGATGGCTGAGGCAACACATGAGAAAGCCAAATTACAGAATCACAGAATTGTATGGGCTAGAAGGGACCTCTAGAGATCATCGAGTCTAACCCCCCTGCAAAGCAGGTCCCCTACAGCAGGCTGCACAGGTAGGCGTCCAGGTGGGTCTTGAATATCTCCAGAGAAGGAGACTCCACAACCTCCCTAGGCAGCCTGTTTCAGTGCTCTATCACCCTCACCGTGAAGAAGTTCCTTCACATATTGGTGCAGAACTTCCTATGCTCCAGTTTATGGTTGTTACCCCTTGTCCTGTCCCCACAGACCACTGAAAAGAGGTTGGCCATGTCCCTTTGACTCCCACACTTAAGATAATTATAAACATTAATCAGATCCCCTCTGAGTCTTCTTTTTTTAAGGCTGAACAGACTCAGTTTGCTCATCCTTTCGTCACAGGGAAGATGCTCCAGGCCCTTTATCATCTTTGTGTCCCTCTGCTGGACTCTCTGCAAGAGATCCCCATCTTTTTTATACCAGGAACTGGATACTCCAGGTGAGGCCTCACCAGGGAGAATAGAGAGGGAGGATCACCTCCCTTGACCTGCTAGCAACACTCCTTTTAATGCACTCCAGGATACCACTGGCCTTCTTGGCCACCAGGGCACGCTGCTGGCTCCTCACCAACTTGTCATCCACCAGGACCCCCAGGTCCTTCTCCATAGAGCTCCTCTTCAGCAGGTCATGCCCCAACCTGTACTGATACTTGTGGTTAGGTTTACTTTAACCTCAGCAAGCTCTCAACATAGGCAGCTTCTGGAAGTGGAAGCAACAGCCACGCAGGCACATGCAAAATCCTGCCCAGATAACAGTAGTGAAGTGGCACCTTTCTTCCTTCTGCCAATATAAAGAAGCTTATTGAGGACAAAGCACTGCAAATTATATGGTTTGCCATGTATTTATGGACTACAAAAAAACTGTTTTTGTTGTTGTTGTTGTTGTTTTGTTTTTTTAATTTGTTGTTTGGATGTTCCATGTCTTTTTATGGAGACATCGAAATATTGCATAAAAATACAATATAAGATACCCTCAAGTGATTGTCACTCATCAGTATGGAAGAGAGAATATCGCTAAAAGAATATTGTACCAGTTTCCACAGTTCTAAGGTGTCCAGACTTCTTAGGAGCACACAGAGTTTGATGAACAACTTAAATGTCTCTGGCAACTCTAGTGTTTCTGGCCAGCACTAAAACATTATATATAAAAAAAAGACTGCCAGGTTTGAGTGGCTGGCCTGTGAAAATGGTTTGGGGATACACAGTGCTCTCTCAAAGGTATCATAAAGTTTCCTCTGCAGCATCTAAGTGACACCACACAAGCCATTTCAAAGTGGAACCATTTGTTCCAGATACATATACCAAAGCTATGTTCACATAATGACTTCTGATGACATTCAATTATTGCCGTTATTCTTCTGGCAAGACATCTCACATTACCTTGTACACACAGATCTCCTTTGCTGCATGGAAGGTTTAGAACTCCTATTTGTCCCTCTTTCATCTGCCCCATCACAAATTCCTTTCTCATTTTCACTGACCTGAATGATGCTGGCATCTTTCCAGGAGTACTCACACAGAGGAGAACAAAAAGCCAGATCTGCCCCAGAAGACAGGGTGGGAACCATGCACTGAGAGTAGAATTTATGCATTTCAGTACTTAGCCATCTTTGATTCACTATGAAGATTCATATAAGCTGTCAAACTTGTATCACAAATGACAGTGTCTGCCTCTACAAGAAGTCTGGCATTTTATGTAATGGCACTATGTATTCAAGCCAAATACGTGTCAGCTTTCAGACAATTTTTTAATTATAACTTGTTTCTTATAACTTGTTTCAGTAAAAGCAAAGGACTAAAGAGAAAAGATACATATATGTGGGAGTCTGTAGTCATTTTAACACAAATGACAATCAAAGGCTGTTTGGAGAACATAAATGCCAAACCTCATTCTTTTTTGGCCTGATTCTATTCTTTAACAGAGTTACACTTCTGTAAAAACAGATAGGTGCTGCTCTTCAAAGTGCAGGATTCCATCAGCAGCCCTGTTAGCTGTTAGTACTATGTATTTGTTTTTATGAATCTCCAATGGCTCCCATTAAAAAAAAAAAAATCCCACATTTTTTCATGCAGTTATTCAAAAAGAGCAGCCAGGTTTTTTTTTCAGTACATTTAGGACATTTGGAAAAAGAAGAACTTGTCAGATGAACCAAACAGCCTCCTTAGATTAACAGTGCCAGGCTCCTGGACAAAGGGGAAGGGAAAGTATAGTAAATTTTATCTCTTTTGACAGTAATAATTTTTTATACAGTGCCACACAGCAAGAGATTAGATAAGGAACAGGAGAATTAGACTACTAAAGAAAGTCAAAACAAGCAGATGAAAGGGTAGCTAGGAACAAAAATGCAACATTTGAGGGGGAGGTAACTAGCAGACTTCCTTGTGTATCATCCTGTTCCACAGCCTCATCAGCTACCTCAATAAAAAAATTTGTGCCAGAACATTGATCACATTTATCAATGACACAATTCTGGAAAGCACATCACACACTGAAATGCGTGTAGGATATATCCACGTCAGTCAACAGCAGAAAGATCTCTACATAGCACAAAATGCAAGGCAGTGAACACTTGTAAAGTGACGAGGGGAATTAGTTGTCAAAACTAATCCAAGACCAAGAGACAAGTCCAAATTGCATTTTTTCATAAACCTGTACACCAGCCCTAATTTGCTTGGGATATCTAGTACAGCTCCATGCTCCAGGGTCTTGAAAGAACTGATTCATGCCATTGCCAAGTCACTTTCCATCCTATTTGAAAAGTCATGGCTATCAGGCGAAGAACCGTGTAACTGAAAAACTGAAACACCACTCCCATTTTTAAGAAAGGGAGAAAAGACGACCCGTGGAACGACAGGCCACTAAGCCTCATCTCTGCATGGGAAGATCACGGAACATATCCTCCTGGAAGAGATGTAAAGGCACATGAGGGGCAAGGAGTGATCCATTACAGCTAGCACAGCTTCACCAAGGGCAGATCATGCCTGTCCAATCTGGTGGTAGCCAACTATGATGGAGTGGTGGCATTGGTGGACAAAGGAGGAACAGCTGAGGTTATCTGGACTTGTGCAAGGCCTTTGGCATGGTTGGAGAAATATGAATTTGAGGGCTGGACTCTTCAGTGGATACAGAATGTTCAAGGCCAGGCTGGATGGGGCCCTGGGCAGCCTGTTCTGGTGGGTGGCAACCCTGCCTATAGCAGGGGGTTGGAACTTAGTGATCTTTAGGGACCCTTCCTATCTATGATGACACTATGATTCCATATACTCAGACCTAATATATTTCCAGGATTAGGAAATATGATAGTCAAATTTTGCACGAAGTAGTTTGTTTAGTTAAGTAGCATAAATGTAGTTGAACATGCCACACAGCTGAGACGAGAAATGACAAGTAATTTTTGGATTTCTGTCTTCTGCATGCTTATGCCTTTTATTTACTGTATAGTCACTAACATTCCAGCCTTATCCTCCACTTCTATATACCATCTTGTTTGAATAAAGGCAACTCAAGTGACTTTCACTGTCACATTAAGTACATGAATGAAGGGGAATCAGCATTCTTCAAGTGACTGGGCATGATGACTTTGTACAGATGGCAGCATGCAACAAGAGCCTGAGCTCTATTCGGGTTATATCTAGAGTTGCAGTGGCCACACATAACTTGATAAATCAGCCATTATGATCTTAAAGAATCTCTACCCCAACAGAAAATGTAACAAAGTTCGGAAGAAGTCCAGCACCTGCACAGCACTCTTAAGAGCAACCTATTCAGAAAAAAATCACAGGCAAAAGTTTTACAAATCATATTCCACACACAGTTTTTTTTAGAATAATTCCCCTCAAAACTCAGAAGGCTAAGTTGTTCACCTATGAAGCTTTTTCAAGCTATCATAAGCCTCTGCCCTTTGCCAGAGAACTTTAAGACATATTTGCAAGACAGGTGTTATTCACCAACAAGGCTGAAAAGAAATAATGTATTACTATAAGCTGTAATCTAACCCCGCTTGTCTATACTTGTTAATCAGTTCTTATGCAATACCGTCAAATGGACTTCCATTTAAATCTATGTGATATACAAAAGTAATCATGTACACTTCTGCACTGATTTATTCTAACATTAGATTAATTCCAACCTAAAGAGATGATGCAAAATTGAAGGGTCTAAAATAATATTTGTCTTGTCACAGTGGGTACTATTTTTTGTTACACCATTTCAATTTCTAATTCCACTTTCTATAATAGGTAGACTGTAGCCTGTACATACTTCTACATATCTAAACTGTGTGTTTTTCTACAATGTTAGTCAAAATTTTCAACATTTCATTGCTAGTGTTCTCCAGGTCTGTCCCAAAATAAGTCTGGCAAGTGCATGACTATTTTAAACAAAAATTCCACTTCTCTTCATTCAGAGAAAAAAGAATGCTGACGCAACATGCCCTTCAAAAATATTAATTTTTTATGTTTCTTTTCTTTCCCTAAAGCTATAGCATTTTTTTTTCCTTGAAAGGGCAGATTTAAATAAGTGTTGAGAAGAGATTTATTCCATTTTTTTTCTTTGTGCTGTTGGCATTTGCTAATAGGTTCCAAAGTTAACGGAGAATCCTTATTAAACATTTCTAATACCAATTAAGTACTAAGAGTAAATATCAAGAGCGATTTTTTATTTAATCATTTCTTTTTAAGTAAGACGTACATATTTTTGTAACATTTATACATTTCAAGTGTCCTGACCATTTAAGGACTAAGTAAAAAACTTCTCTGGATTTTTATGTTCAAAGTATATTTATTTCTTATTTATTACAATGATTATTCAGTCTTCCAATTTCACCTTATCCCTGTACAAGTAATAATATAGCACATCACTTCTGACCTCTTTTGTAGTGAAATAAGTAAAATGATTAGGACAGAATTTCTGATCTTCAGCATTCCAGGTACCATGCTGGAGCAGACAAAGAAAAGGCAAATGATCATCTACACAAAAACTGTATTCTAAAAGCAACCTAAAAACAGCGAATGGTATTTGTCTAAACCTCTAAATCACCCAAAAATATAAAAAGTACTCTTATCTCTCTTAGGTTTGCTCTTAGGTTTTAAGAGACCTAAAGAGCAAGCTCAGTTTGCCTTCATTGTTGAAAGAGAGCCTCAACAAATGTGAACTGACTTCTGCTTAGTTTATACGGAGAACTTCAATACAAAACATGTTTTAGGTTCGGAAACATCAGCTAGGCGTTTTCACATTTACTAATGTGATTTTTGGGTTTTTTTGAAATACAGACTTGGAATAAGGATCTTAAAACTCAGCTTATCCAGAACCAACCAACAAACAAAAAAACCACTCTTTTTTTGGATGAAATTTTAAAAATGTGATATTTCTTCCAAATCATTGTTTGTCTTATAGTAATTTTAGGGTAAATAATGGAATGGATTCCATTATATACCAAGTCACTGCTTAAAATTCAGTTTGGGAAATAACTAGAGCTTTTTCTTCAGCAAGAACATGTCTCAGCACTGCTGATCCTTAGATTTAACTAGTCATAGAAAGGTTTTTTTTAGTGGCGTACTTCTGATACAAACAGAGAGAATGTTCCATTTCTAAAGACTTTATGTTGTGAAAGTATTTTTTTTTTTTTTTTTTTCTATTAGGATACAATGTCACTGCAAAATATTTCTTAACTATTTTCAATTATATGCCGGGTAACTTAGCGCATAGCCTTAGAGGTGTTTCAAATACACACCCGTGTGATGTTGCCATTTGTTTGTATTTCTGGTATTCCAAGAGTTTATCTAGTGTCTTGAGGTGCGTATGGACTTGTTTCTCTCTATGTAAGACAGTGTCTAAAAGTATACTGAGCACAAAGATTTCTTTTAAATGAGAAAAACAATTATGTTCGTCAGAGCTAAAAGTGTAGCAGCAAACAGTTTAAGTGATTCAACACAGGTTATATTTTTCTTCATTTTTGCTTTGAATTCCATGTAAAGATCCCACTTCTATACTGTTCACAATTTGCTCTGAAATTCACTAGGTCCCCTACTGCACCTATGAAAGCATATTACTTCATAGCCCATGAATATGAGAAAGAACCATTTTCTTCAACTGCGCAATACTTTTACCAGATGGTGTTATAAGGTCATCTAAAGTAAAATTTAAAAAATAAATTATGTTTATATACAAGTTCATCTCAAAATTNATAACAAGTGAGGTGCAAGCAATTGCTCATTACTCCCCAGCTGATGCCCAGCAGAAGAGAGAGAGAAATGAACTCCCACCCCTTTCAAAACTTTCCTTCCACTTTATGTGATATGGTATGATTGTGAACTTTCCTTTGGCCAGTTTAAGTCAGCTGTCCTCATTCTGTTCCCTCCTAGCTCCTTGGGCCCTTCACTGAGAATGGCCTTGGCTCTGTATAACGGTGCTTAGCAGAAACTATAAACGTCGATGTGTTATCAACACTGCTTTTCTCCTAGAACCAAAACATAGCATCATACCAGACACTCTGAAGAAAATATTTATGTCCTAGCTGAAACTAAGACAAGAGAAAGAATTTATACTTTAAAAGTGACCTCAACTATCCTGGTTTTCTCTTGAGAATATTAAATCACAGAAGAGGATTGGCTGGGGATAGTTTCATTGAAACTTACTAAATCATATCTGAAATCTGAAATTCTCATTCCTGTGCTTAGGAAGGCGACTAGCAACAGTAATCTTCATACTACCCATGAGATATTAGTGTATTACAAAAACAAAGTAATAGTGAGCTCCCTGCTGCAAATCATGGGAGGTACTCTGGCCAGTATTTAAATAGCTTCCTGGTAATCAACATAGCACAGCAATAATGAAGAACAGACAGCAAGCAGAGTTGATTTTCTTTGCTACATGTTAATTTGAAAAACAAACAGATACAGACAAACAAATCATACCTATACACATCCATTAAACTATGTTCTTTTGAATAAAAATGCATCCACCACCTATTATTTTGCCTCAGTAGTAACCACTGGATGCATTTCTGTGCAATACATAAACCAATATGGATGAACTTCTGTGCAATACATAAAGTAATATAAACATTTTCTGACAATTACCATGCTCTGCTGCTCTATACCTCCTTTATTAGCTAACTACTGTGAGACTATGTCTAAAAACTCAGTAGTTTCCTCATTCAGATGAGTCTCTCAAAACCACTGTGAGAAGTGAAGACAGAATCATTAAATTGAATGAGAATGCATTAACTAAAAGAAAAGTCAATTAAAGACTGAAGCCCCCAAAAAGACTAGAAAATCACTAGTCTTCCACTCTGATTGTAAATAAATAAGTAAGAAAAAATACTTAGAACCACATTCTGCACATCTTTTCTTTTTTCTTTNGACAGGAAGCTCTGAAAAAAAATAGTTAAGATCACAATCCATTTCTTTAGCAGTAAGGCTTTGCCAGTATCACACCTCAACAGAGGAATCCACTTTAAAACCACAGCACAAAGAGACTGTGATTAAGACAGTCTTCTATCTAAAAATCTGTAAATCTTCTAAATCCATGAAGTGACAATTCCGTAATTCAGCTACAGGTCACATGGCTCTCATATTTTTTTGCTGTGAGCATTCAAGAAAAATATGGTTGATGCACTGTGTCAGATATGCACAAGCCTGGCACATTCCAAAAGCATTCAGATGCACTACACATGCTTAAGACAGTTCTGCAAACTCACTTCTGGATGTATCAGACCTACTGTGCATGTGCTAGATTTCTCATCTGCACTTGCACACCACATGTAGCAGTCAGAACACTCAACAGCCTATTTGGAGTTACAGTGGTGAGATATCTGGGAAAATCCCTCTAAAAACGAATGAAGCACACTAGACAAGAGCATGTAAGGCAAGTGGATGATTTAACTACAATACCCAGATATATGGTAGGTATTTGCACTAACATCCTTATCTGCTTCATTATGCACTGAATCATTCGTGAATCTATCACCGGCTCTTAACACCAATGTTAATATTACCGTGTACATTAATACACAACTATCATGCTAATGGTAAAACAACTGATTCCAACAGAATCAACAATTTAACAGACAATTTTCCTCATAAAATCAGTAGGTAAAACGGTGTTTTCTAGTTAACGAGAACATCCAGATCCAGTGGTATGGCAATTACAGCAGCTGATGTTCTGACATTAATGAGCTGAATTAAGAAAACACTTCACAGGGATCATACTCCCAGTGTACTAGGTCTCATTATAAAGTTATAGGCACTCAGTGTAGTCAGTTTGCAGCAACACTGAAATACCCTCAACTTTTCTAATCTGACTAGAAGTGTTAATTGCAGTAGAATAAGAAGTACAGTAGAATGAGATATGCAACTGTCAGTGGAATGCACACAGCAGTGATAAACTGATCTTCCTAGCTGCATATGATTACAGTATCATGCTCAGAAAGGTCATCAGCTCAAGAAACACAACTAGCTATAGCTTTCTAATGCCATATTATTAAGTGAACAAATAAAATGTATATGACAGCACGTTTTGGGGATTTGGGTGGCTTTTTTTTCAGAGCCACTGCCTCCAGGAAATTAAAAGTATTTTAAAATACATGCAAATGAAATAAACCTGATATTTTAGCAGGAGACTAAAGATTGCCCTCAAAATTAAAACATTACATAAAATGATCTATGACACTAGCTCATTTCAGCATATCTCAGTTCCTTTCCAGGCATCAAAATCATTTCGCTATCCTGTTATCCTGTTATAATACTAAGTGAATAGTTCAAAAAGGTCTAGGATATATCATTATACAAATTCATCAATACATTATTTTAACTTTTGCCAGAAGTTAAAAGAAAAAAAAATCCAAATAGTTTCATATACAGGCACCTCTTTTAAGCCTTGATTCTGCTCAACATGAAAACACATAATCATAGATTGGTTTGGGTTGGGAGGGACCTTTAAGATATGTAGTTTCAAATGCCCTGCTATAGGTAGGGACACCTCCCACTAGACCAGGTTGCTCAAAGCCCCATCCAGCCTGGCCTTGAATGCCTCTACAGAGAGGGCATCCACAACCCCTCTGAGCAACCTGTTTCAGAGTCTCACCACCCTCACAGTAAAGAATTTCTTTTCTAATATCTAGTCTAAATCTACCCTCTTCCAGTTTAAAGCTATTTCCCCTCATCCTATGGCTACTTGCCCTTATAGGAAGTCCCACACCAGCTTTTCTGTAGGCCCCCTTCAGGCACTGAAAGGCAAATATAAGGCCCTCCCAGAGCCTTCTGTTCTCCAGGCTGAACAGCCCCAACACTGCCTGTACGGACGGTGCTCCAGCTCCCTGATCTTCTTCATTACCCTCCTCTGGACCCACTGCAACAACTCGATATCCTTATTGTGTTGGGGGCATCAGAGCTGGATGCAGTACTCCAGGTGGGATCTCATGAGAGCAGAATAGAGGGGCAGAATCACCTCCCTCGACCTGCTGATCACGCTTCTCTTAGTGCAACCCAGGATACGATTAGCCTTCTGGGCTGCAGGCACACATTGCCAGCTCATGTTGAGTCTTTTGTCAACCAACACTCCCAAATTCTTCTCCTCAGGGATGCACAAAGGCCACTGTGCCTGCCTTCTATCTGTGCTTGGGATTGTCTCAACCCAGATGCAGGATTTTGTTGAACTTCATGACATTGGCATAGGCCCACCTCTCAAGTCTATCCAGGTCCCTCTGTATGGCATCCCTTCCCATGTTCAATGCAGCACTCAGCTTGGTGTCTTCTGCAAACTTGCTCAGGTCCTACTGTCCATGTTGCCTACAAAGATGTTAAATAGCACCGGTCTCAGCTCCAATCCCTGAGTAATGCCACTCATCACTGGTCTCCACAGACATTTTCTTTGTTTGTTTCTTTCTTTGTTTTTGTTACTGTTGGTTTTGTTTGTTTTGACATAAAACCCATGAATCTAGAGATGCACCATATATTCCCACTAGTTCTGTCTATTTTAGCAGGCTTAGTTTGAAACAGCACTGATCTCCTGCCCATGCTAAAACTCACCTAACTCAAAGCCAGTCATCATAGCACTAACCACACTTGTTTCTAAGAAGCAGAAAAAAAATGAGAAAAGCATGTGGGAACCAAAAGAACAATAGTGGGTAGGAGGCAGAGAATCACCTGTTGCACAGAATCATTGCCTCAAGCACCCTGTACTTTCCTGCAGATCTAAATCCAATGAAAAAGTGGGAGGAGAACACCGATGCTTTTCAGCATAATAGTACTTCTGCTCATTCTCCCAAAATAGATCAGTATAAACACATTCTTATGACTCAACTCTCAGAAAGACTTTACATATATATAATTTGGAAAGGGAAAAAGAGAAATGTGCATAGAGATACTAGCCTCCGTGCTGCAGAACATTTCTGATGAGGGAAGTGTAGAAAAGTTAAAGAGCACAAAGAGCACAATACAGGGAAGACACATGCAGATAATCCCAACATCCAAGACATCTTCAGATTGAGTGAATCCCTAAAAAGAGTGAGTGGATTGGAAGAGGTTCTTCACATTCCTTATCTGAGGAAACAGGAAAAGTCATACAAAGAGCTTATGATTGTCACAGGGGAGACATAATTATTTTGGTGGGTGTGAAGAGCAATCAACAGAAGCTGAGTAATCTGCATTTTTTCTTAACCAAACAAATCAGAGCAGATAGGGATCCTTTAGGGGTTCTAAGGTTCTCTACAAATGAGAAACCTCAAACAATATGGTTGTTACTCTCTTCTGCCTTTTAGAAAACAGGATATCTAAGATAAATTACTGTTTAACAGACATTTCTGTACAGTTAGCACTTTGCTGTGGCTCTCCCACTTGAGGCACCACAAACAAACTGCAGTACAGTAGTCAGTAGATTATAGAGATGCAAGTAGGTAGCAACTTCAGTTTATATCTCATAATCTTTATTTATTTGGTCTGCACTAAGGAACTTTTGACTGTACTGAAGCAAAATCCTTCAGTTGCTTAGAAGCATCTTCATAGAATGGTTTGTTTCGGAAGGGATCTTGAAGATCATCTCGCTCCAACACGCCTGCTGTAAGAAGGCTTGTCACCCATTAGATCACATTTGTAACAATGAGAAGAACACTTGATACACCAAAATCATGTTTCCTTATTAACTCAGAATTCACTTCTTATTTGGGAATCTGCTTACCTGCTAAAAGAATATTCATCAATAAGATTTTGAATAATATCCTTCCTTACGTGACACTATCTCAGTTAATGAAACAGCTGTTCCTTAAGAAAGTTGTGCACCATGATTCACATATTGATTCACATATGTATTCTGCATATTTTGAAATTAGATTTTCAGCAATTCATTCTGCAGTCTGAGTAGAACCATCCTTCTTGGAACCCAAATAAGCACCTATACAGTTACAAATAGGGACAAATCGTTACTGCTCTACTTGCATCATAACTCACTTGAAGCATTACTGACTAATAGGACATCTCTGAATTAATTAACAAAGCAACTCATATTACATAAAGTAAAAGCATACATGGATGTAATTTGCAAAAGAGATTGTAGAAAGCAAAAGATGATAAAGTTTTCACTTCTTCCAGTCAAAGGTCTATGGACTTTACTCTTTACAGTTGTTGGTTCCCTCCTTCCTTAGTCCTAAATTCCTTATTTCTCATAATTAAAAACTTTCTTCTCTTTTTAGAAAAATCTGGTATTTTCAGGCAGGACCTGAGCAAGTTTACAGAACTGTTAATAGATCTGGTCCAACAGAAAAGCTGGACTTCAAGGATCTGTTTTGGCTTTTTGGGAGATGGGAAGGGACAATGGTACCTGTATGGGAACTGTTGAATCATGGCCTGAACTTCTGATTGACCACCTGAGGCAAGCACTGAGTCAGCCACAGGAGCACAGGTGAAGGCAATTCACCTGTGTGACCGGAAGGGGTGGATCCAGGCTCCACCTCTCCTAAACCCCATTTAAGGGCTGACTGCCACTGAGGAAAGCTCTCTTCCTGGAGATCCCTCCTTGTGGAGTTTTTTGTGAGCCTACAACACCGGTGAGCACCTTTCATTTATATCTGATTATCTTTTCCAACGCGGTAATCTTACCAGCCTAACTTCTCTGTATGCTATATAACATCTGTACTTACTAACTTTACAATACCTCTGCAATACCAACTCTCAGACTACCAGATTACCCACAGCATATACCTTGATGTGCTCAAGATTTAAAAAGATGCCAATTGATTCTGGAAGTTCAATTTGAAATCAGTCTTTTATTAAAAAAGCAGATCTTCTACCATCTAAAAATTATCAGGCCCCAGAGAAGTAAATCCCATAAAAATCAGAGATCTCCAGTTATTAATCATTTTTAAGTTTTGCCCAAGGAGTTGGACACTATCACTCTGATAATTAAACTTCCACCTCATTCTGAAATACATGAACTTTGATTTCAGACACAGAGCAGATTTCATATTAATAACTAATCATTATTATCTCTATAAGAAAGAAAAATATCAAGATTACTTCATGCGTTTTCAGGAGAAAGTAACAGAAGAGAATTGTGACAATGGAATTAACCACTCTCATTCTATTATTTCAGTGAGAATCTTCTACCCCTACAGGTGCTTGGTGTTGTGTGGTTTTTTCCCTGTTTTCCTCATCTTCACTAAAAATCACATCCAACTCAACAGTGACCTGTATCACCTATAAGAAAAGTCTGCTCTATCAGGTACAGAGAACTACATCAAACAGATAGAATCACAGAATAAGTAATCAAGGAAGGGGCTTCTGACAGTTCTCTACAGCAGGCACCTTCCAGAATTATTTAAATCCAAAATATGAAACTTTAATGGCAGCAACTAATTTAGTAATTCCCTGTAGAAACAGAAGATTACAAAATGTTTTTTTTTAGTATCTGACAGAATTCAGTCCACAGAACAGAAAATTCCTTCACAAAAAATGGTAACAGGCAAACAAAAGCATTTTTCTCAGGATAGTTCATCATGAATATTTATTAAGAGGTCCAGCTCTCACACTATTTAACAGGCTAGTCCACAAAAGCACTTAAGCAGTGAGAATAGCATTTTCCTTTTCACTTAGGTAGGAGAACAACTCAAGATTAGCTGATAAGTCAGGTTTAATAGGGGCGATCTCTTAAAAGTTTCCTTACAGGTTTCCTTACCGGCAGCCCACAGAAGGGACACAGTGGGCAACGCATTCAGAAGGAAGTCTTGACAAAATGACATCATGTTGAGGTACAGCAAATTACTCTCAAATTGAAGTACCTACCTTTTTTTTGGCTTTGTCATGAATAAGCAATCAGAGAAAAGCATTCAACCAAAGCACACACAAATACTAAAAACAAACAAACAATCATCATTAACAACAAAATACTCTGTACAATGCTTTGGAAAGTCTCATAACTAAATGGCAGATGGTGTTTTGAGTGATCTTTCTACAAATGTGCATTAGTACCCAGGCCAGGAAGTTTGAAACTAACTCTTCCATTATTATCTACTTGACTTTATTTCATTTTCAATAAGTCTACAAACCAATTAGGGAGAGATAAATCTTTAATCACTCCAAGCAAAAGCATTTTGATAGAAAAAAAAAATGGGGAAAAAAAGTGTAGAGACCTACAATAAATGCTAGACAAAGACAAAAGTCCAACCTGTCATAGATGGCAAAGTATTTGTTCAGTGAATAGGTTCTGCTCCCTATAGCAAGTAAGAACTTACTATTTTACTTTGTAATGATAAATTATGTTTTCTCCTACAACAGTGAGAGACAAGCAAATTTTCTTACAATTAATTTTACAGTGTATGGCCAACAGCATCACAACGCATGACCTGTGGCCCAGGCAAACACGTCTTGTTGCAGGCTTCATTCACTCAAGCCTTCACCTTTCCTCCCAATCACACTTCTGACAAACTTCTTGTTTCCATTTTTATTGGATCTTTCATTGCTACACTTTCTGAACATTGAAACTATCAGAAAAGTATTAGAAAAAATATAAGGGACAAAGAATGGACACCTGCTTTTAACAAGATCCTACAAGTTAAATCCCCCAGCCAGAGCAGGCAGGGGGGCTGGGGTGGAGCACAGGCTAAAGCAGCACCAGGCACACGCTGCAGCCAGACCAGTGCATGCCCCCACAGCTGGTAGGGGAGAGGGGAGTGAGAACCATTAGGAAAAATATTACTTTGGATTTTAAGTTATTATCAGATTATTTTAGCAATCTCTGGTGTGGGATAGATCTAGTATTTCTGTTTTTAAATGTGTTTTCACTGATTGCTGGTAGGCTTCTAATCTTTACAAGAAGCTGCAAGAGTCATTAGATATGTTGGTGTGCAGCTTGAAAATTAATTTTCAAAGGACTTTTTAACATTGATTTGCATAGTCCCAGGGCAATAAAGGCTGGCAGGGCCCTGGGGAGTTTCCAGACCTTGCCCAGAGCGGGCTCAGCCCAGGCTATTCAGGGACTCACCCAGGCAGGGAGTGAAACCCCCAGCCCTGTGCCCTGGCTCCACAGCTGGGACGTCCTGGTGGGGAAAGGACTGCTCCTCATCTTTGATGTCTCAGCTCATGCTGCTGCCTCTCACCCTCCCACCCCACACCACATGCAGAGCCTGCTGCCTCTCCTCCATCCCCTCCTGACAGTGTGGGGGCTGCTGCTGGGTGCCCCCATGGCCACACCATGGCCACACCACGTTCCTGGCTGAACAGGCCCCACTCTGCAGCCTCACTTCACACAGCATGGCCTCCAGCCCCACTGCCCTGGGACCTCCTCTCCCCTCCTGCCAGTTTGGAGGTGTCCTCCCCTCCAGACTGCAGTGCCTCAGCTCTGACAGATGAGTTCTGGGGAGCCATGGCTGGTGCCCGGCTGGAGCAGCAGTAAATCATCCTGAGGTATCCTCTTGTCCCCAGGATTTTATTGGGGAAGGCAGTCAGGTGGAACAGGCATGATTTACTCTCCTTAACTTGTGCTGACTGCTTCCAGTCGCTATCTGCTCCCTCACATGCCCAGACATGGGCTCCTTGATCTTAACTGGGGCTGAAGGGAGGTTGGCTGGCCTGTGGTTCCCCAGATTGGCTTTTCCCTATTTCTGAAGGCAGGTGGGACATTTGCCTTTCTCCAACTGCTGGGGACCTTTCCTGAACCCCACAAACTTTCTGAACTGATGGAGAGTGGTGGTACAAAGGCATCAGCCAGCTCCATCAACACGCTGGTGTGCAGCCCAACAGGTGCCAGGGACATATGCGGCTCCAGTGCTCTGAAGCAATCCCTGCTTTGATCACCATCCCTGGCTGCTAGCTACTCTCCTCCTTGAGTCCCATCACCAAGCACAGGAGCCTGGCAGACCTTGCTGGTGGTAACAAAGAAGGCAATGAAGACCTCAACTTTATCTGTCTCTGCTTCTACTGTATTGCCTCTAGTGCTACTTGTTAAAAGACCACAGCACAACAAGGAGGCTGTGATCCACAT
This sequence comes from Pavo muticus, assembly GCA_016647715.1. NCBI lineage: Eukaryota > Metazoa > Chordata > Aves > Galliformes > Phasianidae > Pavo > Pavo muticus. The sequence continues at coordinate 340,552 of JACDJE010000415.1, forward strand.
ATGACACCGAGGCCCGTGCTTTGCTTTCAGACTCTGTTGTGCTACATAAATACCTTGACCATGGGATGAACTCAGACAACTAATTGTAAGAGAGAAGTCTGCTGGCAGCTCCCACTCAGCAAAAACGATAACACCACCTGCGTGTCCTTGCCCTTATCCAACAGCAGAGCAAGTTCTCATGAGAATATCCTTCCTGTTTAACAGAAGAAATTATTAATGCAGTAGTCTCCTTGTAAGAAAATCCTACAATGACATGAATGGGGGAACCTTTTCTATAGACAGGAGTTGTGTGGTGTGCTGCACATTAAGTGGAAGGCCATTTGATCCTGCTTAACTTGGGGCTCCCATAGTCTGAAGAGATCATCTATACTATTCTGTTTCTTTGTAGTGTTATCTCAAATAAACAGCATCTTAAATTCTATTTCACATTGCAAGATCCTTTCTTACTGAGTTAATTGGGCTAAACACTGTCTTTCAATGTATCTGTGGTTTCCTCAGCCTCCCTTTTACCACTAATACAGAAGTAAATCTCTTCTTGCTGCCCTTAGCATACCTTGCAAGTCTCAACTCCATCTGAGCTTTGGCTTTCCTGACACCATCCCTGCATACTTGGGCAATGTTTCTTGATTCCTGTCTTGCAGCTGTTCTCCCCCATTCCGTACCCTGCCTTTTCATACCGGAGCTTTGCCATGCATTTCTCACTTTGCCAAACTAGCTTTCTGCTCTGTCTCCTGGGTTTTCTGACTACCAGGACTATTGAGAACACACTCCTCAAAGGCTGACCAGTTTTTCTGGCCTCCTTTGCCCTTCAGAGCTGCCTTTAGTGGTACCTACCTACAACATATGCCAAAATCCCTTCTCCCATGGTTTGTGCTATCCTACTCTCCTGCCTTCCTCATTCCCCTCAGGAACATGACTTTACTGTTTTATGGTCACTATAGCAAAAGTTGTCATTGCTAATATATCCCCTACTGTTTTCTGTCGGTCGGTTAACAGCAGGCACATCTCCACATCATCATATCTGAAAATGAGGGTCATGTTGGGAAAAATCAGGGTAAATACCAGAGAACTGAACAATGGGCTGAGTTTCCTTTACTCTAAACATGAGTGATGCATTTGCATGAAATGCAGAGGAACACAATGATTGATATGGTTTGGTGGGCATGGTGGAGATGGGTTGACAGACTAAATGATCTTTTCTGAAAGAATGGTCAGGCACTGGAATGGGCTGCCCAGGGAGGTGGTGGAGTCACCGACCCTGCAGGTGTTCAAGGAATGTTTAGATGTCGTGTTGAGGGACATGCTCTAGTGAGAACTATTGGTGATATGTGGATGGTTGGACTGGATGATCTTGTAGGTCTTTTCCAACCCTGGTGATTCTGTGATTCTATGATTCTCGTGGTCTTTTCCAGCCTTAATGATTCTATGATTCTGTGATAATCTGTTCCTTCTCCCCTGGTTGGCTTATCCAGTATCTGTTTAGCAAGAATTAACCTATGACATCCTCCAGCCATCTCCTGTATGGCTTCTGTCCTGACATGTTAAATTTCCCAGTGAGGATAGTTTCATCTACTCCCTTACACTCCTAACACAGCATCATGCTTAGTGACTTCTCGGACCTGACTGCAAGCCCAGGCCCAAGCCTCACACATCAGAGCCACTGCTGCCCACAGAAGACCTCCTTCTCACTGCCTGTGTCTCCTGAAGGGATCATCTCCATGCACTGTAGTGCTTGGGTGGCATGAGCTGTCTCACTACAGCTCAGACATCACAGTAACGTTGTAGCTCTGCAACTACAGGTTGACTCTCAAACTTCCTGCTCACTTCCCAGACTGTGCAGATGTTCACATGCCCTGTAGGTGGGTGTTCTTTTGTCCTGTTTTAACATGCCCAAGCTCTCCTTTATTCCCCCCACCCTGCACCTTTTGCTTTCTGCCCTTATCATTTCTTCGCCTGACTCTGGACTGTTATCTCCTCCCTCTCACATCACTCCCACTTTAATATTCTCCTTACCAGGTTGGCCAACTTCTTGGCAAAGATAGTTTGCCTCACTAAGTGAAAGGGAAAATGACAGATGATTAATTTACAGATGTAGAACTTAAAGGATAAGTTACGCTTGGTTCAAGGCCCCTTAACCAGCTCTACATCAAGCTGCTCTGAAATCTAGCTGTATAGTACGTCCATTCTTCCTCAACCACAGACACGTTAACTGTAGCTCAGTTCTGCTGCAAGGTAGGTGATTTATCCCTGCCAATCTTTTGTACATGAGCCACCTGATTATGGAGAAGCCCAGGACAGGACCCATCTCAGAGCTGTAATCTCACCGATGCCACACTAAGATCAAAAACCTAAATTCCACGTGTTCATAGATTTCTTACTTGCCATTTTCTTATTGTTTCTGCACTACTGTAAATACCCCATGGGGAAATTCAGCTGAAAAGCAATAAGAAAAACCTGTTATCTTTGAACAATAAAGTAAATATTGCTGTAATCAGAAACTGTACAGCAGAACAGCCATTTAGCTCCATTTTTTTTCTATACTGGAACTCTGTACTGTGCAGCACCTAATAAAAATGGGTTAATAATCTCACAATTCATAGAATGTAAGTGCAAATGATACTTAATATTTTGGCTTAAAGAATTTGGAATACCTCTTTACAGACAAAATTTAGCATGATCCAATGTGTTGTTTTGAATTGCAAAACTTTCATCAACTTCAGCAGGGGTTTCCACTCAGCTTTTTTTCCTGAGTTACACAAGTGGATGAAAGAGAGAAGAAAACAGCAGAAAAGGCTTTGTTTCTAAATCAATAATCATTCTTTAATCTCTCACCATATAAAGCCATTACTCAAAATGGTACTAACTGGGGTCAGTACACCATAACAAAGATGATAGCTTTCAAGTTGCAGATGGTTTAGAGGATGCCACGTGTATTCTATGGGATCTATGATAGGTTAGCTCTTGCAAATCATTTCTGTCTCAAACACCCCTCCCTTACACAGTCCCTTCCAATAAGACAACTCTTCCTTCACTCAAGAACTAATATGAAAACAAACAAACCAAAACCAAAGAGTTGGTAAAGAAATAAGACTACAAATCATTCTTAAGGAATTAACAATTGAAGAACAAATTAAAGGACAACTTTTTGGGTTATGACTTGTTATTTTTTCGAGTATGAAATACAAGGGTCAGTAATTTCTACAACCATCACAGGTAAGGGTGGGTTGGAAAACACAGACACTAGTAGACATTGCTCAATTTAAAGGATACTAAAAAACAACACAGCTACTCTCAGTACGAGCCACAGTGTGCAATTACTGCATTAAATTTCCTGCATTTGGCAGAAAGTCTAAATCAAGTTTTTATAGGTTGGAAATCAGCTCTTCAAAATGCGGAATTTTCTTCTTCTTACAGGACAAGCATACCTACCTAAATGGCTTTGCAAGGCATTCAGGTGAGATCACGTACGCAGAACAAAACACATCTGCATTTTTGTTTGAATAAACCTTTCTAAAGGAGTATGTTTGTCACATGGGTTCAACACCAGAGATTGCTCTAAAGAAATCATGCTGACATCATCTTTCACCTATCCCAAACTACCTGTACACAGTAGCAGCCTCCCATAAGACACATTACAAAAGGCTGCCACACCAGTCTGCTTATGAATTCAGAGAAGGCAAGTGCACATCTCCTGGCCAGTTTCCAGATGATCAATACCAGTGAACAAGACCAGCCCCTTTTAAATAAAGAGGCACAGAAACCATCTGAGACCCCAGAACAATGCTATTAAGACAAGATCAGGGATGAAACCATTTGCCACTGTGTGTACAGTTTACAAAGTGTGTACAGCTGTACAAAAACATTCTGTATAGTTGTACACTGTGTTACTAACGTTGGCCTGTCACTTTAAGATTGACCCTCAAATGTCCTCCACAGCCCAGTGACAAACTTCAAATAACATAAAAATAGAAGTTACTACAAGAAAAACACAATCAGGGATGCAGGGCTGGGAAGTGCTAATGCTAAAAGTAATTCAAATCTTACACTTTTTCCAATTATGTAGAGGGAATAGTATTAGAGGAAAAGGAAACGTCTTAAGGGTTAATATGTTCTGGCATCACTTTGGAAAATGTTGTCAAATATATAATTCCTAGTGAAATGAGATTTCAGAAATCCTGTGCTCTCTTATAAAAAAGGAAAGCGAATAAATGAAGAGAATATAAACTAGTCACTGTACCTTCACAAAACCTGTGATTTACAAATAATAAACAAAACCAAACAAAAGCAGGAAAAAACTCTCCACAAATTAAAAAAGAAAAAAGAAAAAAACAGAATCAAGCTCCTCCCAGCTGTCCTCTGATTTACTGAATTTTAAGTGTAGTGCAAATCCAGTAGTGTAAATACATCACCTTAATATTACTGTAGACAAGATATCAGAAATAAGTTACTCGTCTATGGAAATGTAATGATTAAACAAAGAATAGTACAGCTTTTCTATTCTGGCCAAGCACTTGCTGAACCTGAATGTCATTCAAGGTTCTGTTCGGAGTAAGAATTCATCTCCGCTGTAGGCAACAAGAACCACTTTGTTTCAAGCAACAGAAACTTAAGAACTTTAAGAACCTTAAAAAAAAAAAAAAAAAAAAAAACCACACTGATTGCACTGCACATTTTTCTGATGAGTTTTGGTGATAGACCCTGCGGATTAATCTTCAGGTATATAATGTAAAAAGAAGTTAGTTTATTCTGAAGAAAAAAGTAAACACTAAAATCTCAATTATAGTACTGTGATCTGCAGGGTGGTACAGATGAATGCATCTCTCCTCCTCTTCCCCCTCCATAAGAGGATACTGTTACTTTCTCTGATGCTTTCTGTTGCCATGGCATCCTTTCTACTGTAGGTCTCTTCACCCTTATGCTATCTCCCCAATTGGCACTCAACCTGTGGGCATCTTCCTCACAGCTCCACAGCTTATGAATCTGTATTTCTGTCTGAAACGACATGTTTCAGCTATTGAATAAGGTGTACTGTTCCACACCTCAGAGTCAGGTTTCACTTAGACTCACAACACTGCTTCTGAACACATGAAGACTGAGGTTGTACTTGTACAGCAAGCAGCTCGTTCAAAATCTCTGTTTGTATACATGTGTTCAGAACCTAGCACGAGGGTCCTGATCCCAAGATAAAGAAAACCTTAAAGCACTCCAACAAGTACCACTCTCTTTTGCTACTTGAATGTTCAATTCGTTCTCTCAAGTTCAACGTACTTCTTCCCAAGGTGTTCATTTTCCTGGCATGTAATCTGTGCTACGCATGCATCTCTCTCAATATGTCTGTCCATCCACCTCAAAGGCTGTCAAGCATATCCCACCGAGTCGGCTGAAGGCAAAGACACCACCAAAGAAGACACCTTCCCAAGAAGAAACCTCTGGTTCCCTAACGAGTGGACTGTCTGCCTCCCTCAAGTCCTTTCCTCGGGTAGTGGATGGTTCTCCCTCAACGGGAGGGCAGTTCCCAGCCGCTACTTCGCAGCTCTCCGGCCGGAGCGCACCGTGCGCTCGTGGGAGCCGCGCTCCGTCCTGCTCTTAGCAAGTAGCTTCCTCAGAAAAGAAAAAACAAAAACAAAACAAACAAACAAACAAAAAAAAAAAAACAAAAAACAAAAAAGAAAGGGAAACAGCAACAGAGAAGACTTTCACCTGTTACAACTACAAAGTCAGATTAACCGCGTGCAAAGTGTAATTTTCCTCCGAAAACGCAACAGGTTTGTCGACACCGCCCTCATCCCACCACCTGTTTCACGAGGGACCCCGTTCCCCATCTCAATCCCGGTCCCGGGCTCCATCCCGGTCGCAGGCACTCACCGGCGGCGCGGGCGCAGAGGTTCCGCTGCGCTTGGCGGAGCCGCGCCGGGAGCTCAGCCGCCGCCAGGACTCCGCCAGCCGCCCGCGGCCACTGCCGCCCGTCGTCCCCTCGGCAGCGCAGCCCCGCTCTGCCGCCCCGGGGCTCCGCCGCTTCTGCCCCATGTCCCGCGGAGCCGCCAGGCCCCGCCGGCCGCCCCGCACCGCACCGCACCTCCCTTAGTTTTAACGATGCTGCCGAGACGCGGCGGGGGGGAGGCGGGGCGGGGCGGAGCGGAGCTGCCCGCCCCTCGCGGCCGCGGGACTGGCTCGGGGGAGCTCCCGGAGGTGCTCCTTGAGAGGAGAGGGAGGGGACGGCCTTCCGGGTGGGGGCAATGCCTGTGGCGGAGAGCGCGGAGCACTGGGAGGCGGTGGGAGCTTTGCGTAGTCCGCGGCGAAATCGAAGTTGTAGTTGTCAGCCGTGAGAGGCGTCGGTGCGAGCGGGGAGGAAGAGGTCAGGTGCTGTACGCTGATCAGACGTGACTTGTTACAAGAGCTGTTTCACTTCTCTCTCTGGATCTTGCCAAAATCTTATCAGGAGGTTGCTTTTCATTAATCTGCATTAACAGTTCTACTGAACTACACTGCTGACTTCCCCATGATCCTTCTTAAAATCCAGTAGCCTTACCGATGTGTGAATTCAACACTGAGTTCAACGTTTTCGTCCCCTGTTTACTTGAAAGAGGATGCAAACTCAAATCATCAACAGAAGGCTGCACAGTACCTGTTGACAGGGCACACCTCGTGAGGGGCTGTTTTCCTTTCTTAAATATAACAAAGAGCATCTCTGGAATTAATGCTTTGTCTGCCAGAATTGCAGGGGTCTCCTGCAGCCTTCTATTCAGGGCTTCTGGGTTCACTATGACCCAGAGGGCATTTCAGGAACGTGCACATCGGGTCCATCTGCTTTACCTGCTGAGCGCAGTGCACAGATACTTTTCCGGAGGGAAACGATGCATCTCTTCTGCCCTCTGAGCTCTCTGCTAATTTTTCTCTGAGAGATGACAGAATGCTTGGGTCCCCACGGCTGAACTAACAAGATGGCTAGTCAGCATGTTGGGAGTACAAGCTCAGACAGCAGCATTACAAGGTAAATATTTCTTCTTGTGCAACATGGCCATGCTAACAACAACAAAAACCTAAAAGCACCACCAAAACAGGCAACGTAACTAGGTGGACACTGTGTTATATAAGGATCATTAAAATAATGTGTTTCCTAGGTACTAACTTAGACTTGCACTTATGATTTAACCCTTCTTATAAGGATTTCTCAGAAGACTGTTTTCCTGAAAAATTCAGATGTATGTGGCTATCTTGAGAAGCTGAACTTTCTATTTTTTCTATTTTCTAAAAATGATATGACAGTATAATGGACAATATTGTTCTAGTTACAGCCACAGTATTTTAAATGGTTTATGAAAGAATGTGTTTTCCTCACAGTGTGCTTGATGTCTTGATAGGAATCAAGAGACAGGGGTCAGAGTGTCCAAACAACATGTTGAATTCTCAGTTAACTCCAGGTTGAAGGCAAATGACTAAGAATTTTGTTACAGCATCAGGTAACCTAACATCCTCCACCCCCATAATCCTACTCCAGTCATGTTATATACTCTCCATTCTATGGGGGTACATATAATTTGGAGGGTCTTTTCCTTCCAACACCTGTAACTAAAGCATGCCAGCAAGCTGTCCCACCATATCCCATTCATCCCAAAATATCGCAGTAGTGTCCCAGGACATGGGGCTCCATCTCCCTTTGCCTGTGCAGACTGGGGCTGGAGCACCACAGCTGTGGCACCAGGGCGGACCCTGACCAGAAAAGCACTGCTCATGGAGCAGTCAGAGATGTGCTGCGCTGTGCTGCATGTCTAGCTTGGCCTTCATGGCTGTGCTGGGCTGCCCAGAGCTCTTGGCCCCAGGACAACAGCAGCAGCTCCTTGTAGCAGAGCAGCCTCCAGGCAGTACACACAGGATGCCAGCAATTACAGCACCTGCATGGTCTTATTTGTATCTGGCAGTTCTGCAAGAAGCTCTCATGACAGAATTGTTTTTGCTTGGATGCAGAACTGATGAACAGAGTGATTTCCTCATAAGAAAACTGCACAGTAACTCAACTGACAAAAGTGAGAGAATCTCTTCTATGATGTGGCGGTCTGCATGTGAATCAGAGACCACTTGGTTCAATACTCTACCCCCTGGGATTCACAACAGCTGATGGGATGCATGATGGTCTATTCTCTCCTTAGAATCTTAGCTCTGGCCAAAAAAAACTCTATCTGCACCCTTGAATAGAAGCCCTATTATCTCATGCACTATTAATGGATGTAGTTTGTAAAGTAACCCCTGATTTTAATCCCATCCATCACCTGTTGTTCCCTTGCAGATTTCTGCCTCAAGGGAAGAGGGTCAAGAAGCTGAAACAACCTGCTCAGAGAGGCTCTGGTTGCCCCATCTCTGGAGGTGTTTAAGGCCAGGTTGGATAGGGCCCTGAGCAATCTGACCTAGTACTAGAAATAGCAGCTGGCAGGCCTTCCTGTGGCATGAGGGCTGGAACTTGTTGATCCCTGAGGTCCTTTCCAACCCCAAGCCATTTATGATTCTGTGGTTCTATAAAGAGCCCCTTACTGGTGATAGCTGAGGCCCTGTGGGGATGTCCCATTGCATCAAGGGAGATGGAGTAAATACATAACAAATCACCTTGTGTAGAAGGACTTGGGGGTACTACTGGATGAAAAGCTTGCAGCCTAGAAATCCATCTGTATCCTGGGCTGCATCAAATGAAGTGTAGCTGTCAGACTGAAGAAGGTGATTCTCCCCCTCTAATCTGCACTCATGAAATCCCACCTGGAATAACGCATTCGGTTCTGGTGCCTGCAGCATCAGAGGGCTGGAGTACAGCCCCTACGAAGAAAGGCTGAGAAAGTTGAGGTTTGCGGCCTACAGAAGAGAAGGCTCCAGAGAAACCTAATAACAACTTTCCATTATTTAAAGGATGCCTCTATAAAAGATGGAGAGAGATCGTTTATTAGGGAATTTAGTAACAGGAGGAGAGCAGTCTTTCATTATCTAAAGGAGGACTATATGAAAGTAGAGGACAAACTCTTTAGCAGGGTCTGTATTGTGATAGTGCAAAGGGAAGGAAGATGTAGATTGGACATAAGGAAGCTTTTTACAGTAAAGGTGGTGAGGCACTGGAGCAGGTTGCCTAGAGAGGTGGTGCATGTCTGGTAAGACAGAAGTTGTAAAGTAATTTCAGTTGGAAGGAGCACTGGTAGTCACCTGACTCAACTCTCTGCTTAAAGCAGGTCCCTTTAGATCAGGTTGCTCAGGTCTGTGTTCAGACGGATCCTGGAGGCAAATAAAAAAAGTGGAAATGAAGATTTCACAGTGTCTCTGGACACCATTTTCCAGTGGTTAATATGCTCTTGGTGAAAAAACTTGTCTCTACATCTAATTGGAATTTCTCATGTTCATGCTTGTGTCTGTTGTCACTTCTTGTTTCACCAAACATCTTCATGGATAGTCTGGTTTCATCTCTATACCTTCCCATTCAGCTGTTAGAGGCACCAAGTAAGTCTCCCCATAGCCTCTGTCCTCAAGGCCAAAGAAATCTATTCTCCCAATCTCTTCTTATAGATTATGTGAGTGAAACTTTCTACTGACTAGGAGTAAACTCACATTCACAGGCCCTGATCCTCATGGGATAATTCAACCTCCCTAACATCTGTTGGAGGAACAACACAATGGGGTGTAAGCAATCCAGGAGGTTCCTGGAGAATGTTGAGGACTGCTTCCTGCCCCTTCTGATAAAAGAGTCATTGAAGAGAGAAGCTCTGCTGGACTTCATATTTACAGAAGGTGAGAGCATCACAGAGGATATGAAGGTCAAGGGCAGCCTTTGCTGCAGTGTCTATGAGATTGCAGAGCTCAGAATTATAAAAGAAAGGAGCAATACAAAAAGCAAGATCACAGCCCTGGACTTCAGAAAAGAAGACTTCAACCTTTTCTGGAATTTGCTGGAAAGAGACCCATGAGATGAGGTTCTGGAAAGGAAGTCCCAAGCAAGCTGACTGTTATTCAAGGGTCACCTCCTCTGAGCTCAAAAGCAGAAGGTAAGGCAAAAATGCCAGGAGGCATGCACAAATGAACAAGGAGTGACTGGAAAACTAAAACATAAAAGGGAGGAAGCAGAAGGTGGAAGCAAAGGCAAATAACCTAGGGGGAATACAGAGATGCTGTCTAAGCATGAGAAGATGAAGTTAGGAAAGTCATTGCCCTGAGTATAGGATCTAGCCAGGATTGTCATGGTCAAAGGCCTGAGAATGAAGGCCGTGTGGTTATTTCATACCTGTGTTGTACTTGTGATGTCCATCTTACAAATTATTAATGTTGAATAAAATTATAAGCAATAAGCAATCATGTAAATACATACCACTCCTTGCTGTGTTTCCGGAAATAGTTTTTGCTGTCCCCTTCTCAGTACTGAAGAATGAATTTGTATTTTGTGTATGCTGTAGGCAGAGGCAGTCTGCTGTCACAGCAGTGTGTTGTTGCTAGAGAACTTATAGTCTTCCTGTCAGTTCTTTGCAAGTCTATCATTGCAAATCATAGAATCATAGAATCACTAAGGTTGGAAGAGACCTCGAAGATCATCTATTTCAGCCATCTACCAACCACCTCTTCCATGCCTATCCTGTCTTACCAGGGTCCTTTCCACCTTCAGCAGCAGACCTGTATTTCCCATTTTCCTTTTGACGCGTATACTTCAGAATTCTTTCTTGCTAACCTCTCACCAGATTCAGTTCAGGTGGGCTCTGGATTTCTCAATTCCGTATTTCGTCAGTTTCTGCTTTACTCCTGTATTACTTATCCTTGGATCCACGATCCATATACTTCCTGTTAATCTTTGGATTTTGCCAGAAGATTCTTGTTCATCCATACGCGTCCTGTTGTATTTTTGCCTGACTTCCTGCTCACTGGAACTCACCAGTCTTGAGCTTGGAAGACGGTGAATATCAGCCAGCAAGTCTATCATTTCTACAGTATTATGGGACATAGGCAACTGAGTTTTGGGATGGGGACTTGAATGTAGTCCTGCTTTTGCCTCAGAGTCATACAAGATCATGCTGTAGCTTCTGCTGCATGTTCATAAGCCAGGGGAATGCTACATGTGTGGGAATTTCTCAGCTGATCATGCCTGCAGTGAGGCCATTTTGCCCAACTCTTGGAAGCCATTGAGAAGCAAGAGGTCCTAAAGGGCAAACTCTTTCCTCTGTCTTCTCTATTGGAAAACTGGAAGCAAGAAGCCACAGTGAGCAAGGGCCAGAGGACATAAATGTAGCTGGTCTACATGCAGGCTAAGGTGCCACTGCTGAAATAGCATCCTGGGTCTATGATAAGGGAAGTAGAAGCTGGAAAGAGGTTAATACTGGGAAATAGCAGAAGCAGGCTTTTTCTGGTGGGTGACAAATGTCTCATCTGGGCTGATATTAATGGAAAAAACATCTGATATGAGCTTGGTCCATTCATTTGTGATCAACATCCTTATACTTGTAAAACACTTGCAACTAATTCTTCTGCGTACGTGTATAAATTATGGAAGCAACTGTGAAAATACGGTTTTGAAGATATGAGAAGACTTCAGTTCTTCACTGAAGTAATATTCCAAAACATGGCATTTTATGCCTTAGTAACATTTAAAATCAAATATTTAATGATACACAGTCACTGGAAGTAATTTGGATATACTGTTATGCTTACCATAGTATGTAACAAGTATTTTTCAGCTACTTCAGTAGCTTCATTAATGCTACATAACAAAATCTTGGAAGTTTCTTCTAGTCAACATCAGACATAATGGACCCATTACTCAGGGTCTTTTATATAAGGTGTGTTTTATACTGCAACCAAACAAGCGACACCTGAGCAGATCTAAAATTAGCATAGATGAAAACTACCACAAACAAATGCAAGAGTGGAAAAATTAGGTCCACACAGAAAGTATTGCAGGGCAGCTTGTGGTAGAAGACTATAGAATTCCATCCTTAGGATACTACCAGAGAAGAAAATTGTTTTTATCTATTAAGTGCTCTATTATATGCTCAGAGGAAGTAGAAATTTTATTATTAGAAGTTCTAATAATTCCTGTGGCACTCTCCTTGAGCAATGAGCAACTCAGATTTTATCTTACGTAGGGCTGTGTGAACACTGATCAATCAGCTTGTCAATATTCAGCTGGTCAGTGCAAGCCCTCTGGTTTGTTACTGCTTATTTGTCTCCTTACTTAATAAGAATACTTCTGTTTTTTGTAAGATCAATAGGAATTTCACTCTGAGACTTTTGTTTTTTTATTTCCCCCACTTGAATAGAACTGGTGAACAGACACAAGTTAGGTGCTGAAACCAGAGGACAGAGTGCTTGTTTTCTTTGGACACTTCACTGAAAATGAAGGAAGGACACCAGTTCAAGTGTCTAGTTCTACTTCATAGTCATTTCCTCAGTTGTTCTTTCCCTCTAAAAACTAACTATAAACAAAATTAATATTAGAAATATTTAAAGTTATAGTCAGAGGCATATGGGTAATAATTTAGCTGAAATGGCTTGGTTAAAATAAAAACGTTCTAGAGATCAATAATTAAAATGTGGTGACATTCATAACATTTCTAAGAAAACTTTCTTGTTCTTGTATTCTGTTTCCTGATGCAGAAGTACAGAGGTTAAGAATTATGTATGGCAGAGTCGATAGGAATGAGGCAGTGCCCATAGTGAAGGTGTGCTTAACCCACTGGAACACAGTCTGCATGACCTGATGGGATGCATCTGTGGGCCATGTGAGAGCTGGCTGATGTCAGCGTGAGGCTGCCCTCAGTCACCTTTGACTGCAATCAGGAGAGGTTCTTCATGATGAGGAAAGAGAAAAGCAAACACCACATCTGTGTTCAAGAGGGACGGTGAAGACCGGGGGTATTATGGACTAGCCAATCTAACCTCACTGCCTGAGAGAATTATGGTGCAAGTGCTCCTGAAAGATGTTCCCAAGAAGATGTTTAGGAATAGCTAGCACAATTTTACCACAGAAAAACCATGCCTCACTCATCTGATTTCCTTTTGTAATGAGGCGACAAACTCTGGGGACAAAGAGGAGTGGAAGTACAGCTTGCCGATAGCAAAGCTTTTTATATGGCCTCCTGTAGTACTCTTATGTCCAAACTGGTAAGACACCAGTTGGATTAGTGGATAACAGGTTGGATGGGAAACTGCTAAACCATTAGTTTCAAAGGGTTATGATCTACAGCACGAGTCGTAACGGCAGTTGGTTACTAGTAGCATCCTTCAGGGATCAATGCTTTCAATAATATTTAATTTCTTTAATGATATAGATTGATTCTGCCCTTGGCAAGCTTACAGATGATACCATGTTGGGATAAAGTAGTAGACAGCCAAGAGTAGGCAGCAGGGGTGCTATTTAGAGCTATGGCCAGGTTAGAGAATCATAGAGTCACAGAATCCTTAGAGTTGGACTAGAAGTCCAACTCCCCTGCAATGAACAGGGACACCGCAGCTAGATCAGGTTGCCCAGGGCCTGATCCAGCATCGCCTTGAAAGTCTCCGGGGATGGGGCATCAACCACATCACTGGGCAACAAGTTCCAGTGCCTCACCACCCTCACTTTAAAAGATTTTTTCCTTGTATGTAACCTAAATCTACCCTCTTTGAGCTTGAAATCATTTCCCCTTGTTCTGTCACAACAGATCCTGCTGAAGAGTCTGTCCCCTTCTTTCCTGTAGCTCCTCTTTAGATACTGAAAGGCCACTATCAGGTCACCTTGCGGCCTTTTCTTCTCCAGGCTGTACAGCCCCAGCTCTCTCAGCCCGTCCTCATAGGAAAGGTGTTCCATCCCTTGGATCATTTTTGTGGCCCTCCTGTGGACATGTTTCAACAGGTCCATGTCTCTTCTATACTGAGGACTCCACATCTGGACACAGTACTCAAGGCGAGGCCTCACTAGTGCAGAGTAGAGGGGCAGGATCACCTCCCTCGACTGCTGGCCATGCTTTTTTTTGATTTGATTCAGGATATGGTTGGCTTTCTGGGCAGTGAGAGCACACTGCTGGCTCATGTCCAGCTTCCCATCCACCAGCACCCCCATGTAATTTTCAGCAGGGCTGTGCTCAATCCATTTATCCACCAGCTTGTATTTGTAATGGGAGTTGCCTCAAGTAAGATCTTGCTTTTGGATTTGTTGAACCTCATTAGGTTCACCTGGGCACACTGCTCAAGCCTGTCTAGGAAATAAGTTGGTAGAAGGACTTTTTTTTAATTTTATGTTTCAGATATTTTATAAGATCTTACATCACAAGTACATCATAAGTATGAGTAATCCACAGAGCCTTCATTCTCAGGCCTTTGATCATACTTTCATGACTACCTCAAGCTCCACAAAATTATACAACTATGTCATAAACTCTGCCAACTCCATGAAAAGACATAAACAAAGATTACATGTTTTCTTAGAGTAGCTTTTCATGGAATAATTACTTCAAAGATATTACACAATTGTGTGAGGGCAGAAAGGTTGTCTGTGAATTCTCTGTTTTAAAGTTTGGGTCATAGTATGAAAACATGGGTTTTCAAAGGCAAAACTTCTTTGCCAAATCTTTTTCCTTTTTCTTCTTAGGAAAACAAAAAACAAACAAACAAACAAAAAAAAAAAACAGAAGAAAACAATTCTTCACAAAATATTATTCTTCTGAAAAACTAAATAAGAAAAAATAGTACCCAAGATCTGATGTAAAATATTCACTTTTTAAAATGGGATCATGACTGTGATTAAAGAATGACTATTATTAAATTTTTCAAGAATCTGCTTCTAAGTGAGTCTTGTGTGTCACACAGGACCTGGATCATGGAAGATTATTTTCATTCTCCACTTTATGGTGTTTTAATTAAGAAAATGAAATAGTGTCAGAATCAGGAGCCTTTTCCAGAAACTGTGTACTGATCAACATGTGTACCACCTAACTAGCACAGGTTCATTCCTGTTTATGCTTCTATGGATAGACAGATAAATCAGAGCCAGTGCCAATATTCTTTGATGCATGCTTACAAAGTACTTATTTACTTCAATGATAGCATCTTCTGAGAAAGGTAAGACTCCAACAAGAAGCAATTTTGATTTTGGAAGAAAAACTCCTAACTGTACAATGAGTGAAAGCAATTACTTTCTCTAAGTCAGGCACAAAAAGAGCCTGGAAGCTGACTTAGAATTCTGACAAGGCCATCAAAATGTCTGAAGTATTAGATTTTGGGTAATCAAATGTCTTTTGAAAATCTTGATGCTAACTGCAGCAACATTTCTTTTCTAAAGCAGGAAGATACAGTGCCTTCTGGGTTTTGATGGTTATTGGTAGAACCTCTTACAATAAATTACATACAGTGTTTATATTGCTGCTCTAGTCAGTGGCAAAAAAAAAACTCTTCTGACTTAGCAGGAATACGCTTATAGCTTCAAAACAGACTGCAAAATTGATTAAACAAGGTTGTTTTGTTTAGCATTTTTTTTTGTCTGAAGGATGAAAGATGCAGAGATAGACCTTTGTTATCCTTATCACTAGAAAATTAACTTTATGTCCTTTAGCTCAGTTGAGTCATCACCATAGAACCTAAGCATTTGACAGTAGGAAAAAGAGGAAAGCACTGTTGGCAATTTTTGTCTGAAAAACGGAGTTAGAGACCTCCTGTGTGTCGTACCAACTTTACAACAGAACCAGGCATTGGTAACCTGTTTCATGCCCTAGCTGCCACCTGATTATTCTTCCCCTCAGATTATTTATATAATGGGACGCTACAAAGAGGTGGTGGCAGTTGTTTTCTTTGGGTTGATTTATTTATTTTTTTTGGCTCACTGTTGAAAGGGGAAAGAGCAACATAGAAAAATATGGGCAATTAATAACATCTCTTTTTAAAATATGCCTGACACCTCATTAAAGTACGACAGGACGAACAAGGGCATGATTTTTACAGTTTCTTATGAACCCATAGTAGTATTTATTCAAGCTGAACTCCCACTACAAAGGAAAGTTGTTTTGAGCACAGACTGCAAGATCAAACTTTCAGCTTTTAGGTCTTAATTAAGCTCAGTTTTCCTTTCTCCTGTCAGTTCACATCAAAAGGTCACAGTCTCCACTAAAACACTGTCAGAAGCATTTGTGATACCTTAGTGAGCAGACACATGGACAAATACTGTACAATATTTGAGCTATGGCCGTAGTTAATCTTATGCAAAAAATGGGCAGCAAATTCAGATTAAAACAAAGAATTCTTCAACTTGGAATTTAGCCTATTTTTAACAGAATTGTTAAACTCAGTGTTCTTTTCAAAAAACATCTAACACTCGGTAAGATATCTTAAAGAGAACATTTAATGACTCAACATATTTGTGCTTAATAAAACGTGTCTGTAACACAAGAAGTCAAAAGATACTAAACATTTTGTAAAGTTTCCCTATGGAAGGCATATATGCTCATTCTACTGCCAGAAGCAGGGTGTATACATAGGAGTACATCTCTTGCTGTTCAAAATATAGAAAGGCTTGTAAGCAGGTTTCAGTTCTTGGGACTCAAATGCTCAAGAAACACTGTGTCATTGTCACAGTATCTATGCTTTTGTTAAAAATATGAACTGTCAGTTAACAGAGAAAATTTAAGAAGTCAGTACAGCAATTGGTGATGCAAAGGCACGAATTAAAAAGCTTTACAAAAGCAGTCATGAATACATGGAATACAAATACAAGTTAAGCAGCCCTGTCTGCACCACATGCTGGGCCAAACTGTGTACACTGTCAATGACTTTTCTTCACCCACATAAAACTCAAAGAAAGAGGAGACAATATTTTCAAAAAATCATTTTCTTTGAGAATTACAATTTATCTTTACATAGCTGCTTTATTAAATCACACTTTCATAATCCAACGGGAATGACAGTCCTATCATTAAACAACAATTTTATGCTAATGCAAGTTGCCAATACGTAGTAAGGCAAAATTATGTTGTTATTAGTTTCAGGTCTATCACATAGGTATAAAAGCTTAGATCATTATTTAAAAATTGAGTATTTTTCTCTACCAAATGAATTAATGACTCCTTATTGTTTGCTAAAAATACAGGTATGCTAGTTTACCATTTGCCAAATAAAAGATGGCAAAAATAGCTTCTGAATTTGTTTCAAGTAGGTTTTGTCTTACTGCTACATATAATTCCTCTCAAATAAGAAAATACAGAAAACTAAGGTGTTCCTGTGTAAATTTACGTTTCAGTTTTAAACTCCTCTTTTGTAATTATCTACCAGTAAGGATATGCAAAGTTTTGGGATACATTAATGCTAAACAAATGACAGTTCTGGCCTACATCTTTGACAGTTTGGGATTACTGGAAATTATTTGGAAATAATTTTGACTTAAACACCAAGTAGGGGATCTTCTTCAGCTATATGGTTAGTTGTTAGGGATAAAACATTAAAATGCCAAAGGGAAGAGGAGGGATGCCAAGGTTAATTCATTCCAGTCAGAGAAAATAGAGTCCTTGCTCTGATTTAGAATCTCCGATTCCCTGCTACGCTTTTTATTTTCCTAAGGAAAGAGTAGAGACATTGAGAGCAAACATTTTGGAAAGGTATCATGTTTCTTTATGTCTAGAAGAGAATTTAGTGTGAGAGTTACCATAATATCCTTTTCTCAAGAACACCTCCAGACACTGAGAGGTGTCCAGCTTGAAGGACATCTATGTATAACAGAGAGAGAACTTATTTGTCTCACTCATGGAAGTTTTTAATTCCTTTCTATATAAAATACACATCACCTCTATATGCTACTCTAGGTTGCGTTCTTCTACTCCTTTCACCAGACTTAAAGCCAAGTAGGAATAGCAGTGATTCCAGAACTGCTTCACCAGGCTACCATAAACCTTTCCCTGCAAAAGAGAAGCCCTGAGAATTAATAAAGACCTTGTCCAGAGAGCACTATCAATTAAATTTATTTAAGAGGATTTTTGTACTCTTTGAATCTCACTTTTATTTCTGACACGTGGCAGATGGGAGTTTAATAATTTATGTATTATTCCCATATGTAAAGGAGCTGACTGTTATTAAGTTGAACATCGTAACATTTTGTTTTATATGAAATTAAGATCTTAAGCCACCAAAGAAATTGGGCCCATATTTAGCTTAAAAGTCAGTAGAACTGTCAGTGATTTTTACAGAAGCCATGTCTGCTTCATGAAGTACCGCTGAATACAAAAGCACTGCTACGCGAAATACTAAGTGCCAACTATCAAAGGTTTGACTTTCACATCATCAAGCATTGTGGATAAGAAAGCTGGCATTATACAGCATTCTGTAGTAGTGTTATTAAATACAGTAGCAGAGTGCGGAGATTACTTGCTAGACATGAATTGAGTTTACTTCTGGAACTATCTACGTATTTAAACAGACATATATTTGAACCTTTACAAACCTTTGCAAAGTAAAAACCCAAACATTACTGCAGTGCATCAATTCCTCTGCTTATAGCACTTTGAAGGTATTTAATGATGAGCAGAAAAAAACAGTATTTTATGCACACATAAAGAAGGGAAAAGACTTAAGAGGTATTTTTCAATTAATTAATTCCGCTGCATTGTAGGTATTAAACTATCAATTGTCACGCAGCAGTTAATAGTTATTAGTCTTTCAACACAGTTACAAGTAATACTTTTTTTGTCAATTTTAAGTATGTAGATGGTATTTTCTCAGAACTGAGATGAATGTCTTGTGCTTCATCATTAGCCTATGCAAGACATTTTTTAGAAACAATGATAGACATCCTTTTAACTCCAACTGTACTTTGTAAATTCTAGAAATAATAGTTACCATGGTACCCTAGGTTCTTTTAGCAAATTAATTCTAGAGTTGGTGCTGCTATGTCATTTAATGTGCTTACATGCTCAAAATTGCTTATGATTTATATCAACGAGGGAACGTTTGTTATCATTTAACATTCTGCTTTTCTACTGAAATGACAGTTACCTTGATTTTAAAGCAAAGATATTTGTTACACTGAAATGCCCAAATAATTTTTTTTTTTTTTACTTAAGGCACAGTATATGCAACTGACAGTTAAAATAAAGTGTCCCAGATTATTTTTTTTTCCCAAACACTTCAACTTTTGATGCTGTAGAAGTTTATATCAGAAATATTAATGTTGATACATGAAAGTAGCATCTATGAATAGAAATAATGGCAAGCCCACTTGGACACATGCATCTTGATGCTTGCAATTTCATTCATGTGTGATGAAGTGAGTGCACAAGTACCATGAGAGAACATGTGTGAATGCATGAAACTAACTTGTTTAAAGATTTCTTATTTTTTAAGTGAAGTTATGAGACACTGAAACAAGTTGCCCAGAGAAGCGGTGGATGCTCCATCGTTGGAGGTGTTCAAGGCCAGGCTGGATGGGATATTTGGGCAGCCTACTCTAGTGGTTGGCAACCCTGACCACAGCAGTGGGGTTGGAACTGGATCGTCTTTAAGATCTCTTCCAATCCAAATCATTCTATGATAAAAAAGCATCTTTTTTCCTTCAAAAGATCTTATATTGCATTTTATTACAGTACTTTTCCTGCAACTCCTGTACATAAATCTTTAAGATGGATTGACAGTGATAAAGTAAATCTCAGTGTCCAAAACATGCTGGATCCAGCTGGAGGTTTAAACTGGAAATAAAAAATGAAGGACATAGAACGTGCAACAGTCATCCACTTCAGAGATTAAAGAAGTCTTTATACTAAAACTACTTAGCTAAAGATTTTCAGTTTTAAATGAATATTCCATACCAGTGTAAGGATATGGTTCAACGTACCTGAAATTCATCTGGAATAGGAGCTTCTGGTAGAGGGCAGGATAGTGGGAGTATGACCACCCTTCATAGAAAAACATCACTTTCATAGATACAGATCTAAAAATGTAGTGTGACAGTTTTCTTCCAGAGACTGTCAGAATAAAAATTATAGCAAATAAATAATTTAGGATACTCTTTTTCAAAAAGAATACGGAACCTCTAACATCTCAGGAGAAGTTATTTTAAATATTCAGATTTTATAAACAGATACTGATCAGTTAAAGGGATACCACATAGGCTTTGTTCTTTTTAGATATGATCTTCTGTTAAATCTAATGTAATGAGAAGCGTGGTTTGACACAAAATCCAGAAAGATGACACTAATTCAACCTAACTTTTTAAGAAATTTTTTTGTGGAGGAAGAAAGGAAGATAAACTGAAGAAAAAAAACAAACAACAAAAACCAAGAGGGTCTTACGTGAGATAAAAATTGTATGCCGGAGAAGTTTTGTCATAAAAACGTGATATGCAGGGAGCAGGAAAGAGATTTTCTTTAAGACTTCAAAGGAGTATTGCATTCCTCTGAAAGCATACTGTAAGAAAGGAAAGTGAAATGTTTTTTTATTCTGAATTAAATATATTGGAGATCTCTGAAATTATTGGCGATTATTGACCAGAGGATTGGAGGCTTGCTGATGTGACTCCCATCTACAAGAAGGGCCGTAAGGAGGATCCGGGGAACTACAGGCCTGTCAGCCTGACCTTGGTACCAGGGAACATTATGGAGCAAATCATCTTGGGTGAGATCATGCGGCATGTACATGGCATCCAGGGGATCAGGCCCAGCCAGCATGGGTTCACGAAAGGCAGATCGTGCTTGACCAACCTCATCTCTTTCTATGACAGGGTGACCAGACTGGTAGACGAGGGAAAGGCTGCTTATGTAGTCTACCTAGACTTCAGCAAAGCCTTTGACACGGTTTCTCACAGTATTCTCCTGGGGAAACTGGCTGCCCGTGGCCTGGACAGGTATACCCTTCTTTGGGTAAGGGACTGGCTAGAGGGCTGTGCCCAACAAGTAGTGGTTAATGGAGTTAAGTCCAGCTGGAGACCTGTTACAAGTGGCATCTCCCAGGGGTTGGTAGCGGGGCCCATCTTGTTTAATATCTTTATTGAGGACCTAGATGAGGGGATTGAGTGTACCCTTAGTAAGTTTGCAGATGACACCAAGTTGGGAGGTAGTGTTGAGCTACCAGAGGTTAGGAAGGCCCTTCAGAGGGATCTAGATAAGCTGGTTCACTGGGCTGTGGTGAATGAGACGAGGTTCAACAAGGCCAGGTGCCAGGCCCTACACTTTGGCCACAATAACCCCATGCAGAGCTATAGGCTTGGGGCAGAGTGGCTGGATGATTGTGAAGAGGAAAGGGACCTGGGGGTGTTGGTTGGTGCTCGGCTGAACATGAGCCAACAGTGTGCCCAGGTGGCCAAGAGGGCCAATGCCATCCTGGCCTGCATTAAAAACAGTGCGGCCAGCAGGAGCAGGGAGGTGATCATCTCCCTGTACTCAGCACTGGTGAGGCCGCACCTCGAGTATTGTGTTCAGTTTTGGGCCCCTCACTACAAGAAAGACATTAAGGCCCTGGAACGTGTCCAGAGAAGGGCAATGGAACTGGTGAGGGGTCTGGAGCACAAGTCTTATGAGGAGCGGCTGAGGGAGCTGGGATTGTTTAGTGTGCAGAAGAGGAGGCTCAGGAGAGACCTCATTGCACTCTACAACTTCCCGAAGGGAGGTTGTGATGAGGAGGGGTTTGGCCTCTTCTCCCAGGCAACAAACAGGACCCAAAGAAATGGCCACAAGTTGTACCAGAGGAGGTTTAGATTAGACATAAGGAAAGACTTTTTCTCTCAGATTGTGGTCAGGCACTGGAATGGCCTGCCCAGGGAGGTGGTGGAGTCGCCATCCCTGGCAGTGTTCAAGAGGCATCTGAATGAGGAGCTACAAGATATGGTTTAGTGGCTTGTGGCAGCAATGGTAATGGGAGGATGGTTGGACTAGATGATCTTGTAGGTACCTTCCAACCTTGTGATTCTATGGTTCTATGATTCTATAAAAAGTGTAATATTTAAATACATTTAAATAAATATGCATGCTCTACTAAATGAAAAGTGATTAGAGGCATTGCTCATTAATATGCTATTGCTGGCAGCGTAATAGCCATACACATCCAGGGTGTGGCCTGTATACCACTCCAATGTCATTATAAAGTGTGTGGCCCCACGTAGGGTGTAATTCCTATTATGTCTTAATAACACGAGATGAGTAGTTTTTAGTCCATGCCAATTTTCACTGATATTCAAATCCAAATCCCATATCTGAGAGTCATAAGGCCAATTTTTTCTTTTACAGAATAGCCCTACAAAATGTAAATCGACATCTACCAACAAAAAATATATATTCACATTATTTTTCTCAGTATTGGTTGTGTTGCCGTAGCTGACTCAGTAACCAGAAGTGTTAAGCTACTTAAAGGGTATGTGTAAAATAGATTTTGTTTATAACTCTCAGAAGTAATAATTTAAAAATCTAATTCAGTATTACAGCAGTAAATTGAAACACTTTTGATATACTTCTAGACTAATCTTCAGGAGGTATATTTGTGGACACACTGGAAAGCCTACTTTATAATTTCTCTGTCAAAGTAGCATAGTTCATTAAATAATACAATCTAGTATTATTTTCTTAATTTAATGGATCTTGCTAAGTTTAAGCAGTTAAAGAGTAAAAATTTAAATTGCTTACAGCAAAATTCTGATCATCTCGACTTCTAGTGAATAATTCCATTTTTGTTTTGAAGAAAGAAGGAGTTTGGAAGAGGTTATCATAAACATTTTCAGAAGAAAAAAAAAGAAATAAATTGTTATGAAGTTAAACTGGAAATGAAAAGCAGGAAGAAATGACTAGAACAGTCTACATCCCTGGATATTTAAAACAGAAAGGAGGAGGTAAGCTGAAGTAGCAACAGAGTCAGCTGGCCTCATAAGAAGAACATCAAGAATGTTTGAATGTCTTTCTCCTCACAAGAAGAAAGGCCTGACTGCTTAAACAAAAAAGTTTTCTTTCACTCCAGTGAAATAAGATTCTCTTCCCAGAAAAGTCTTGGATCTCAGTTAAAAATCTGCAGAATAAAAATACTGAAGGTAAGATTGCCCTTTTAGAGAAAGCAACATTAATTCTGTTAATGTGCTGGCCATGATGAAAACACTATTCTTGCAGATTGTAGTGATTTTCTGTGTCACTCATAAGTATACTGAGGGAGTAAAGCAAACAAATCTATACTTGCTTATTGGTGTCTGTTGAGGGTGGCTTACAAAATATTGAGTATTTCTGAAAAGTGTGTAAACCTGGCTGGAATTGCAAGACCGGAAACAAAAATAATAAGAAATTTAATCCTTGTATGATTACACGTTGCGTGTTGTTTGCATGTTATTGAATGTACTGGAGATCTTGAGATACACCACAGTATATCTGAGCCAATGTTTGTTTTACAGGCAGGTATACTGAAATTGACCTGTCTCCAGATGTCTTCTATAACTGTTTAATGTGAAGAAAGTAAGTAGAGATGAAGTGCCAGCCTTCTCAGATAGGTTGAGATTGGATTTATTCATTTTTTTAATCATAGACTGTTGCACTCTTCCACTTTTTGCAACCATTACAACCTTTTAATTTGTATTAATTAATTCAGAAGAAAACAAACCTCATATAGCCTGAAGGAAATTAATGGTCTTCGGTCAGAGAGGAAAGAACAAGAATTAGAAAATACACACAAACACAAAGAAAATATGGAGAGAACATTCAAAAATGTAAAATATAAAAACACTATCCATACAAAGACCCTAACCAGTGTTCCTCACAGCTGATGTATTTCAGATGGAGTAAAGTCTACAGCAGAAATGTACACTGTACATTTCCTTTGTATCTGCACAGACCAGTACATTCCCACCTGCATTCTGCCTGAGATTATCCTATCTGCATCTGCAGAAGAAGAAGAAATGAATGATTCCAGAAGCTAAATTAAACAGAAATTGCGTACATATTGTGTTCTTTAGGCTCAGAGCTGAGAAGCAAGTGATGAAAAAATCCAGCCCTGGTGACTTGTGCGTTTTTTTTCCTGCATAGCCTGCTTACTAGTGCAAAATGAATCAATGTAACTTTTATGCTATGGTTAACATCCAGTAAACACAAACATTTTTCACAGCTTCCCTCAAACCACTTCACAGGACAAATGCCGCATGAAGAGGACAATGCCAGATCTTCGAGTAACTTCTGGGCTGTGTCCTCAGCAAGGACATAATTCCTGAGAACTTTTGCTAAAACAATTAGAGTTTGTGGTTAGGCAATTCAATGTATACATCTGCTTGTCTGGAAAGCATATTATTTACATAGAGAAATTTTATTGCTTATACCTTCTTGAACCTGTTCTGAAACTACATGGACGATGCTGCCTGTAAATGATTTAGATCTCATCTGATATCACATTCTTGAGTGTGCAGGAAGCCTCTCCAGTGCAGAACCTTCTTCTCCTCACCAAGAACTGGTTGACATTAAGGCCTGCAGTGGGAGCAAAGAGCCTGACTGATTCCAGCAAGGGCATTTTCTAAGGTGGAAGGGCTGGCTCTAATGGACAACTTTTCAGGCTAGTCTTACACATTACTCAATATGAGAAATGTTTTGCAGTGATCAAGACATTCTAAATTAAGGCATGTTTAATACTTATTTGGAAGCCTGCAGGACAACTCCAATCAATTCTTTTTCATGTTTCTGTTCACTACTGTCTTTTTTAGACAAAACTCTGAAAGTCAATGTTAAGTATCCCAAGTTTTTGCATAATTAAAACTTTGCTCTCCTAAGATATCTATCCTCACTTTCAAGCATTTAAACAAGAAAAGAGTAAAATAAATCTCACTTGTTTAAAGCGGGAAATAACTTTCATGTCATGGGTATCCTTCATACCTGTCATCCAGGATTAGGAGTTGGAAAACAGCATTCCTTCTCCTTTGAAGTAACCAGGAGCTTTTATCCACCAACACAAAAGGAGGAAGGGAAAGTACAGCTAACCTGAACTAACAACCTTCCTGAGCAACCTCTGGAAATTTCGCTATGAAACTGCCACAGAGCTAAACACCACAACAACTAGAAATTCATTTAAGGAAAAAATCCACTGTGTGCACGTTGATTCATTCTGGATGAGAGAAAAAGCATTTTCCAGGGTTGCACTGAGTATTCCCTGCCTTCCTGAGTCATCTCCTATAGGAGACATTTACACCTGGTTCAGTTTTCTGAAGAGTAAAATCATTTCAGGTTGGTCTCTTTCCAGAACAGTTGCTTTTAAGGATTATCATTCCATATTGCAGACCTTGAAAATTTAATGATCTCTGGTGAACTGTTTTTCTCATGTTGGCACATAAAATGTAAAAATCTTCATACTGCCCATTTGCTAGTGAGTACCTTTTGTTGGAAAAAAATTTGAAGATGTGTCTAGGGAAACGAAGCAGCAGCTGTCTTGAGTTTATTAAATAGTTCCCCCTCAACTGGCATGAATTTAAGGTCATTTTCTAGGTAAGATATTATTAAATATGCATGTTCACTTGTCCCACAACATTAAGATTGATTTACTGAATTTCAAAATTGACTTAGAATATAAAAAATCTGGAGAATTCAAATAGCTGAGCAACTCCTAACCTCAAGAATCCATTCATGCAAAAGGATGAACTGTGGGAATAAAAAAAAGACAGTTGTTATAACCCCTCCTTCCTAATTCATTAATAAGATCTTTACCATAGCAACGACATACAATTATTTTTGCTAGACCTCTAGCACACATTATTCTCATGCATACAGTCAGTCAGACCCAATCTCAAAATTGGTAAAGCATTAAAAAGGAAATTGTGCAGCTGATTGCATAACCTTGCATGCAAATTATATGTGGGTACTAGAGTAATTAGGGCAAGAGCCAAAGAAGGCTCTAGCTGAAAGCAGCTCTACATGATACTTAAACGAGTATCCAGAGGCCATAAGCACTAGGCAAGAGCAAAGTAAGAGAGGTTTAGCCCACTGAAAAACTGGGATAAGTGGAGTAGCCTGTAAGCACACGCTCTCTGACAGCCACAGCAACCTCAATGCCTTTCTGAGGCTATGAAAACAGATATGCCAGTATCAAGCCTTTGACCAGAATGACTGAGGGCTATGAGATAGGGCACGTATGGAAAGATACTTCAAGATTGAACACTGCTACTGACAGCTAGTTTGGGTTATTCAACAAGGCCACATGGGTATTGTGGATCTAAGTCAGGCTGTTGATGTCACAAGAGTGATTTTCTTTGCCTTAGTCGTTCTCAAAGTGTTTGCCAAATAAACCTGAAACATTTATCAACCACAGATCTGTCATGTATTTCTATTCATACCAGAGGCCTCTACTACCCTCTCTCCTCACCTCTCCTGAGCAAAGGAGAGGAACTGTGGTTATTCACTGTTTTGATAAGCTGACTTAATTCTGTACTAAGTAAAAAGCAGAAGTAGTGGATTGAAGATATATGAGAGCACATAACACACTCACAAGGCTTCTTCCTTAACAAGGGTTCCTGGAAAGTAAACAGTGAATTGGGTCATTAAATAAGAAGCAGAACTGTTGCTAGCAAAGAGAATAATGATCCAGGAAGTATGTATCAGTAGAAAACACAAATCACTTTCCCTATCAGCAGCAAATGGACAGCACTCAGAGTAGAATAAAAACAGGGAACTGCCTTAATGGTGCATCATCCTAACCAGTACAGGTAGAGGAATTTTACATACATTATGTATCTATGGTAGAAATTAGTGATATTGCATGTTTTTTGCAAAAGTTCTTTAGCTACTAAGCACACTACTTTTTGCTTTTAAGAATATCTGTGGTTGGATTCTTGGAAGAAAATCTCAAATGGGTACATTTACTAAACATTTTTCTGTGTTAGAACTTGGTATGCATGAACCTATGAGTCTAACAAACTCAAATTATATTTGCACAGTTAGAGAGACTGATACTGATACCAAATAACTGTCCTTTATGTGGTAAGGATTGTATCTGTACACTCTTTCGTGACTTTGAATATGGACAAACATCCCGTTTCTTATGCCCCCTCATAGCTCACCTGACAAGGAGAAGAAACTCTGGCAATTTACTGTTCGATGAACAGATTATTTCTATAATCTAGCTTTGTACGAAGTGCAGGTGTAAAAAAAGTAAGATTACATAAAAAACCCACATAGACTTTTCTTTTTGAGGTCACTGGGTAGTACACAGAGAATTTAGTAAGACTTTACTAAGGGTACTTGACATTTCGTCAGCTGTTTGCCGTTTTCCACCTCTTTCCTTACTTTATCCTTGTGTACAAAGATTGGGCCCTGAAGAGCAAAGAACTGTGTTGGGGGAAAGGGTACAGCGGAGCAGACAAAGCCCTCCCAGTCTTTTTCATGCTCAATTCTCGTTCTGAATGTGAAAAGTTACAATGAAGCATAGCCAAGCAGCGCCCAGTCAGAGGTGCCCCAACATATTATCTCTCAAGTGAGAAAGAGGTGACTGAAGTCTGCTCAACAGTTTGGAGGTCACATTATCTGCTTTGGCATATCTGCTGGGCCATGCTGCCTGCTCCCCTCCATGGCTGAGGATGAGCAGATGTTGCCTGTTATTGCTATGAGGCAGCTGCATAAAGTTCAGTGCTATGAGAAGTAGTGCCTTGAGAGATGGAGTATTCAAGGATACACAGGAAAGCAAGAACAGAAGTTGTGTTGACTGACTTACACCACGTGGTACTGCCAGAGGAGGAGCTCATGAAAGGCTCCACGCACAACTTTCCTTTCCACATCAGAAGAATAACTCTACAACAAAGTAGGGGAAGATGGAGAATAAAGTAGTGCTGTCTTTGAGGGAAAATTATATTTTTGTGGTATTTTCTTTCTGGATCACACAAATATGTTGTATTCCTATACTAGGAGACAATTCATTTCACAGAGCATGTAATCATTATTACAGACGATATGCAGTGATTTAACATCTTTTTAGTCATTTCAGAAAAAGCAGTAGCTGTAGAATATTAACTTGCTACTGATTACCACAAAGATCAGTGAAAAGAGTGCTTTTTTTTATAAACCCTTACCTGCATTGAGATCTATAGATGGATCCACCTGTGGTCCACCTACTGACGGAGCCAGAGTTGCTCTAAGGTCTTACATCCCCAGGTGATTGCTGTTTCCATGACACCCACATACTCTCTCCACATTAGCCATGCTAATGCGTTAATCACGACCCAGGAACTCACATGAAACTAAACATGCTTCAGGGTAGGAGATCTGGGGGGAAGATCTTTCCCTTTATCATTTGTTTCCATAAATCATGAAATTGAGGCAAGTCTTCCCACCTTTTTTTCCCTCCATTTCCGAGACACCTGCAGCCTGTTCAATGTCACTCAGGATTTCAGCTCTCCTGCTTGCATTTCAAGCTATTTGTTGTTTTGTTGTTGTTTGCATTTTTTTAATTGTTGTTTCAGGTCAGAGACAGGGAATTCTTCATTTGCTGTGAGCAAAAAAAAAAAAAATGCCACTGATGGGCATTGGGCTAAAAATCACTTTTGCAATATTTCGGATATTAGAGACTGGGGCTGTAAAAATAAGGGGGGAAAAAAAAGATGTTGTGGTGCTCTCTCAGGTACATGGTCTACAGATTCTCTTCTTTTCCACACAAGCACTCTTTGCTTTCAGGGGTATTATTTTGCATGCTGTTTTACCTTAGCAATGGAAGGCCCTCTGCCTGATCTATGTCCATGCTGAGTGGATTCTTTTCCATACAGCTTTCCCTCCCTTTCCCACAGTCAGTTGCCATGTAAACAGTTTATCTTACTGGGCATCAGGACCTCCCTCCCCACTTATACAGCTGGACACAAAAATCCCTTAAGTGATGTACCTTAACCCATCCCTTCAGTTGTGTTATTGCCTAAACGAGCTGAGGCCAGCAATCTTCCAAGAGCCCTAGTAAACCTGAATTATTCCCAGAACCTTCTCTCTTCTGCCAGTAGGATGTCAGAAAGAGGAAATATTTGCTGCTGGAGGGTGTTGCAGCAGTTTTCGGTGTCACCTGGCTGCAGCAAAAGCAGCAGTAACATTGGTTTATTAACCTCTAATTACAAAATTATTGATGCTGGTGGAGAGACTAAAAGGAGAAAACAAAGCAAATGAGCAAACAAACAAAAAGCTAACAATAACAAAATTAACAACCTTCAGACCAGTTTAACACGTAGCATCAAGGTAAATCAAAAAGCAACAAAACTCTATTCTCATTAGCAGGAGAACATAAAACCAAATATGTGTTTTATGTGCTCAGTGCCAATTTCTGAGCTAATTTTTTATCCCCCAATTCTGGATTCTGAATATGTCTATCTTTCAGTTTGTCAAAAAATAGAATTCTGTGCCAGAAGAGAAGCAAGTATTTTTTGGCGCATTATGTTACATAAATCGAGCTTGAATTCAAATGCAGTTTAACCAAACTTCTTTCTGTCACAAGCTGGAAAATGGCCTGCCTGCAGAAAGCTAGAAGGAAAACTGAGCACCTTTAATTAAAAATTTTTATATCTTGTCCAATTGCTACAGCAAATATATGAAGGATGGAAGGATGTCTTTCTTAAACTTAAAGTGCTAAGTGCTAAGTTAAATAAAGCCCTCATTATTTTTCACGATTACAATCACTGTAGAAGATATGAGAGAAAACCTCAATCCACACAGTAAATTTTCTCTTAATAGCGACTCACTGTTTTTTATTGTGCCTTACTTAAAACTTACTTCAAAGTTTATGGTTTAAATCACAGTGCTTGTTGCCATAGAGATTGTGGAATCTAAGACTAGGTTTATTGTTATTGTGACGAAGATTTATGACGCCACAGCTGAAACTGCCCACTTTAAATAGCTAATATTAATTAAAGCACAGAGTAACATGTAATGTGTTACCGAACCATATGCTTACTTTTCTGTTTCGATTTCTAGAATTCAGTCCTCTCCAAAAGAAGAAATTACGTGTAATTCTGCAAGCTAAGTAATTTGTTGACACATAAACAACTGAATTCTTAACACATTAGCACTGCATCATAACTTGGTCTAGTTCACAGAATCCTCAGCATTAACAAAGACAATTGCCTCTTTCTCAGATTCGCTCACTCAGGAATTCATGATTTTTAGATTCTTATTTTACCTGAAGAGGAAATAGATCTGATTCATTTAAAGTTACTCTATTGTGTCTGGGATTTGTCTAACAAGTTAATGAGTCACAAAAGGCTTAATGCTCTAAAATCCATTTAAGTGTGTAATTCTGAATGTATGCCAGAGCCTCTGTGACAAGGATTTTATGAAGCAGTATTGTGCCTGGTAGGTTTTTAAGGTTATTACAAATAAGATGAAGACATCACATAGCATAACACATTCTACTTGGAGATGAAGTCTGTTCCCTGATCTTAAGACAGTTTGTACCAGGATATTATAGAGACAGAAGAACCGTGATACTGTGGATGAAAGATCCAGTAGAATACAAAGCTGTCTAAGACAAGTCACGTAGGAAGGGAAACCCACATGAGGACATCAGATACACTACAGTCCCGCCCTTCACTCTACACAGTAGCACAACTTACAAGGAGGTGTAGGGCTTGGCCATGCATGATCCAGCTTCCAAATCAGCAAGCAGGGCTCTCCCAGCAGCTACAAGAGGAGCTTAAGTCACGTCAGCGTGGGCAGAACAAATACTCCAAACATGGCTGATAGTGCTTAGCAAAGCAGCCCCTTCTCTAGTGACTAGTGACTCTAGTGAGTAGGTTGCTCTGAAAGTAATGCCTCCATTTTTTATTTTCATGGAAACTATAACAGATAAAGAGAGCACAATAACACTATTTGATGGAGCAAATTCTCAGCTACAGAACACTATTTTTCAACATAGTCACCACAATGAGCTTGTTCAGGTGGATGAGCTGATGGAGGTGCTCTTCATTTCATGGTGTGACAGCTGCACATGGCTGTCAAGAACATGGCTTGTCTTTCATGTCACTGTTACCACTGCTGAAACGCACCACCCACCACCTCACTGTGCTCACATCCACTGTTTGGTCTCCATAAACATTCAGCAAGTGTCAGTGAATGTCAGTGGGTGCCATTTTTTCCACACGGAGGAATTCGAGGACACACCTTTTCTTCACATGCACTTCCATGTCAGACGCCATTGTGTCTGAGTGCCCCCCTGCTCCCATCTGTCACATGGCAACAAAATGAAATGGAAGGTTGGCAGGACAGTTCAACCTGTACTGCCATTTCACCAACATCCACCTCTGACATCACAAGCCAACATAATAAAATTGGAGGCATTACTTTCAGAGCAGCCCTCAAAATAAAGCTTAAGGATGATATAATTTAGAAAGGTTTTAATCATACAAGCCTGTGAGAGCTATTTTGAGGGCTAATTGAATGAGATCTGCTTGATCCTTGGGTATCTGGAGCACCAATCATGACCAGTTGTGGCAGGAAAACAGTTTTGGTAGACAGACCCTGGAACAATTGGTGCGATGTTGCTAGGTCCATCCATCATGCAAATTCAGACGCCTCCAGAGCTAGGCATCCAGACTTTGCTGGAGTATTCTTCAGCTACAGTTATGACCCTAGTTAAATCACCAGAATTAAAACTCTAGGCCATTTGACAGCTCTTTAACTTCAAGCAGTGAAAAGTAAATGTTTTTAATAGAGTTACTGACATCTCAAAAAATTTATGAAGTGCAAAATATTAAGAGTCTACAGTGTGACTAAGTTCAGCATCACTGCTTTCAATTTAGGGGGAAGTGGGAAGACATTTTATCTCAGAACTTTAAATAACCTTCCAAAATTGTCATCCATGTAATCTTGCATAGGACAGAATACGTCTCAGACAGAAATATGATTAAATTGTTGTCATCAACATGCTTATATAGGGCCAATTGTTTTTTTCCAGTTTGCCCATGTGACTGAAATTATGAATTAGTAAAAGCCTTTGATTAGCAGAACTATCCTGAACTCGAAGGCTGAAAACTGCACAGAACATTGGCAATCTTTCATATACCAGATTTTTTTATTTTATAGCCTGCTTTAGAGGTAGCATGTAAAAGAAAGGGTTGTAGCAGGACAAAAAGGTTAACAAATATTAGGGTATTTAAGAAGCCTGATTATACCCTAAATCGAGTTTCTCCAAAATGGATCTAGTTGCAATAGATCTGCTATAATGATTACATGCTACATAAGTAGCATGCCAACCCATAATCTAATTACAATCATTTATGATTAAACAGCTGAGCCATATAATGTTTCCCACATCTTAAGCAATTATGTTTCAAAAGTTGTCACAGCAAAAAAAAGTGACAAAATTTCTTCTTAGACTCAGATACCGTAATAGAACATGCTGGATGTTGATTTAAACTATAATGTGGAAGTGGCTGGTCACTAACTTCAGTGACTATCTGCTGTGGAATGTGTTGTTCCTGTCCCATTCTGTACAGCAGCTATCAGGAAGAAGAAGTAGAGGGCTGTATAAGAATGGTAGAAAATTTACACACACAGACAGAAGATGCAGACATTTGCAGTAGAAGGGAGCAGATGAACTTACTCCTCCAACCCAAACCATTATTACTTGATTATGTGCAGAAGCTGCTGATACCAAAACAGAACAGAACACTGCCTTGTATTTCTTCTCCTGGGTTCTCACAGTCAGTCTTGATTTTCACTTCTCCTTGCTGTCTTATCCATTCAAATACATTTCAAAGCCATTTTCCTTACGTATAGTTGTCACCATATGTTAATGCTTGAACATCTTCTACAGATCAAGCATTGAAATTTGAACATTTTCTTACCATTTCAAGTTCTTTATTCCACTCCTCCTTATTCTTCATCCGTTTGGTGTCATCTCTCCCATTAGTCAGCTTTTTCACAAATATTTCTATGTGCTCTACAGTAGACATGGAAAGCCTGTGTTGACAATATCCATGCAGCTCTCCACTGTTAACACTGGCTTTAAAGGAAAACTAAACTGCTTTTGAAGGCTAATTAAGAGCAGCTTATTTTAAAGTGACTTGCATAAACATTAGCTGACAAAGATAATATTCCATATAGGATATAGAATATTCTCACCACCTTACTTTAGAAATGCAGAGTTAGTGGCCACTTAGGAGCCTAGATTCATGCAGTCATTGATCATCTTTATATTCCTTAATCCTTTGAAGATGAAAAATACCCAGAGAAGGAAAAATGTATTGCTTATTCATCTTCAAGAACTGTGAAAACATATTTTTAAAGTGACTATCATCTAAAATAGAACTGTTTGGGAAAAAAAAAAAAAAGGCTATGTTTTGGAAGGCATATTTAAAGGATACATTTTTAAAGACTATGTACAGACCCTTTTTGTCCAGCGTTTAAATTTATGAAACCTGAAAAGCTTAACTTTTTAAAAGAGGATAACAATTTTTGCCGAAAATATAGATGATCATTGATAAGCAACTCTGATTATTTTTCAAGCAATTTCATGGTGCTGGGATGCGTGGTTATTTTAAGGAGAAAACAAACTAACATACAAACAGTTATTTACTAAAAAGGAATGACAACATTTCAGAATCAAATTCAATAGAAATGTGCTTTGTTTAATTGATTCTTCATTACAAATTTCAGGTGTTTAATCTTCCTAAATTTTTAGTGATGTAGTTCATGATCACAGCTTTGCACTTAAATCTGTCAGAACTACCAAGCTACACATTGTTAACACCCTAACAACTGCAGCTGCCCTTTTCTTCTTCATATTGCTGAAGATGGGGAAACAGGAACCTCTCCCCAGTCCCAATAAAGAAAAAAGATGTTGTTTTTTGCAGCCCTGACTTTTGTGTGTGTATAAGTACACAATTATAACAAGGTGAAAATACCTGATAGGGAAAAAAAGAGCCGTTATACAGAGATATACATGCAGTTTTTAATTTATTGAAACTAATATTTTAATCTTATATAGCATGGGTACAAAATACCTCCAAGACCCTGCTATGACAAAACAAACAGCATCATTTGGAGTACAAAGAAATTTGTCAGCACTGGTTCGAAACAACAAGCAGTTGATTTGTATGAGGGGAATGCTTCTTTACTGAGCGCTTTGGGTTTTAGCACTGGTTTGACATCTTCATCATGACGGCATTTTTTTCTGAGTGTAGGGATGCTGGAGTAGTTTCAGGTGCTGAGATATCAACATAATAACAAAGCAGTGCTTCTGTCCATTGTTACAGGCCACGGTGCTTTGCAAATATAAATAATTAAAATCAGGATCCATAACATAAATGAGAATTAAATCCATTCAAGGAAGTTTATATACCATGTGGTCATATGCATGATATAGAGGACTGTGTTACTGTACTGCTCTTTTCTTTCTTTCATACATCTCCCTAGACAGAAACACCACTCAAGCACAACAAGGTTAAGACCTGTGGTCTGATTTCTTCATCCAGACTGCTTCAGAAAATGGTGTAAACATGCCCTGCCAGAAAACCTGGACAAGTACATGCTCTCCTTCCATTCCTCTGTCTCTTTTTATCATTGGCCATTTCGCTGTATGAATTTTTCACACGTATACACACACAAAACGTGCTGTACAGGCTAGTCCTGTACTTTCATATTCACCGTCAGCATATTATTTTTCATTTAACTGGCAGCTTTCTTTTTGTGAATAGTAAAGCAACTTAAAAACAGAGGGATTTGATTTGCCTGTGTTTAGGGCTAGGTATAGCAATTACTACTAGGTATATAAATTCGTACTACTATAGCAATCTTTTTCCCCCAAACTAAAGATATTTTCTTAAGTAGATAAAAAAACATCATCCTTCTGAATGGTGTTCATCCCGTGGCTTGCTAGTTTAAAGTACCATGAAAAGCAGTAAAAACATTAAATGAAGCTGCATGTAAAAGCTCAAATTGTGTGCATTATTCTGATGTTACCTATAACTCCTCAAAAGGCAGCATACATTTCTTCATTCTAATTGCTGCTCAGCACCTGATTAACTTCTTAGCCATATCTGCAGATCAGCACCTGCAATTCTCTCTCTTTGAGGTGGAAAATAGCTGCTGGTTCCTTTTTCAAGAGACACAACAGAAGGCTTGTTTCCACAGATGTAGAAATACCAAAATGTAAACTGCCCCAGCAGTAGACAGCAAACAATTGCCTTCTCTCAAAATGCCTTTACGTATTATTTCAAAGGCCAGCAGCCATGGTTGTTACTGACAACTTTCTGATGGCCAGTGGGAAGTTACTTTTGAATATACTTTCCAATTCCCCAGAGTTCTCCCTATTACTGCGATGCAGGAGGGGATCCTTTGGACAAGTCTTCATAACCAGGGAAGGAACTGAGCTTTAAAACAACAGGATTTGCTTTGTCAGTTGTAAGCACACTTTGAGTCAAAACATTGCTTGGAGCATCAGGGAACAGCGTGCTAGCAAGCCTCTTTCTCCTTAGGCTTATCTCGATGGAGATGCACTAACCCTTCCTGTCTTGAACTCTTATGCCCTTCTTCAGCATCCTCTTTAGCCTCCGTGGTCTTGATGTATGCAAGACCTTCCCTTCTTTTATTCTTTACTATTACAGAAGCCTGCTGTTTCCTCAGGTCTCTTCAGTCCCTGAAGCCTTTTCCTCTCTTGAGCCCGGATAACTTTTCAAGAGGGGACCACCAGAGGGCAAAGCCAGATCATGAACGTTGGAGCTCAGAGCAGCTCTGTTTGTAATCCAGCCTGTAGCATTTGGGGATCAGCCCGACAGCACAGGCACATCCCAGCTTCTCAGACTGGGCCTTTAGCGCCCTGAACACCCACAAGTCATGCACTACATTTAACAATTGTAACTATTTGCAAGAAAAAGAAAAAAAAATCTGTCTTTAAGAAAGTCATAGCATCTCCAGAATCAGAAATAAAAGACCTCACAGTATAATTAGACAACAGCTTCATTAACTTGATAACCTTTTACAGAGCTTGTGGGAATCTTAAGCATTTTACTGTAAGAAATGAAGAAAAATATGAGAAAAAGGAAAGGAATTATTCACACATCATTCTGAACTCCTATTAAAAGAGTTATTACCGAATAGAAATCTCTCTCAGGAAGAAACTTCATCTCTGCTGTTCTCTCTGAGTGATTCTGAAACTTGCACTCATTCTCCATTCAGCAAGATGCAGTCAACATTTTCATGCGGCTCATCTGAAATTATTCTGATGTAACTAGCAGTCACAAGAGAACCTTTCCTGTTTAAAATGATAGCTGGATGATGCTCATTATTTGACATTTATCAGAAGGACTTAGAAAATATTTTTTTCCCCAGAAAATGTTTGTTCCCAAAAATACATACATATTTCAAATGATGAATGAGTACGATCTTTTAAGAGAAGGTCTCACTGAAAGCAAACCAAAATTCACTTCTGTCTGCCCAGACTTCAGACACAACCTATATCCCTGAATGATAACCCTGTGAGGGTTGTTTCCCTTCTCCCTTTCTGCCTTGCTGTCTTCCAAAACTTTCATGCTCTCTGTCGCTCTGTGTTGTCAAACAGAGCTCTGTGCTCTGTGAACAGCCATTTGCTCTGCTCTAATACGCAAATGCACAGACTCTGAAAATTTGTAGCAGGCCATCCTTTTTCTCCAACATGACCTTCTCTGACTTCAAGTTCATGTCACTCTGGATGTTATGCATAATGAGGATAATTATAATCAAAAAAACAAGTTTATGAATCATTCCTGTTCTGTAACTCAAACTAATTTTATGAACACATTTTTCCTTAAGCAGTAATGCCATCAGCAAACAGTCATGCATGGCAAAGGCAAGCAGTGGTTGTTGAATGCCATGAAGACCTCAGACCTACTTCTTAAAGCAACTCATAACCCCAGTACCACACACACATACCCATCACCACAGCTTGTTTTCAATTGGAATACATTAGAGCTGATACAGACTCTGGCATATTACTTCTCTAGCCTAAGCAGTGAGTTAGCCTGTTGATAGCACATTCCTTTTCCAGCCAGATGTACCAAAGATGCATGCAGCACACTTCCCATCAGCAACAGCACCAACCTGTAACACCCAAGTCCTCTTCTAAATGCATGGAGGCAACTCCTTGGCGAGCAGAACTGAGTGTCAGAAAGTCAGATCTGGGTATCAGAAAGCACACTGATACCCAGATGGCTGGAAAATGGCAGTCGTAGGAATCCCTGCAAGCAAATGGGCTGCTGAGCTCACAGTCTGGAAAATGATTCGTCTGACACTTATTCCGGAGGGCACCCATCCATTTAACATCTATGAATGGAAAGTGTTGTGATGTCGAGTTCACACATGGCTTTTGGTCTGACCACACTAAAGAAGTGCTCCTGCAGGTACCTTGTAGAGTGCTTTTCTGAAGCAGGCCCTCCAAGCCCTTCTGCTGCTGGGCCTGGGGCAAGGATGAAACTGTAAAATACTAAAAGACTGGATTCTCGGAATCCAGAAATTCTTCATTCACCCAGAGGAAAGCTGTTTCAGTGATAAACCACGCAGAAAACCTTACAATTCCTTGTTCCGCGGTGTTAATTTGAGCACGCTTTCATGAGAGCCACTCTGGGAAACTTAGTCTTCCCTGAGCAACCTTCACTCTTCAGCTTCTTGGAGAAGAGATATCACACAACACCAGAACTCTCCAAAATGTGTGTCCAACCGTTAAAATTACCATTACAATTACACTGGGAGGACTTTTATCAAAATATACACTTTAAACCTCAATATTATTTTCAGTAATTTTAGCATTCAGGGACAAATAATGGACTGCTTATGTTCAGGCTAATATTGTACTTATGACTCTTTAAAAATACAGCAGTATAGGTAGCAACTACGTATTGTCTTTCTACAATAAATTACATTTGGGGATGTGCCATTGCAAAATTGAACTAGTATTTTCAAAACATTTAAACAATCCTTTAACCTTCATCTTTATAGTAAATAAAATCTTCTAACTTACATTCCTAGCAGTTTTGAAATTTACCAATGACATTCTGAAAGGAATCTAACACATCAGAGAAACTATACTAAAGGACAACACTGTTTTTTAATTCTCTCCACCTTTTTAAATATTATTTTGTTCTCATGTGAACTTATGTTTATTGTTTTAGGGATACCCTCCTGTTGATTATTACTCACTTCACCATGACATAACTGTTAGCACTGCAATGAAGAACAATCTGACACTGAGATCAGCAGGAACAGGACACTGAAAGTCACCACATACCTTGGTTTAGAGCAATTCTTCGCATTAAAAATATATAAAACATATCAGAAGATCTCTACAAGACAATTTTAGGAAGATCCAGCAATTTTTGAAGGCGACTTTTTATGTTTGTAATTGCTTGGAGAGAGTGAGCTTAGAAAAATAGTTCTCTATCAGGCTATAAAAAAAGTAAGATCCTTAAAATAAATATTCCGTATAATTTCGAGTTACTACAGAGGTTTCTTTGTGATCAAGAGACTACAAGCCATTTCAATGCCCAGTTTCTCTTAAGCTCTCTCACTTATATACTTTTCAAAGACTTACAGCAGGACACCAAACAGTGTAAACAACGTGTAGATTTAAGAATCCTTCAGAAGAAGTAGTTAAGCTCTCAGAGCAATCTGAGAACCACCAGACTTTTTGCAAGCTGGAGAAGCACTCCTGGATGTCTTCAGCTCCCCAGGTATATTTACGATGCGAGATACTCTGCATCTCTGCCTTTGATGCTGCACTCAGGCAAGACAGACTTAGTACTTCCATGCATCCCAAATATTTGTGCTTTAAAACCAGAGATAAAGTGGAAAAGACCCGGATAACCCACTGTATATTTCATCTCCAGAATAAGAATGTTATCATTTTAAGTTATCATTAGATGGCTTAAATAAAGTAGACAGAGTCTTCATGGTGTCAGTAAAACAACTTATTTCCAGCAAGCCACAAACTTGGAATGCAAGTCCTCACTTTGCAGCACGGGACTGCTGTGACAGCACTTTCATATAATGTAACTTTTTCTTGTCCAGCTCCTACTCTCTCCAATACAGCTCCTGCTGCTCCCACTCATAACTCCACTATCAGGCACCATCTCTCAACACTTACCTCACTTAGCAGTGCCTCTAAACCAAGAGCGCTGACAAAGTCATGGTATGGAAAGCAAAGGAAGCAAGGCAAATCACAGTTGCTCATCAAGCACAGAAGCTCATCTTTTAAAAAGCAGTAAGATCACTTACCATAGTAGGAAACCCCTTCCAAATTGCCTTATCTGGGAAAATTCATATTATTTGTATGCTTTTAGTCATATCTGAATATGTTCAATTTAAATAAATTTCACAAGAAAAGTTATATGATTGTATTATTTAACTGTTTCACAATAGAGATAACTGGTCATTTTAGACTATTAAATGTTAAGGTACAAAGCAATAGCAAAATCAAATTCTAGATGAAAACATCACATTCGTATCCAACAACAAAATCCTTTGTTCAAAGTTCTCAATGGAGTAAAGCAACAGAATTCCGAAGGCATTTGTGTATCG
Source organism: Pavo muticus (assembly GCA_016647715.1). Taxonomy (NCBI): domain Eukaryota; kingdom Metazoa; phylum Chordata; class Aves; order Galliformes; family Phasianidae; genus Pavo; species Pavo muticus. The sequence continues at coordinate 379,965 of JACDJE010000415.1, forward strand.
CTTACAGAATAGGATTCAGAGCAGAGCAAGGTACCATTTTGTCCAGTGGATATTTCCTATCCTGTGCATAAAATATTTCTGAAGAAGTAGAAAAACTTTGTATGTAACACATTGCCAAACAGCACACGCTCCGCGTATGCAGTCTGTGTACACAAAACTTTCAACAAGCAGAACACAGAAGGCAAGAAACTAAATAATGCTCTTTCATAGTTTCAAGAACATAGCTTTTGTTTTTTCTGTTTTTATTATTTAAGCATTAGCAACTAATTAACTGAGTTCTATTACTTGAAGCTCTGTTGGAGTTTTGAATCTCATCTTTTCAATTCCACAGACAGCATCAATTCATTTAAGAGATATGAAACCTGTCTGTATTCATTATTTTTCTTTCCTTGGAAGAACAAATCTCAGAACAGCTTATAATTTTATGATACAGCATCTCCAATGCCCTGACGCTGCATCAGAGGGGAAGATTGATATTTCCAGGCATTTGTGGATTCACAGTCATTCTACTCCACAGTGCGCCTGGTCTCTGAGGAAACTAATGAAAGAGATTTTCTATCCAGATTTCCCCAGCTGTGACTGTCTCTGTAGACTATGAAGGAGCAATCCCAATAGCTGAAATCAACTTAAAAAGAATTAAAAATTTACCAACTGTGAAACTCTTGCTTCATTTCAATACATTTAAATAGAATGGGAGACTCACCAAATTCACCTGCTTATTCTTCATTTGGGCAGCCAACTCTCAGCAGATGAACTGCTATGAACCCAGCTGCCTTCCCTTCATTCTGGGAGATGCAGGAGATGAAGCAGGTTCGAGCCTATCAGCAGAGCGCAACACTGGTGCATTTCTACAGCAGGGAGGTGGAAAAAGCAGGAGTGAAGGGAGAAGAGTCAACCCTCACAACAGTTTAAGAGTTCTTGCATGTTGTTATTGCTGCAGGTTCCCGTGATTGGCTTTAGCTGATCTCCCCTCCTCTGACATTGCTGCCTGTTGAGCTGGAGAGCGCAAAGGAAGACTAATCACTGCACGCCTTGAGCTGTCTCCTGCAGTAAGCTCCTGTGTTTTATCAACTGCGGAGACAATCAATACCTGTGGAGAGGGAAGTTTTGCCAACTGTCACCTGAGATAAAATGATCAATTTCCTAATTCTAGTATTAACTCTGGCTTCAAAGCCCAGTGATAATTATCCCAGCTGGTTTTAAAACAATCTGTGAATGACACTGATCATGATTATTAAAACTGGTGTGAAAGGCATTGTGGCACATGAGTTCACTGGGTCTATTTATAGATTAATTTTTCCCCTGTTTATCCAGTCATGTTGAATTCATGAGGGGATAAGAGTTCTCCCTTGTGAGAAGAGCTTCCCCTTTTCCTAGTAGGTATCATTACTTGCTGGATGCATAAATTGGCAAACCTTTCACACTAATAGCAAACTACAATAAAACAGTTGGTGGTTACTTAACAATTCACTTTATTTATTTATGGCTGAATAAATAAAGACTGTGGTGAATCAGCTTTGTCTGTGTCACATGGGGACTGAGAATATGCTGTTTTCTAACATCTTGAGGGGTATGGGCTACGAGACAAAGCACCCCTACAGCCTGAGCTCTACATTCAAGCACTGCTCATTGCTCGCAAAAGCAAGAGCTCATCAGATCATTTCACTCCTTTATAGGCAGACCAAGGGGCTTTAAGAAATTTCAGGTCACCTTTAGAAGAGGAGAAACAAAATCATACTTTATTACTAAAGCTTGTCTCAGTGCAACTTCGCACAAGCCTCAGAAAATTGAATAACTTACTAAAGAATTAAAAAATTATTCTGTGATCAGAAATGGCTATACAGGGGAGATGGTTTTTACCTTGATCGTATGTGATTATTATTATTATTTTTATTTTCTCAAGTATGGAAAGGCTCTGCAACTCAGTAAGCTCAAACCTGTGTTTGTTTTCTCTGCCAGTTTCTGAGACTTGACAAAGTACCTCAATGTTTATTTTGGCCTGAAAATTTCCTGGACGTTACAAGAACAACAACAACAAGAAGTTACAAGAACATCAGGTACAGGTTTCGTATACAGGCCTGACTGTGACATTCAGCTAGCTCTTCTGTCTCAGCTTCCTTAGCAGTTGCCTCCGTTAGACAAGTCGTGTATCAGACTACTTCTGTACTCCTTGGCAAGATTTCTGTCTGTTCAGAACATGCTGGCAAATACTGCCTTCTTTTGAAACAGCAGTTGAAGGTAATCTGAAGGAGGAGAACTCTGTCAATTGGCAGGGTCACCTGATATATACCACAAAGACAGACTCAGTTCTGTTCTCTGCTCCAGAGGACCTAAATCTTCTCTTTGTTTTCAAAGCAGAGTTCCATAGCGACCTCACTGCAATGTATGGGTCAAGAGTCCTGTTGGAATTTTGAGAGTAGGAAGAAGTGCTCCTGGGAGTTCAGGTGTCCTGGAGAGTATTCTCACATTAAAGGGTGTTATGTATGTTATAACATGTTTGTTGTCCAGTGACTTCTTAAGCATGAAAGATATTGAGAATCCCATAAAACAGGACCAGAGTTCCCTCTTTTCAGGAGAAATCTCACTTCTTACACTCGGCCTCATTTATGAATGAGCAGAAAGTGGACTAGAATGGGCAGAATAACAGAAAGTTAGTCTAATCAAGACAGCTGGTTTCGATCCAGCAAATTATAGCCTACATCTGTAACTTTCTATGTCTCCCCTACACTTCAGCTTCTACTCCGCATTCACATTCAGCAGCCTAGGGCTGGCATTCCACCGAACTCACCTCATCTCCGCACTATTATGCCTAGAAAACATAATACTGTCTATATTCACCCCCCTCTCAATCTGACCGGTTGAAAACCAAACCCCATCATTCACCCTCGTACCCATCCTAATACTAGCCTTCTCAGCATGCGAAGCTGGCACCGGCCTAGCCATACTGGTAGCCTCTACATGAACACATGGCTCAGACCGCTTACACAACCTCAACCTCCTACAGTGTTAAAGATCATCCTGCCAATAACCATACTTCTACCAGTAACCCTTCTATCCCCAGCAAAATTCATATGAACTAACACCACAGCACATAGCCTCCTAATCGCCTCAATCAGCCTGCACTGACTAAACCCATCCTACTACCCCCTAAAAAACTTAACCCCCTGAACAGGCACTGATCAAATCTCAACCCCTCTAATAGTCCTCTCCTGCTGATTCCTCCCCCTTATAATCATAGCCAGCCAAGGCCACTGCCCACTCACGGGATAGTGCTTGTTCTTGCAAACTGCTCCTTGGTCCCATTGGACCTTGAACATTTTCTAATGTTATTTCAAGTGGAGATGTGAAGCTCTCAACTCCTCCTGCCCATCTCTGGGTGCCTGCATGCACCTACCACCGGTCTGTGCCACTCAGCTGGCAGCATCCATTCATACACACGTGAATATCTACCCGTGGACTTCTACAGCAGATTAAGGAGTTGAGACAGTGTTCTCCATTTCTAAGGAGAGCCTGTACTACACATAGTGAGACCCAAGTAGAACTTTCTGTACCTATAGACTTTTCCTTGACAAACCAGCATACTCAGACTAGGTCCAGTCAACTGTTCTTCCAGAGCAGTGTATATTGCTGCAGCTTTGAGTGCATTTGAACATTTGGAGACCTGTAATGGAAGTCCCTGTTCACATCAGTATGTTGCTCCTAACTAGCTTTTGGCTATGATGTCTAGGGACAGTTTTCTATCCCACGTGTAGAGAGCTTTGAACTGATGTGTGTCATACATAGAGCATTTCAATGCCATATTTTACACTAGGTATGGAATATCCAAATCCTTTCTGCATTTCAACCACTTTTCTTTTTTTTCTTTTTTTCCCGAATGCTTAAGAATGTTGAATCCTTCATTATTTGTTTATTTGGAGAAGCTTTTTTTTAGAGTAAAAAGAAAAGAATTTTAAATCCCATCGAACAAAAAAGAAGGACATCATCTTGGAGAGATACAACGGTCTTGATTCTCTTCATTTCATTCATTGCTCCCAATGAAGGTTTTGATAGCTAAGATAACATGCAGATAAAACAGCAGGTGTGAGTCAGACCTTTCCCCAGGTTTCATCCTGAAGAACAACTACAGTCTAGGTTACTTTAAAACAAAAATATGAAGTTTGTTAAGGAAAGCTGAATAATATAGATTTTTCATTGAAACAAAAAGCTACAGTACAAACTTTAAAACCAGGATTACCTCTACCACCTTAAATATATGTAAAATTAGTATAGTGAGAATTTAATTTTCTGGTCAAAGCATCATTTTGGCAATGAGAGAAAATTCTATTATTTAGGATGTAATTTTTGTAATTTTTTTCCGTGTCATGCAGTAATGTCTGTCTTTCAAATAATTTGGAGGCATGTTGTTATTTAAGTATTAGTTTTCACTTGCATGCATGTATATACTGCAGTAAAAAAAAAAAAATAAAAAAAAATAGAAAGCACTATAGGGTTTTTAAAAATGGCTGTATATGCTCTTCAATTTTTTTTGTGGGCTGACTTTTACATTGTTTGGTTTGTAGTGTAAGGAATGTGCTAATAATGAGTGGCCAAACCTATTAGTCAATGAAATTTAACGTGAAAGAAAATGACATGGTACCTCCAGAGCAAAGAAGCATAGATTTCTTTTAACTGCTATCTATATCTAAATTATAATGCAGTAAATACCTACACTTATATAGAGCTTAAAACAATTTCTGCTCACTTCGAGGGTGATTCTTTTCTTACAAGCAACAGGGCAACTCCACTAGAACTTCATAAACTGTGCTGCCATCCTACACTGATACTGTGTTAGTAGTGACATGCAGAGGCAGCATAACACAAGGGGTAACACATGACAACATGACCTGCAAAAATGTCTCCCCCCCATACTTTTTTTTAAGTTTCAGTAAAATTCAAAACAGTTCATAATACCAAAGTCCCTGCCTGCTGAGTGATAAGCACCGACAGCTTTGGCTGAGCAAAAAAAGAGATATACAGGAATAACTTACAAATTTATTTGCAATGTTATCATTGCAAGCTTATTTGCACTACCATTTTTACAAACCTATGCTTTTATTGTGTCATATGATATAGTTTATTAAATTTCTGGTCACGTACATGTGCACACATACATTCTTATCTACTACAATTTCTCTTACGACCTTCATCAGCTAACAAGTTTTGGAGCCACCAATGTAATGAGTGTAAAATCTTGAAATAATCTTATTAAATATTGAACTGCAGTCAAAAACATTTGAGTTAAAATAATAAGCACATTTAGACTTTTAGATGTTATTGTTATTCTCCAAAATTATATACTAGGCTTGGATCTGAAGATACATGGTTTTCCTTAGTCCCCATATTCTCAAAGAGTCATCTGTCATAATCATGTAACTAAAACATGTGACATTATGCTGAGTAGCTGACTTATTCAAGACTTCAAAAAACAAGTCATAAAGCTGAGTCTTCTCTTTTTGTAGGCTGTACAACTACTGTCAATGACAACTAGCTCTGAAGATATTTTACATGTCATGTTGTCATGTGTTACTTCTGTTGGCTTATGCTGCCACTGCATGTCATAATTAAGACAGTATCAGTGTAAGATTTCAGCATGGTTTATGAAATTGCTAGAATTTGTTTGACTTTGAACACTCTCAAAATTGAAGTGGAGGATCTCGAAGTAAAAGTTCAAAAGTAAATGGAAGTAACTCTTTTTGATGTTGTTTGTTATATTTATTTTCCTACTAGTTACCAGCTACTCAGTGACTTTTATTAATCCTTTAATTCTGAACACTTGCAATTATTTTTTTTTCCACAGAAGCTAAAACAGCAATAAGGTCAAGTAGAAAAGATTACTATATCTGCCCCCAAACCTTTCATATTGCATTAAATCCTTTTCTCAAAAGAACAGATTTGAAAGACATCTGAGACCAGTTGCTATAGTAATACAGTTTGAGAAAGCCCTGTGTTGATGTTTGTGTATGGGGCAGAAATGCAGAGAGGAAATGAGCCGGTTTGTTTTTCCATGCACAGCAGGGCCAGCCTGCACAACTGTAATAAATGAGCAAGAAATGTCACAGATTGGTAGCCAGTTGGAGGTGGGTGGAGTGGGAAGTGAGTAGAGAAGAAACAGGTCAGATCTGCTCAGCAAAGTTGGGGGAGGGTGTAAATAATGGCTATATATATCATAATTATCTCATCAGTTACAAGGGAAGGTATTGAGAAGAGAAGGGCAGCGTAGCCCTCTAGTTGGGCCAAGCCTCTTGCTTGCTCTTCTCACCTCCTCAGCCCAGCTCTGGCAGCAACCTGACAACTCGTTTAAAAGCCTTTGCAGCCAAACTTCACCAGCTGCAGAGGTTATTTTGCCTGAAAAAGAAAGCTGGCAAGCAAGCAAAGTTTTCTTGGCTAGTGTGAACAGTTGTTTTCCTTCTCTTCATTTCCCCACTCAATTTTAATACTGTCAAAGGTTTTCTTTAGCCCTTACTGGCCAATAAACCGTGAAACAAGCATCTTCCTCATTATAAAGGAAGGGAAGAAACAAGTATGCGATAGCACTGAGGATCTCTGTACTGCTAAGGACTTCTGTTTGATGCAGTAGGTCCTGAAGTTTGTTTTGTCAGACTGCAAACTCATCCTTAACCTCTCCCACACACTGGCATTCATGCAAGCTGTGGCTATGAAGCCTCACACTTTTGAAAAGCTCCCACTGAAGTGAAGCTCAGGAAAACAGGACAGGTGGGGCTTCAAGAAAAACTCGTGTCCAAAACAATGAATTCTTTTGAAGGCAGGTGAAATTCAAGATATTAGTATTGGTATTATAGCCTAGGAAAAGATAATAAAACAAGAAGGAAAGATGGTTTCCTCATACAATTTTCTTATTTAATTGCATGGATGATTGCAAAGGAAAAATTACTGAGAAGGGTAAGGAAAAAAAGAGAGAAACTACGACTGTGCACCTTGGAAAAGAAACCTTGGAGGACTGGGGAGTCTAGACTCCACGGGGAATTCTGACCCATGCCCAAGAGTGTTGGAGAAGCTCAGATAAGCAAAATGTTTGAAGGGGTGTATGTGGTTTTTCCCAGTATGTTCTAACTTACTTTAAGTTAACAAGTGTCTTTACTATTTGTGTTTCAGTCTAGTCATAGTCTATGTATCTTCATGTGCCTAAGGAATTAACTTAAAAAACCAAAAGCATTTGCATTTGTTTACAAAAGAGCACTAAATATGGGAAGTTCCTATGGTATCAGACCTGACCCTATAGATTTAACTCTTGGGAAATTATTCTTGATCTGCTGTAGTTTATGGTATGGTAGATAAAGGCAGAAGCAGTAAAACTGCTAGGAACTGCAGAGGATCAGGAACAACTTCTCAGACAGCCTTTCCAGGTAAGAATTGGAGGGTTATCAACCTTGCCAGTGTTTCTAGTTTAATTTGTTGATATTTAAGCTGGGAGATGCTGAGATCTCTCGGGTCCCAGCTGTGATGACAGCCTGTGGCATCTTGAGCTGGGAGAACTCAACCACAGCAGTGACAGACACGAGTGAAGGGCACAGTTCTTAGGGCACATCATACACCCTGACAGCTGCAGTAGTCGCTACAGGGGCTCCTGACAGAAAAGATTCTAGATTTACTCATCTTTGTCTGTGAGGTGTGTCAGAAGTAAAACCTGGCACTAGAAAGAAACCAAGACTTGTTTTTTCTGCTTTGGTTTCCAGCCGTAGCTGCAAGATTGCTGCTAAGATTAATTCAGCTAGTCTAAGCTGCCTGCTGGCTAAGATCATTTCCCTCCCTCTTTCTTCTTCTCCTTTTCCACACTTTTTAGCAACACTTGGCTGCTTAAGTGATGTTACTCTGGGCTCATGTGTCACAGAGCCATTTTCGTGCTTACCCATTAGAAAAAAGGCTGACAAGAAGATCATATCTCTGTGACCTTGCTTCATCAGTTCAGAGGCACTGGTGTGAACTGTCATAAGAGTCAGCTCTGGAGTGGGCTGAAACCTTCAGGGTGGAAAAGGAGAGAAGAGGAAACAGGTAAACCAACTTTGCAAATGATCTTTTAAAACAGTTACAAGTAATTGCTTCTTTTTAGCCCTAGTTTTGACTAACTTTTTCACAGCTTAGTAAATGTGCCTTGCTTGAGTCTCCTGCTACAAACTAGACAAGTCAGTAAGAACAGGGATCTATTGTACAAGTCCTTGTTCAAGGCTAAAGCTGCACTGTAGAAGCATCATTAGCTGCTTGAGTGCAACATCATGTTAGCAACACAGATACTGTAACTGAGAATCATTTTAATATAATTTTTTACTTAGCTCAGATATTAAGCTCAATCTGTTTCCATCAGATAATGTCAGTGGCAAGTGAAGGAACACACAGAGCATGAAGAATTAATTGCCAGGGCTTCTCAGAGTCAGTTATGTAAGGACTATCAAATGATATTGAAATGGAGATGAACACATCTTTTATGCAAAATTATGGATGCTCTCTTCACTGTCAAAGGAACATTCAAGAGTGAGTCAGATACTGACCACACTTACTCAGGCTACAGAGAAAGAAATACAGAGATAGAGAAGGCACTAGGTAAATGATTCTAGCTGTATTTGGTATCTCACAATCACCAGATTGATTTTGAATATAATTGTATTTCTGCACACTGAAGTAACTTCAGGAAGATTTAAGATAGTACTGTTTTAGAGGAAGTTGTGAGTTCATTGTATGAAAAACAAGCAAAATCGAATATATTTATTTATTTATTTAAACAACTTTTTGGACTGTTTAAAGCTTGTCTGGTACCAGTTTCTAGGGTGTAAATAGAATGAGATTTGAAAACAGCACTTAGTTTAGAATAATCCATACCACCCAATGGCTCTACACTGATACAAAAATATGCAACCACTTATGTAATGTAGGAGCATTAGTGATCAATTATAATAAAGGAGAAAAGAGTTTAGCATCACAAATCCCATCAGTAATTCATCTAATTCAGCATTTTGACTCTCCAGGGAAAAACATGCATCAGAAGAGAAGAGCCAGTAAAGTTTGTGATGACATTTCACATTGAACAGGAGTTCTAACTAGGAGGAAGTATTTTTTTTTCCCCTTAAATGAATAAAAATGTTTGCTACTAAATGTCATCTGTAGCCTGGAAATAATCTTCCTGCCTGTTGTGAACTTTCAAGATTTTTTAAAAAGTCAACCCCAAATTCATACAAGATATCAGTTTCTGTTAACAGAATGGCTAAACTTTTGCCTAGGATGTTTTGTCTAGATTTCAGCTCAATTTATATAATTAGTTGATATTTTCAAGATGAAATTCTTTCTCAGTTCTTGCCAATGTGGTTGTGCCAGTTTCAGAACTCTTTTTCTAAGGATTCTTTCAGTGCCAAGGAATTTCTTTAAGCCAATTTATTCAGAAGGGTTTCAGCTTTGACCACTAATATTTCCCCACAAACTGTTGATAAACTCTCATATAACTCCAAATCATCGCCTTACAAGCATAAGCTGTGAATTTTATTTGTAAGCACTCCAAGGATGTAAGGGTATGAAATAAACATTGAAAAACAGATCAAGAAAACCTTTGAATATTTCACGGCACTTGTGATTCAGTAGGACAGTGTAGGAGGTCTGGATCATCATCACATCTTTAAGTGGTAACAGTATTGCTAACCAATTTGATTTCTCTGCCTATGGATAAGGAAGTAGGCAGTCCAAGTGGATGTGTAATAACAATGAAACGAACCAGTTGACAGCTGTTTCTGTAGCACTTTGGCTCTTTTACTTCACTTCATTGGTCTAATTGTTTTGGTTAGCTAAAAAATATAAAAATCTTCCCCCAGGTTCCCCAAAAGAACATACCATCATAACTAGTCTGCTAGTCTTTTTCCTTCTTTATTTGCACAAACACAGAAACGCTTTTATAGCATTGGAAGTGCCCATGTTCCCTGTGACTCCAATTATTTGAAGATGGACTGAAAATCTCATTATAGTAAAGTTTAATTTTGTATTTTACCTCTTGTTTGCACAGCACTTCACATTCTGTCTGTCTCATTTCATGTGCCCACACACAACACAGAGCACCAGCCATCTCTGGTGGGAGGTGACAGCCACACAAGCCAACTGGTGGCCCACCAATGTGCTGCATGGCAAAGAAAAAAAAGAATATTGGCAAAGGACACCATATTAAAACTTCCTCTTCCAGATTGTGCCATGGGATTTTCAATATCCACAAGGAGCAGATGTCTTTAATATCTGGTCATTAAAGACAAGGAGCAAGCCAAGATCATGGGTTAGCTGAATGAGGTGCTCTGGACTCGCAGTCTTCTGAAGAGATAAGGCAAATACACAGAGCATAAAAGCCTATCCTTTTTGGCCCCGATGAACAAGCTAAGAGAACCAAAGATACAAGCAAGCCTTCACCATAATTCACACTGAGTATGAGCAGCTTTGCAGCCTGAAGGTGCTCAAGTCAAAGCCTCCATAAGGCCCAGAATTCAAAAACTGCCTTGAGAAACTAACTTTGACACAACCACAGAAAGGACCAATATATGCAACCAGCACTAACGTGCCTCAAGACTGGATTTCATGCTTCTGCATGGCTGACATTAAGCAGCTGGCCTATACTGTATACTAGCATGCTGTGAGTGTTCCCAGCAGAGGGTCTGATCCTCCATGGTAACGCTCCTCAGGGAGCTCTGGAAATGCTTTAATTATTAAAAGGAATAATTCCTACCAACACATTTAATTGGAAAATATTACATGTTTAAATGTGCACTAATGGAAGAGCTCTGAAAATCTAACAATATGATAGAGTATGCTGTTTGAAGTGAATTCTAGCAAAATTTTTTCAGCCAATAACACTATGCATTATTTATCCTATCTTCTTTTAATCCTATCTGATAGTGGATATGAAGAAGGAATCTCTGGAACCTCAGAGATGAAATGCAAATGTGAATCACCCCCTGCAAGCTTAAACTGCCACCACTACCTCATCTGCCTTCTTTGCTTCCTGCCCCCTGGTTTCCAAGGAAATGGCTCGGTGAATTTCTTGCTGCAATACAAACTAATCCCCTTGTTTCTTCCTCAGTACCAGGAAGGCTGCAGGCCGATCAATTAAAGGAACACTTGTTACCCAGGTGTGTTACCACAGTCCGACAGAGACTAGGAATGTCCACGGGCAAGAGCAGGTCAGAGAGCCACAGGCTAGCGGAAGCCACAGTGAGAGAGAAAGCAAAAAATAAGGCCTCTGGGCATCGCCCAGCCAGAGAAAGCTGTGAACAGGGATGCCCAAAGGGGTCAGAAACCCCACCAGTGAGATTCTGACCAGACACTGAAGAGATGAAGTAACAACACGGAAGATCCTATTTGAAGCTGCTGAGCTTTTTTTGGATTAAATGACAAACACGGAGTTTTGCATTTGGAGGTGTCTGGACTAGTTAAACTATTTGTCTTGAGGAAGAGGGATCCAATGAAGGATTTGTGCCTTCAGATTTTCTGCCATGCCAACTGCCTACTGCCTAGAGCACACTCCGTTTTCAAAGGAAGAGAATCACTGGACAAATAACAGCTTTGTGAAAGGATTCTGCTGGCAGGCTTTATCTACTCTAATCTAAACAGATTATGTTAGTACCAGTCCTTCTATTACTTTGTACATTTCTTTCCTCCCTGGAGGGAAAATGTTTTACCTACTGGATATATGCATAATGGACAAATCAAGAAACTGCTTTCTCATGAAAGTCATACCCTCTCCTCAAAGTCTAGTAGGAACATAAAGAGATTTCGGAAAGGAGAATTCAAGACAGTTTTTGTAAGAAACAAGGTCAATAGAAGAGGAAAAGTCAGAGTATATTTTGAAAAATAATATTTTTGCATTGAAAATGACATTTATTATTTTAACCGATGTTTAGCAGGACATGTAGGTAACAGTATAAACCCATCCTGTTCCAACTGGTTTTTGAAATAAGCAGACAATCCTTTTTGAGTCTTTTCTCCTCATCTCAAAACAGATCACTGGTTTGCTACATGGTTCTGCACTAAAACAACTACGTTGTGGAGATTTGCTTATTTATACCAGATACAGTGTTTGCCAGCTCTGTCTCTCTCTTTTCCTTTTCCTTTTCCTTTTCCTTTTCCTTTTCCTTTTCCTTTTCCTTTTCCTTTTCCTTTTCCTTTTCCTTTTCTTTTTCCCTCTCTGTACATATTAATTAGCTGCAGGAACAACAAGTTTTGCCATGAAGATTTCACAGTTCTGGATTATAAAAAAAGAAGTTTTGTAGCTTTCTCCTCTGCCTAAAAGATCAGAGCGCAGAGTAGCAAGCCTAGGAGGGAAGGGCAGCCCTTGATGTTCCCAGTACATCTTGGGCATATTTGGGAGCATACTGTTCATTGGTATCACACTTCTCAATGATTACTCCATTGTACTGCACAGATGAAATTTAGGTATACCCAGAGCTCTGGGATTAGCACAAGCACATGTGTTCCCTCAGATTTGAGTCTGCTGTTAGTATGATATCTTGTCTACAGTTTGGTTATTCAGAATAACAGCTCCCTTTTGACTGTGTATTTTCTACCTAACTCTATACACTTAGGGTGTTGTATTTCCTTCAGTTAACTGCTTGTTTTTTAGCACCTCTTGTGACCATTTCTGTTTAGTCAGACATCAATATTGAGCTCCCTGAAAGGAGACTGCAACATTTGCACAAGGCTGTGTTTAAACTTTCTGACCTGCAGGCGTGATTTGCAGCTCTGAGTAATTTGTAAATTATAACCAATTATAAACCTGCTCTCAAATTAAAAAAAGAAAAAGAAAAAAAATTGAATATCTTTGCCAGCTAAGGAATATAAATGATTTTTTTTTCAATTGGCTCCTGCTAGGAAAGAGCAAATTTCTAGGCAATTTGTGTTTGCAGGCTCCTGGATGGAGCAGGAACTGAAAACACAGTTGTGAGGCACAAGGACTTCAGGACCCTTCTGCTTGCTGGGGGACAACTTGTGAGTGGAGAGGGGTAAGTAAAGGATATTGTTTGTTGCTTGTACACATCATGCTCTCCTGGCCACATGGTGAACTGTCTTCATTATTGTGGAAAGTCATATTTTCCTTCAGGCCTCCAGAAATACAACAGATAAGGGGTTTTGTCTATGCTTCTATTTATTATTTAAGATAAATATATTTAGCTAAATAACTATCTTTCATTTAGGACAGTTTTCAGATGCAGTGTAGGCCCTTCTATGGAGACAGAAAGCTGAAACAAAATTGGTTTCTGCCCAGAAATATCCACACTGATTTCAAATCTCTAACAGGCATACCTAGCAAAAACTTTGAAACTGGCTTGTAGCTCATCTTTATAATGAAAAACAAATAGCAAAACCACTGTCACAGGAGAGCAGTATGAATGAATTATCCATCAACAAAGCAGAAATTAATTTAGATGGTGATGAATGCCTTCCTCTCTTATCTTTACTGTTCTGAAAGCAAGTTTGCAGGAAAGGCCTAGCTGGTCTCTGAGCTGAAACATACTATCTTTTGACATCTACAGCTTAATGAAAAAGGTACCTATCAAACAGCCTAGTCAAAACTAATTTTATTTCCAGATACAAAATTATTACATTAATCCCAGCTCTGCATTCAGGGTAATCACATAGAGACTAACAGGGCTCAGTGTCCAGATAAGGAAGTGCAGTCGTAGACTGTAGACATGTGGGAAAGTGGCTTCCCCAGCTCAAAAGAGAAGGAAGTATCAGCAGGACAGACCTTTATGGAAAAAAAGGCTGAGCAACCTTTGGAGAGATGCAAAATTAAGCATGAAATATCCTCACATTTAACCTTGAATGAACACAGACAGTAGATTTATTTTGTTTTGTTCTTACTATAACAATATTTCACAAAAGGAATAATCCACCACACTTCTGAAGGTTGTAGAGGTGTTGTTGATGTCAACAGAAGTGTGAGAAGGATTCTGAGGCTTTTTTTAATACTTGGATTGCATCTTAGCTTGACAGTTTAATTTCTCAAGTTCAAAGAAAATCATGTCATTATTCACATCTGCATTTCATCATCCCTGAATCTTTGGCTTGAAGCCTTCAAGCTACTTCAGCATGCCAACTTGCATTCTCTGCCTAGCGTTCACTCTTCATCAAAAAGGAGATGGCTCTCTTTCCTGCCCTGAACACTGTTTGAGATAGTGCGCAAAAAATGTATAACAGATGTACTGAAAGATCAGGGCTTTATTACCGTTTTGAGAAACAGCATCATGTTCAGCTGTTCTACCTGTCCTGCTGGTTGAAATCAGGGGAATGCTGGTAATTTTTTTTAGCTCTAAGATTTGCTAATTTTCTTATCTGTCTAAACAACAAAATCGTAACATGTTCTCTAGCCTGCAAGTTCTTCTTGTGAAAAAATATAGGCATATGGCAAAAAGCAATGCATTTTTTGTCTTGACCTCCACAGAAGAAACTGACAGAGTGAACAAATACACAGTGCTTATCCCACACATGGCCTTCCACTGCCTTTTTCTCAACACATGCTTGCACCTGTGTTAGATTTGGTGAAAACTCCAGGCTGCTACCCTGTCCCTCCCTTTCTTTAGGGTTAGTGAAAATATTCCAGCTGAGATTTACTTTAAAGGTGTGTCCTTTTTCATAAAAAGTTGCAGAATTCTTAGGCAAACAGAAGAACAGCAGGCAGAAGGAATTCTTCAGCTAGCCAATGTTCCATATTTTATTTTCCAACAGAGAATCTTAACAATCACCCATCGTGTTTGAAAGCCACATGATGATAACATAAATTCACTGATGCAAGCCAAAGAGCTACGAACCTTTCTAAATCAACATAAACATATCTCCAAATCCATGTGTAGACCCACCGACATGCGTTCCCTCTGTTTTCCTAGGAGTTTTGCCCAAGGCTGGTTGCGCTCAGATCCACGGGTGAGAATGAGAGATCACAGAAGAGCCGCAGTTCTAGGTTGCACAGCACCAACAACCCTCTGCAGCCAGAGGCTTCTACCTTAGCTAATGTCATCTGAACACTTTCCTCAAAGGCACATTCATTCTGCCATATGGAAAGGAAATGCCATCTGTGTGTGTTCCATGACCTACAGAGTTTATGGCAAATGTGTCAGAAACTTCTAGTCCTAATCTCAGAACATTTATTCTGGTCTGTTGGTTTCTATTACTGTAGAAAGACTTGTCTGAAGATGCAAGACAGTATGTGCCATTATGAGCACGCCGGGGTTTGGGCTTTAGGAGTCCAATCTTGGGCCTGTGACAAACTTACTTAGGTTTGTGTTGTACTGAGAAAGTCATTACACACTTCTCTGCTTCCACACCTCGATCAGTTAAATGAAGGGGAATAATAATTACATGCTTAATAAGGGTGGATTAATGACTAGTTATTCAGGCATAGAATTTCAAGTATGGGTCGCAATTTATATGTCCTAAATATTTTTATTTATTTATTTGTAAGCATTCAGTACAGCCCATATTATAGAAACTAAGCCACTCAATGCACTCCTGCTACATTTAATGTACTTAAGCATTTTTATTAAAGGGCTCTCACAGTACATCCTGTTCCCCAAGGAAATAAGAGAGCTAAACCAATTATCTTTGTAACATGCATAGCCATCATTCGCATTCTGCATCCCACATTCATATATGAACTCTTCTTCCCTATCATCAAGGGTTGTCTGAACAATAGTTGCTTTTTATATCATCAGAGAAAGCAAATGAATCAAATTAAGTAATAGGAAGGATCAACAGAGTGGTCTTCTGGATGATTAGTAATACAAAACATTTTTCAGAAAGAAGAGATTGAAAATGTTTGTTGACTTGATCTGGAGTAGTGACAAAAAACAGTGTTTCACTTTGTATTGAGAATTGTATTAGTAATCATCGTCATCATCATTTTTAAAATAAAGGATTTCCTTAAGGCAGATTTTAACCTGACTGAAGCTAATACTTTTCCTGACAACTTGACTTTCTACGATTGTCTGGTTTTTCATCTAGAGAAGATACTCACAAGGCGTAGGTGACACCAAGGACTCTATTGCTGTTGCCTTGTATGACTACAGGAGCATTTTTGTTCCCAGCACTATCAAGGGAGTAGTGTTTCTTCAAAAAATTGATTAAAATCCTTCAAACAAAATGCACATTAAAATATTAAAAAGAAAATTGCTAGCATCAGCCAAGAAAATCTGTCTGAGGTGCTTTCTCTTTGACCTCTGGGAGTTGACTTATTTTGCTACTTCTGAGCAGAGCCAGACCTTTGACACATACACTTCTTTCTCTCAACTACATAACCAGTGAAAAAGCAATCCCTTAGACAGGCAATATGAGTCAGACACAACCTTTCACTGTTTTCCTTTATTTGAAAATCAGAAATTCATTTGCAAGGCACGTCTCATTTTGTTTGGATAACTCACACAAAATTTATACTTCATGCAACTCAACTGGTCACAATGGAATGAAAGCAGAGAGGAGCCTGGACCAAGATTTAAGGATCCAGAAGAGCAGCACCAACATAAATGCTTTTAATAAATGCTCATACAGACTTTTTCATCCAGACCCCTAGGAAGTTATCATAGCACTTTCTATAGGTTTTTGTTCAGTGGCAAAAGGAGGGTACTGCACATTGCTGAGACAAGGAGAGACAATGTCCCAACCCAGCACTGCTGTGCAGGATGATCACATTAAGTGAGAGACATCCTTCAGGAAAAGCCAGAGTGCAGAGTCCTGATGGCTTATCTATTCTCACAGCAATTGTCTGAAAGGACATTTTACAGCAGGTTTTTCATTTACACTTCAAATTAATATTTGGAAGTGGAACAACCTAAGGAGTAATTAATGAACTGTGCTGCCACTCAGTCTTGTCTAAGCGAGCACTTAAAAAGGAGAGAATGAGACATTTATTTATAAACATCTCAAAAATAGTTCTGTTTACTAACTACAGGTACTTGCCCGATCTTGTGTGTTACTTCAGAATTTTCACTGACATTGCTGAAACATTTTATGGCCATAAAGGACTTGGAAAAGACAACTTTGTGATCAGGTAGAAGGCATCTGATTCACTCTGCCCATACGGCAGGAAAGGTTATTAAGATTTATGCCATGTATTTAACAGTGTGTCAGAATTTGTGGCCTCCTGAGTATAGGAGTTCCACACTATATTTCTGTCTCATTTTTTGTATCCTTTAGTAATGAAATTCCGAGAATAAACAGGCACAATGAGAGAGTAACTTCGTCATATCACTGTTAGGCATATAAATATTTACATCATCTCTTTTTTCTTATCAAACTGTCACTCTTTCTTTCGCCCCACTGAAGTCCTAGATTCTTTACTATGCCTTCCCTAAAATGACTTAGGAAGGCTCATGTAACATCAGAGGAGAGCTAAAAACAATTGCAGTGAGGAAACTCACTAGGTGTGCCAGGTGGAAAGGCCAGACTAGTAGGCGCAGCTTAAGATCTGGAGCTGTACAGAAAACTGACCATCACTAGAGAGCAGGAGCAGAGTGAAGGGAAGAAAACAGTGCAGTGTGAAGAGGTGGACTTTTTGTGAGCAAATGGTGCCAGAGGGTTCTATACCCCTGGAGGAGACATGCTGCAGCCACAGTATCAAGGACCAACAGGGAGGTGAGCAGCTAGAAAAGCCCTCTATGAAGGAGCCAAGCAGGCAAGATTACCTGCTGCAGACCCAAAATGAGGTAGCTCATTTTGGTAGCCTTGAGACAGAGGAAGAGCACCATGGCTAGCAATAAAATTGTATTACATTAAAAAGAAAATAAATGAAAAAAAAGAAAAAAGAAAAAAGAAAGAAGAAAACTCAAACAAACAAAGCAAAACACAAAGAAGCCTGGAAGAACTTTATATTTTAAACCTTTGTGTTCTAGACAGATTTACCAGGTAGCAAAATTCAAGTGATGCTGTTTCTCAGAATATAAAAGAAACCACACACTTCCTTTTTTGAAGAGGACCTTGGAGAAAGAGATCTTTCACACTTCAGGTAACCAGAGCTTTCTGGAGGTGTTCAAGGAATGTTTAGACACTGTGTTGAGGGACATGGTTTAGAGATAACTATTAGTGATATGTGGACGGTTGGACTGGATGATCTTGTAGGTCTTTTCCAACCTTGGTGATTCTATGATTCTATCTTTTCACTCCCACCTTGTAACAGATAGGGTTGGATTTATGCTCTTTCTCCTCCCAGAACTATACACTTGTACAAGCTTTGCCTCACTCTCCAATTTGGACTACCACAGCTACACAATTTCTGCTATTCACTTTCTTATATTTGAAATATATACTGAAGAATATGTATCCATAAAGGAACTGGACCAATAATACTAGTCTGATTTCATGTTTATACTTCCGTCCTTTACCAAGATTTAGTCTACTTAAGAGTTAATAATATTTAAGTATTATTAAAAGAATGATTTGTAAAATTTTGACTTCCATCCTTGCATATGTGCTCCTAATGTTTGTACTGAGACAAAGTTTTAAGCCTAATTAATTTAACGTTAGGCAAAATGGAGGCTTTACCATGTATACGATGCCCTGCAACATCTCAAACTGTATTATGAAATCTTCTAAAATAGGTACTAGACTGAGTCAGAAGACTGAGTTAAGCTGTATAGTTTAAGTATTCTGCAATGTAAATACTTACAGATTATCTACAGTGTTATCATGATAATTCAGCATGAGCAGCCAAGTTCTCAAAGAGTTTCCATATCTGCACCTGCAATATTTTAAGATGTTGTACATGAGGGAAAAAGACTGAATAGTCAGACATACACATGTATGTGTTTGTGTGAGAATATATTTTCATTTATATAATATCAAATTGTTTTTTAACCATGAAAATTAACATGAGCATTCCAGAATTCATACCAGAATTATTCTTTAATAATATTACTTTATAGCAAAGATTTTCAGTAGCATAACAAAGAGCTCCGCAGATTTTGCATAGTGGGAGATATCTAAGTAGTAATGGGATATTCACAAGAAAAAATAAAAAATGATGCAAATGGACAAATCTCAAAAGATACAACCCCAGCACAGATCCAGCACACACTGTGCAGCATTCATGCAAGTGCAGGCAGCAGGCTGAGGGAGGGCATCTTGGGGCTTCCCAGCACCAGAGGGATGTCCATAAATGAGCATGAACACTGACACAGTTACAGGCCTGAAGCACATAGTGTACAGGGAAGGCCCAATGTTTAGCCTGGTAGAGAGGAAAGGAAGAGCTGAGATAATCACAGTGACAGAAGCTGGAAGGCTGGAGGGGCTCAGGGTGCCCTGGTCCAACTGTCTGCTCAGCCGTGCCTTCATCGAGGAGCTTCAAGGGTGGAGGTATTACAAACTGCCCATGCTCCTTGTCTCCAGGCCTCCATCATGGAAAGAAGACTTTTCCTAATATCTAGTGGGAA
The DNA here is from genome assembly GCA_016647715.1 of Pavo muticus. Lineage (NCBI taxonomy): Eukaryota > Metazoa > Chordata > Aves > Galliformes > Phasianidae > Pavo > Pavo muticus. Next base: position 399,398 of record JACDJE010000415.1, read on the forward strand.
TTTCCACAATTGGGCTATTTCCCCAACAGCACTGAGGTCTCTCATTCTTCTCTTCCTAAGCTAAGAAGACTTCAGTAGGACTTAGTTGCATATACAAGGACTTTTTCACTCGAAATTTATCTGTCTTTCTAACATATCTGTACATTCTTGGAGCTAGCTAAAAAGCACCAAAGTCAAGCATTGGCTTCTGTGAAAACAGCAAAAACTTCTATCAGTTTCCATTTGCATAGCAATTGTGGTAGGTGATGCCTCACAACTTAGATGCAAAATTTTCATAGGCCTATGTGATCACGACCTATGTCAGCCAAAAATTATTTATTTATATTTTTCACAAGTCTTTGCCAACTAAAAAAATCATGAAAGAGACCTATCTCCACCAATATTTTAGCACTTGATATCAAAAGTTTACTTCAGACTAGAGTCTGGCACGTATCATTATGGGACACGCTGAAGTTCATTAGTTTGTGGGGGGGGGTTTATTCATTTTACAAATGTGCAAGATGCCAACTCATCAAAATGATAATGCCACAACAGGTTTCAGAATGGATCAAAAGTCTTATAGGGAGCACAGCTTCTTTTGGTGATTACCAGCGAGGAGAAGAAAGAGCAGAAAACGATCACAGCAAAACATACTGGAATCTTCAGTGGAAGATAGTAAGGAAAATCTATTTTCAGTGAGGCAGTAAATGATATGTTGTATAATTTCCTTGCTCCTTCAATAGTAAAGCACTCTAAGAGACTGGAACACAAAAGAAGGAATGAAATTGCTGTACTTATGGCCTTGGGTGGGACAGATAGCAGAGGCACTGCTGTAAGACTGACCTGCTAAATCTATCCAGGTGAGGCAACAGCCCAGAATGCCATTTAATTAGAATAACAAGTTTGAATCTGACAACCTCCTGATGGAGGTTATTTTGCTTTAAAAACCTTGACTCATTTTCCAGGCTTAGGACTGCTAAGCATGCTGTATAAATATAGCATGTATATAAATTCTTATGAAGTTCAAGTGAGCCCTCTCAGAAAAATACTCCTTACAGCAATCACAACACTGGGAGAAAGCTGCTGTGGAAAAGGTGTAGAGACAGGTTCATGTGCATGAAGATGTGTTGGCAGTGGCTGTACCTGATGGCATACCTCAGCTCCAATGGTCAAAGTTACTTACAGAGAAAAATTAAACAAAAGAGGAGACAGACATGAGGGAAAGTGATGGGTTTTCCTCTGAGTACCATCCTACCAGGTGCAAGTGTCCTCTCGCATGCAGCTGATGATCCCTATGAAATCCTGCATTAATGCTACTTTTTAATCATGTACTGCTGGAATTCTCTGCTGGTTGGTTTCCTCTGGCTGCTGTTACCACTGATAGCAGTTCATGCTGGTGGGCCTGGACTTGCATGGCTGGTTGGCTGTAGAGCTGTGTGCAGACGTGTCTGGGTCCCAAGAAGAAAATCAGATCTGGGAAAGTTGGGAGCAAAGGGGTAAATCTCATGACAACAGCAATTGCTACCCATGTGCCATAACAACAGTACAGGGGTGGGACAAATAGGCTGGTGCAAGGCCATGAAATCAACAGAATGTGCACAGCACTGCGGGACCAAGACAGGAAAAATACCGCTCTTTAGCAATAGTTAGCTGTCTCAGACACTTACTCAGCCTGCACTCCAAGGCTAATGACTGTAGGCTGGCTTTTAGACGTAGAATGCCTCTTCTTTTTGTGTTTAAGTCACTTCTGTGAAATGAGGAGACGGGAACAACAGCAGACACAAAAGACTAATACTAGGGAGACAAGAATCAAAACACAAGAAAAAAGAAGGAAAAATGACTTGCGCTATAAGTTCCCCAGAACTTATATAAAAGGAAAAAATAATTAATTACAAAATTCAACATAAACAGGGGAAGTTGAATGCAATTATGGTTAATCTGAACAACTGGAAGCTATTTTGTGAGAAAACAAATCTTGTTTCAAAACATTTTTGCCTAGAATCATTTACCTGATGCTAACACACACAACAGAAAATTTTGTTTTCAGGAAGTTTCCTCGTCAGTATGACACATGAAAAATGAGAATTTAGCTGAACAGAAAAAAGCCTTCTCTGTCAACACAGAGATGAAATCAGGGATACCAAGGCTCCCACGTTTGTGAGGTAATTTTGTTATCTGATGACACTTCAACCTGAGCAAATGGGGACCCAAAAGTTCAGGTGCAGTGTGTGCTGTGTGAGCACTGAGAACCAAAGTTACTAGCAGGCTCCTGCAGCACTGGAAGGAAAGCAGAGGCACAGAGAAAGGAAAGGAGGTTGGATGCGGTGACACACTGGAACAGGTTGCCCAAGGAGGTTGTGGATGCCCCATCCCTGGAGGCATTCAAGGCCAGGCTGGATGTGGCTCTGGGCAGCCTGGTCTAGTGGTTGGTGACCCTGCACATAGCAGGGGGGTTGAAACCAGATGATCATTCTGGTCCTTTTCAACTCAGGCCATTCTATGATTCTATGATTCTGTGTGCTGGATCCTGCAGTAGATCTGGGCAGTAGTTATCAGGTCACAGTGGACAAGGTAAGACAAATAGTACCAAAAGTTATAATGTCACAGAATCTTTCAGAGATCTGACTTACAAGCCAGATGCTGCTGAGCAAAGGCTGAGGAGGGCCAAGGGTAACCTTAGACTAGAACTTCTACCATAAGATAACTCTAGCATGTGTTAGACTAAGTATTTGTGTCTGAAGATCTGCCCATTATGTGCATCAGTTCTTACTCTGCCTTGCGGGCAATATCTCAGTATCTGAACAGTACCTCTTGTCTGCAGAAAAGAACTCCTTTTAAAATGTTTATATGGTAATAACCACTTGTCTGATCATTCTTTCCTGGTTAAAGCAACCATCAAGACTGCTGCTGCAACAAATACAAAAACAGTAATTGAAAAGCAGGAACACATAGTTTACAAACAAAGTAGTTAGAAGACAACTTGTCTCAAATACACGCCTTTCCCACAGGAAGGTTTTGTTTCAAAATGCCATTGTTTGATCAGGTTCTGGTAGTATTAAATGTATGAATATGCTTGGAGATCTTCATGCCACCAGCATCGCAGGGCAGCAAAGAGAGGTTCTGAGGTAAACACGGTCTGCTGCTTTTGGCTGTAGGCTGTGTTTGAGAGCGTTTATAATACAGTGCTGCCTGCTGAGTTAAACATGTGCTTAGATTGTAAACTAGAGGGTTTGAAGGACATACTTTTGTAAGCAGCTGTTGTTGGGCTGACTCAAGGTTTTTTTCTCCTCGCTATGCCACTCTTTTCAGGTCGAAGTTTCCAGGCCTCAGCATGGAGGAGTCTCTTCTCTTTACCCAGAGTCCACATTCAGCAAGTTTTCATATACCTTTGACTACTGTGTACTTGCTCTACTTAGAGAGGCAAATCCATGCTGAAAGCATTTTCAAATTAGATCGCAATATCCAGGGTCTGCAAATATTTGCTAATGCCTCAGCATTAAGAAAGCAGGTATGCTATCTTCAGCTAGCTCCCATTATGTTACAAAATGAAGTGCATGTGTTATCCTCCAGAGGCTTTTTAATAGCCGAACTGAGTGTGTACACACAGCAGCAGATGCTACAATAATCTGTTATGAAAAATACTGCCGAGTAGGCTAATGAAAAATCTGCACATCTGTGTTAAAGACAGGGGGAAGGAGAAGTCAGAGATGAGAAAGAAATCTGCAAGAATTGGTGTATTTCTTCATGGATTAAGAAGTGTCTCAGATTTCAGACCCCAACTATGCATACGTGTTTGCTAAATAAGGCACTATCTAACAGCATCCTTGTGCCATTTCAAAAAACAGAATCTAGCTACGATCACAGCCTGCAATATTTGCAGAGGGAAGCACACCAAGCCCCGAAGGACTCACTTAAACCGCTCGAATGGCAATGACCAAGCGGGATTGACAGCTTAAATGAATTCGCATATCGAGAGACACCGCAGTAATTACTGCAACTGATGAGAGCACCGGAGGAGACGTCGCTGCCGCCGCCGCTCCTGCCCGCAGCCCCGGCCCCTCCCGCAGAGCAGAATTGCGGGCAACGCTGGGAAAGCTCTGCGGGGTAAGTCTGCCGCGTCACCCCGATCCAGGCCACCAGCTCGCCATCAGCATTCCCGGCCGCGCCCGCCTCCGACACATGCCTGGGCGAGGAGGCTCCGCGCCGCCCAGGCTGCAATGGCTGCTGGGGGAGCGGGTGCTGCTGCCAGAGCCGGGGTGTGCCATCTCACCCACGAGAAGTGCAAAGGTGATGATCCGACGGGGCAGAAAGGCTATTACGGTGGCAGAACGACACGTCAAACCGTCTAGATCTTTCTCAGGAAGTTAAACATCTAATCCTGTTTTCCACGCCTCCCTTTTCTTACAGGCACCAGGGTGGCAAATAAGCCAGAGGATACGACTTCCCCGAGAGTTTCACAGGGCAAAAACAATTCAAAGAGTAAGCGGGGGCTGTATTTAAAGTGTCGGGAGTCCAGCGGCGAGGGTTAGAAACCAGCAATGTCTGCAGATGCACAGCGAGACACAGTGGAGGCTGCATCATTTGGAATCCAGAAGCAATGCTGGGATCAACAGGGTTATGAATTTGTTTGATTTTGCCATCCTGGCCCCAGAGGGCATGGCTGGGGGTGAGGGGAGGCTGCATCAGGCCAACAGAGCCACGCAGTGACACCTGCCACTCTTCTGACAGCAGCAAGGGTGGAAATGTTTCAAAGCACAGACAGAATTAAAAAAGAAGGCATTGTTCTCACATTGTCACAGAATGTCCCTTTTGCTTCAGCTGTCATTTCTACCTCAAAATCAGAGACATAAAAAAGGTCAGGGAAACTGAACTGATGCAATTTTCCTGTGGGTAAGGTGGGCGGAACAGTAGGCACAGGTAGGCCGGTTACTTAACATGTTGCAAAAAATCCACTTGTCTCTTTAGAGGGATCCTGAAAACAGCTGCTAGTGGGACAGCCTGTCAAAACGATGGTGGGCAACGCTGCCATAAACTTTTGGCTCTAAACAGTACACAGCTATTGTACTTGTAGGTATTTTGCATGCTCTTGAGGCTGGAAATAACTCCTTCGTATTAGCTGCTTCCAGCACTGGCATTAGATGCTGTAAACCACAAGCATGACATTCCCAGAAGCCTTTCAGTACAAGACGTTGTTGGTTTTTTTTGGTTCTGTTTTGGTTTTTTTTGTGGATCACAGCAAACAACAGCTGGTCAAAAGTTTGGAAGAAGTCACACGTTCCTCAGATTGCAAATAATAGGTATAGATCACAGCATCTCTTGTACCCAGGTTTATAGTCCTGCACAGGTATTAAGTGCCCGTGTCTGCTGCTTTGTAACAACAGCAGGCTTAGTCTGAGGGAAGAAGGGAAGGAAAAGGGTCATTCTCAGAAGACAAACCAGTTTTCCTGGTAGGGAAGGAGGTATCTGAAACTATCAAAACCAAATGTAGACATCTTAAATAAGCGTTCCTACCCAGGGAGCTCCAAGCAACTGTTGTACTGATGCAGAGCTATGTGTGATCTGCAAGGAGTGCAGACACCTCCATTTGGATAAAATGGCACCTGAAAGGTTCAAATATAATCTGCTCAGTGCAGACAGTTCAAAGGATGGAGTTAACAGCTCACGTTATTCTCTTTTCTTTTTTCATTATTTCTCTTGTCATTATTTTTCATTAGTTAGGAGCCACATGTATACATAGACACACCTGAAAGAAGAACTGGCTTATCTCTTATGAAGTAATATCAGCAATTTAAGCTTCTTCACACACAAAGTCTCTTTCCACCCCTCTAGGGGCCCACTTTGTGCAGAAGCACGATGAGTGCAATCAGCACAGCGCAGCTGGCATCAGTGGCTCTGCTTCCCAGCCGGGGGGCTCAGCACACAGCATGGAGAGCACGGCCAGGGGTCCCCCTGCGTGTCAGCCCTGCGTGCCATGCGCTTGCAGGTCAGCGTGATGCCGGCAGAGACACTCCCACCAGCTCTGCTGCCAGCACTGCCAACGCTCTCTTCCCAGGAGGGAGCACAAAGCGCAGCCGGGCCCCGAGGCTCAGCGTGCGGACTCAGCAACCAGGGGCAGAGGCGTGCCGATCTGTCCCAGTCTCTGCGAGGATTCATTGCAGTGGAAGTGGTCTCGGTACCTTTGGCCTGTGTGGGTGACAGGCGCAGAACAGCACGTTGTGCTTGCAGTGGTTTGTACATATCAGGAGGTCTGGGAGTTCAAGAAGGTTTTGTGTTGTGCTCAGCAGCTGCTGTACAGCCTTTGTTAAAATCCCTGCACCAGAGATTGGACTGGGAGAAAAAAGTTTCAGCAGCCCCTATTACCAAATTTTCTCCTTTAAAAAAGGAAGGAGCAGCTGCTTTTTGTATTTTTCTAAACATATTTCTAACGTTTCTAAACATATTTCTAAACATTCCTTGAAGTGTTTTTTCTCACTTGTGTCCAGCCTCTCAGCCATAGTGATGAGGCAGTGATTAAAATGGAGAATAAGTAATTCCTGCATATATAAGGCTGTGGTTTATGGACAGATGCTGAGGGAAAATGCTGTATTTTTTTCCATCCTCAAGTGGCCCAATTAACAGATTGAGTTCTCAGTAAGGTCACAGTGCCCTCTGCTGAAATATGAAGTCCAAAGTGAAAAAAATAATAATAAAAAGAAAAAAAAAAAAAAAGCAAGAGTAATAAGAAGAATTAACATATAAATAATAAAATATTTTTAAATGGTATTTGGAGCTTCACGCCTTCCCTTTTTGTAATTTAGTTGGAGGCATTGTGATTCCAAACTTATTGCTCTGCAGTGTAAACTGTGCAGCGTTGCTCATGATAGAAACCTCAAAAAGCATTAATGATGTTACAGATGGAGACATAAAAATTTTATTATTATTTTTTTAGGGCTGTTTTGAAGGCAGCAAAAGCACTGTGCCGGCGCGGGGGGCTGGCAGCTTGTGGGCGGGCTGCTGAGGCAGCAGGGGCGGAGCTGGCTCTTATCTCTTGCGCCTGACCTTGACTGTTCCTTGGGAAACTAAAAGCAGCTCTTGGGAGGGCAGAAGCTAGCTTCATATCACACCAGGTGAGAACGGGGTGTTACCCTCCTCTGACACCGGGGTGGGAGGTCAGAGTGTGAACACAGCCCACACTGCTCATACATTACCGCAGTAGCAGGTGTGGGAGGTGTGTCTTGTGGCTGGACACGTCAGTGCTTTGTCCTTGTCTTTGTTCAGGAGATCAGCTCTCCTACTGACAGACCTCGAGACCGCAGGTTCAAACATGGTCTCTACCAGGCGGCGGGCTTGCCCCAGGAGGACTGTGGCGACCCAGACAGAGGGCCTGCCAAGAAACGTAGCGGTTCAGGTCTCTGGCTGTAGGGAGTGCCTGAGCCTGCTGCTGCCAGGGGAGAATGGGAAGGATGCCACTTGTGCGAGGTGCGAGCAGGTGGACGAGCTGCTCAGCCTGGTGGTGGAGCTTAGGGAGGAGGTAGAGAGATTAAGAACCATCAGAGAGTGTGAGCGGGAAATTGACTGGTGGTGTGACTCTCTGAGAGAAGGACACAGAGATTGCACCCCCCAAACTGTAGTGGACCCTCTCCCTTGCCGCAGTCAAACTGAGAGAGCTAGCTTGAGGGCGGAGGAGGAATGGCAGCAGGTCCCAGCTCGGCGATGCGGGCAACCCCCATCCCGACCTACCTCGGTTCCCCAGCTGCCTCTATGTAATAGGTTTGAAGCCCTGAAACTGGAGGGTGCGGTGACTGAGGATGAGGTGGGAGAACTACCTCCAAGCGTTCCCAAGGAGAGGCATCCAGCTCCACGCTTAAAGACTGCCTCCTCCAGTAAAGAAAGGAGGGTGATAGTCATAGGAGACTCCCTTCTACGAGGAACTGAAGGCCCAATATGTCGGCCTGCCCCCACCCGTAGGGAGGTGTGCTGCCTCCCTGGGGCCCGGGTCAGGGATATTTCTAGGAAACTTCCTAGTTTGATCCGCTCCTCTGATTATTATCCCTTATTGATAGTTCAGGCTGGCAGTGATGAGGTCACTGACGGAAGCCTGAGGACTATGAAAAATGACTTTAGGAGACTGGGGAGGTTAGTTGAAGGAGCAGGCGTACAGGTAGTATTTGCCTGTATTCCTACAGTGGCAGGGAAGGATGCTGAGACGACCAGAAGAACACACCTTATAAACACGTGGCTGAAAGGCTGGTGCAAAAGCAAGAATTTTGGGTTCTTTGATCATGGGGCGGTCTACTCGGCACCTGGCCTGGGGTCTGCTGATGGGTCTCACCTGTCTCGAAGGGGGAAACGGATCCTTGCCCAGGAGCTGGCAGGACTTGTAGAGAGGGCTTTAAACTAGATATGAAGGGGGTAGGGGATAAAACCAGGCCTGCTAGAGATGAGCCTGGGGGAGCGGCAATGGGATTAGGGATGAGGCGAGGGGCTCGGCTGAAGTGCATCTACACCAATGCACGCAGCATGGGCAACAAACAAGAAGAGTTGGAAGCCATGGTGCGGCAGGCAAGCTATGACCTAGTCGCCATTACGGAAACATGGTGGGACTGCTCCCATGACTGGAGTGCTGCAATGGATGGCTACAAGCTCTTCAGGAAGGATAGGCAAGGAAGAAGGGGTGGCGGTGTGGCTCTGTATGTTAGAGAGTGCTTTGATGCTACTGAGCTTGTGGCTGGGGATGATAAGGTTGAATCCCTATGGGTAAAGATCAGGGGAAGGGCTGACAAGGCAGACATATTGGTGGGCGTCTGCTATAGACCGCCGAACCAGGATGAAGAGACAGATGAGGTGTTCTATGAGCAGCTGGCAGAAGCTGCGAGATCGCCGGCCCTTGTCCTCATGGGGGACTTCAACTTCCCTGACATATGCTGGGAATACAACGCAGCGCAGAAGAAGCAGTCTAGGAGGTTTCTGGAGTGTATGGAGGATAACTTTCTGATGCAGCTGGTGAGAGAGCCTACGAGAGGAGCTGCCCCGCTAGACCTGCTGTTCACAAACAGAGAAGGTCTGGTGGAAGATGTGGAGGTCGGGGGCTGTCTTGGACAGAGTGACCATGAGATGGTAGAGTTCTCGATTCTTGGTGGAGCCAGGAGGAAGAACAGCAAAACTGCTACCTTGGACTTCCGGAGGGCGGACTTTGAATTGTTTAGAAGACTAGTAGGGGGAGTCCCCTGGGATTCAGTCTTAGAGGGTAAAGGGGTCCAAGACAACTGGTTGCTCTTCAAGAAGGTAGTCTTACAGGCGCAGGAGCAGGCTGTCCCCCTGAGCTGCAAAATGAGCCGGCGGGGAAGGAGACCGGCGTGGATGAATAGGGAACTATTCTTGAGGCTCCGGGAGAAAAAGAGAATCTACATCCTGTGGAAGAAGGGACGGGCAACTCAGAAAGAGTACAGAGAAGTTGTTAAGATGTGCAGGGAGAAAATCAGAAAGGCGAAAGCCCAGCTCGAACTCAACCTGGCCGCTGGGATAAAAAGAAACAAGAAACCCTTTTACAAATATATCAACAGTAAGAGGAGGACTAAGGAGAATCTCCATTCTTTACTGGATGAGGCTGGGAATATGACTACTGGGGATAAGGAAAAGGCAGAGGTCCTGAATGCCTTCTTTACGTCTGTCTTTAAAGGTCAGACCAGTTATCCTCAGGGTACTCCACTTTTTGACCTGGTAGTCTCGGCTGGGGAGCAGACTAAACCACCCACGATTCAGGAGGAAACAGTCAGAGACCTGCTACTCCAACTGGACTGTCACAAGTCCATGGGGCCGGATGAGATTCACCCGAGAGTGCTGAGGGAACTGGCGGAGGTGATAGCCGAGCCGCTTTCCATCATCTATCAGCGCTCCTTGTTGACTGGTGAAGTACCGGAAGACTGGAGGCTTGCCAATGTGACTCCCATCTACAAGAAGGGCTGTAAGGAGGACCCGGGGAACTACAGGCCTGTTAGCCTGACCTCGGTGCCAGGGAAGGTTATGGAACAGATTGTCTTGAGGGAGATCACGCGGCAAGTGCGGGACAACCGGGGGATCAGGCCTAGCCAGCATGGGTTCACGAAGGGCAGGTCCTGCTTGACCAACCTGATCTCCTTCTATGATCTAGTGACCCGCCTGGTGGATGAGGGAAAGGCTGTTGATGTAGTCTACCTAGACTTCAGCAAAGCCTTTGACACTGTCTCCCACACTATTCTCCTGCAGAAGCTGGCAGTCCGTGGCTTGGACAGGTACACTCTTGGCTGGGTAAGGAACTGGCTGGAGGGCCGGGCCCAGAGAGTGGTGGTCAATGGAGCTAAATCCAGCTGGCGACCGGTCACGAGTGGTGTTCCCCAGGGGTCGGTGCTGGGGCCTGTCCTCTTCAATATCTTTATTGATGACCTGGATGAGGGCATTGAGTGCACCCTCAGTAAGTTTGCAGATGACACCAAGTTGGCTGGAAGTGTCGATCTGCCTGGGGGTAGCGAGGCCCTACAGAGGGATCTGGACAGGCTGGATAGCTGGGCTGAAGCCAATGGGATGAGGTTTAATAAGACCAAATGTCGGGTCCTACACTTTGGCCACAGCAACCCCAAGCAACGCTACAGGCTTGGGGCGGAGTGGCTAGAAGACTGTGTAGAGGAAATGGACCTGGGGGTGTTGGTTGACGCTCGGCTGAACATGAGCCAGCAGTGTGCCTGGGTGGCCAAGAAGGCCAATGGCATCCTGGCTTGTATCAGAAGTAGTGTGACCAGCAGGAGCAGGGAAGTAATTGTCCCCCTGTACTCAGCTCTGGTGAGGCCGCACCTTGAGTACTGTGTCCAGTTCTGGGCCCCTCACTGCAAGAAAGACATTGAGGCCCTGGAACGTGTTCAAAGAAGGGCAACAAAGCTGGTGAGGGGTCTGGAGCACAGGCCTTATGAGGAGCGGCTGAGGGAGCTGGGATTGTTCAGTCTGGAGAAGAGGAGGCTCAGGGGAGACCTTATTGCTCTCTATAACTACCTGAAGGGAGGTTGTAGTGAGCTGGGGGTCGGCCTCTTCTCTCGTGTAACTGGTGATAGGACTAGAGGGAATGGTTTCAAGCTGTGCCAGGGAAGATTCAGGCTGGATATTAGGAAATACTACTTCTCTGAAAGAGTGGTCAGGCACTGGAATGGGCTGCCCAGGGAGGTGGTGGAGTCACCGACCCTGGAGGTGTTCAAGGAACGTTTGGATGCTGTGATGAGGGATATGGTTTAGCGAGAACCATTGGTGATAGGTGGATGGTTGGACTAGATGATCTTATAGGTCCTTTCCAACCTTACTGATTCTGTGATTCTGTGATAAAAGCCACTGGAAACATGTTGTTCTTATACAGATAGAGGAAAGAAACTGTATACTAGTGGTAATTTTTCAAAACAGGCATTAGCTGCTACAAAAAAAACCCTTGATTTTTATCAATGTTTTCTAGATGTTTGGAGGTTGGAATTAGCTGATTTTAAGGTCCCTTCCAATCCAAGCCATCTATCTGGTCTGAGTTTGTGTTTAATCTCACTTTTCTTTGGCAGAGGAAGGGTTAATAATGAGCATTCATTTTGCTGACCTCCTTTTTTCTTAATGGGTGTGGTAAAACCACAATGACTAAGAAGAGTGGAGAGAAGAGCATCTAATGGATGTGTAAAGCTGAACTAATGTTGTCTAATTAGCTTTAGACATTTGACGTCTGGAGAAAAACTGATCCAAGAGAAATGAAACAGGCAAGGAAGAGGGGACTTGTGGCAGAGATGGGCATGGACCTTCCTGATATGCTGTGCTAAGAAATGCATGGGTCTCGAGCATCTGTGCAGTATTTAGGGATGTTACTTAGGCACTGGTTTGGGAGCGAACAGCTCTGCAGGCAGAAGCTGAGGGTCTGCTGTGGCATAATTGTTATTGCAGTTATCAATGGGCACCACATAGCCCAGTGCAGTCACTATCCTCTGTCTATGACTGTAGCTTTCAAGGTAGTGCTGAAAGACTGAAGCTGTCTCCACTGCCATGTATATATGCTCCTTGGAGTCCACAGATGGATGGCTGTTACTTTGATGGTGCAGAGCTTTTAAAAAAATCCCAGCTAGAGAGGAAACCGGAGTGCTGCCTCCTGCCATGCTTGGTCTCTCCTGGTCTGCAGAGCACTGTTGCCATCACTCATCGAGAGGCAGCAGCTCCTGAGGTTTTGTTGCTGTGTTTTTAATTACTGGATACAATGGCAGAGCAGTCTGGGAATGCTTTTTCTGATTGATTAAACCATGGTTCGTTGTCGTGCTGAGAGTCGCTGTGGCTCAGCCTCAGATTTAGCTAAGCCACAGGTTTTTGTTTGAGGATGGACATCTGTTGGAGATTTTCAGTGAGCAACATCTGGAACAACACTCAAGACAGAGTGGGAGCTAAGAGACAAGAAAAATCTCTTCTTCAGTGATTCCTGTTGTCTCTTTAATCCCTCCTTGATTTCCCCATGCTCCCACCCAAGATACTTTCATCTGCGCGCACAGCAACCCACACTTTACATTTCTGTATGTGGAACTCAGTAGATAGCTCCAACTAAGTTCAACCAGAGGTTATTCTAATTCTCTCCAACAGGATTCCAATTTGGAGGCTCTTATTAACCCATTAATTAAAGTGACCTCCTTTTTATTATTGCAGCTTTGGCTTAATTAGTTAAAGTGATGGCAGGACATCCTTTGTTGCAGGGAGATGCTGCAATATCTGACGGACAGGTGCCAGCAGCAAAGCAATGTGACACAGCTGCCGCTCTGGGTCCTGCACACCAGTGCTGCAAACTGCCCAGCAGTGCCAGCTGCTCCCAGGCTCCTTACAGCTCACTGCTGTGGGCTCATCCAGAGTTGCCAAAACATCTCTTGCAAATAAGCACAAGCCTGAGACATTGTGTGGAAATTAGTGTTCCTACAAGGCTCAAGGAAAGCTGTGCTTCCAAACCTGAACTCCGAAATGTTTCACTTCAAAAAGATTTGGCTACAGAATCTCTTATTCCTGGGCTGCTCAGCCAATTCCTTCCTCTCAGTGGCTTCTGGCTCTCGCCAGGCAGGTGCAATACCTCTGCTTCTCCTGGGGATGCTTTGTGATTATTTCCTCTCTGCAGAGTATGTGCTTGCAGCCTTTTTCTATGTCTGTTGTCAAGGCCTGTAAAGCCAGCCGGGGCAGGCTGTGAATTGGCACATCGTAGCATTTCTTGCTTCATGAATGTTTGCTAACTGGAGGTACAAAAATGTAACTTCCTTCCATCGAGACTCTCTCTAGCCGCACGCTAATCTTTTCCTGAACAATTTCCTTATTAAAAGAACTTCCCTTTTCCTGGTAATATCTCAAAGAAATTTATTTTGATAGCAAATATATTCAGCTGCCTGCATTTGTTATTCCATAGCTGGTGCCTTTTGATCTGAGTATCCGCTAGAATAAGAACATGCAGTGCTCTTTTTCTGAATCAAAGGTGACACCCACTTCTCTGGAGCTCTGCAATAAATTATGCTGTGGCATGAGAGAGGAAGGAAATCAGTAGCCACTGTATAAGTTTTGTTTACTCAACCAGTGCCTTGGCCTAATACACTCTGTTCCCTGCCCCTTTTAAAGAAGGAAGAGCTGTTTCCTGCATGGGAACCCACTCCTGTTTGTGACATACTTTGCCTGAAAAAGAAATATCACACCAGCATTTACAGACATTTCTTACTGGGCGTTCTGTGATCTCTGCAAGTAGCCTAGGACAGCCTCTACACACCCCAAGGTTCAGGTTCCCCAGATGCATGTGCATGTGGACTGCATTTACTTGGTAGCAGTGTAATTGACTTTGCAAGCTCTGAAGAAGCTGTTCAGTTGTATCCATGCAACTTACCTGTCGTATAAAAAATAAGACATACTGCTACTGCTACCAATACAGCAATGCTAGGAAAGATACAGACAATTCTGCAGAAGAATCAATGAGCACAGACTGAAACCACGCTCCGCCCTCCCCACTATTACACTGGGAGAGAGATTATTTATTTTTTGTTGCCTGAAAAATCTCATTAACACCTCCTTTGCATACAGTTTTTTTCATTAATTGTGTAAGGATGAGCTTTACAGATCTAATAAAAAATTTGGCTTGTCAGAAGTAGAATTTAGAGCAAGAGCTAACAGACTAAAAAGAGAAAAGTGGAATTAAACACTCACTGTAGGAAAAAAAAAAGCTAAATTAACTCTGCAAAAAATCTCAAGAAAAAAAAAATGCACCTAGGACACTTACCTTCCAACTCTACTTAAGCTCATGTAGGTTGAACATTTATGGGATGATGAGTCTAAAAATTGTGAAGATGTCAGTCTTGTAATGGCTGTCTGTAGAGCCCAAGGATTTGCCTGTACCTGTATTGCTGAGTCTCTGCCTAATGAGAAATATCATCTCACTTATTATAGGTATATCCTAGCAAACAGCACATCTCTGATCAACTTCACTTTTTTTTGTTTTGTTTTGTTTTCTTAATAACATTTCTGAGTGTAATTTTAAGCACTCAATCAGAATTTGGTTGACTGTAGATGTGGGTTCATACGTTGCTTTTAGTGTATATAGGACCCACCTGTGACAGGGAATATCTGACTTTGATTCACGTTTACAACATGCTGCGCTCCATGACAGAGGATTTGCTTCCCTGTTAAATTCTGTCCTGACGCCTCATGTCCTGGGACCCTCCAGCAACAATTTTCCTGAACAAACTCAGTACAGATCTCTGTCAATTATCTATGTCATTTACTTTTTCACAGATCCTGAAACACAGGGACTGTTTGCACACAAAAATATTTTTGCAGTTCTGAGATCTACTTTGAGAAACATGTCTAATAGTTATTTATATACTCGTGTGTGGTATGCACATAGAAACTTCGCATTTTCCTAAGACCCTACTTTGCTGCTTGTATCAGCAGTAACAGCTATATATGTTCCTAATAGTATGAACTTAATTTTAGAAACTGGTTTGTGTGCCTCTATTAAGAATAATGTCATGGAGTCTGTATAGGACTGCCCTGGTGGTGGGGGAAAAGCGTACACAATGACTTAAGTGGGAAAGTAATAAAACTGAAGAATCACAAGAGAAACAAACAAATAACAAAAACCCCAGCTAATTATTCCTATAAAGAATAGACATCAGCATTTCAAATCTTCATACTGATGCCTGCTGTAATTACATGCTCTACCACAAGGCATTTAATCAAGATCACTCAACACAGTATCTATGGATAATTCCTGATTACAAAAGCCCTGTTTGATACTCACTGAGCAGCACCATACACAAAACTGGCAGTGGAGATCAACATTTCTGCACAACTTCTGTGCCTTTATTTCCTTCAGTTTGAAAGTGGAGTGCCCCTACTTCCAAAGTTTATTTGAAAACGCAATTTTCAGGCAACTGTCCAGTGTCAAACATGTTGCTATAACATGACTCAAGAAGATAACATCTAAAGGAAAAAGTATATTCTGGGTAATGATTCTGTTGAAAGAGTTAGATTGCACTTTAGATAGATAAAAATAGGGACAATAGGACAGGTATGACCTACTCCTCAGAAAAAAAAGGCAGGCAGCAAAATAGTTGGAATACCAGAAAGCAAAAATTCTAAGGGAGCAAAACAATTAACCAGAGCAGAGTCAAATCCCTCATGGAATGGGAGGGAATGGATGAGGGAAATTCTGTTCCTCCAAAGCAAAGGGTAAAAGATATGTAGGACTTCTAAGGTTAAAAGACTGATTCTGTCCATGCCCAGCTGTTAAACCCTGACTGAGCTCTTATTTTACATTTATCTGCCACTTAGCGCGAAGAACAAAAGTGGCAGTTGTTCATGCCACCACAGTTCATGTGAGTATATATACCTGTATCTTCTAGACCTTTGCATCTTACTTGTGAAGGACAGAAAAATCTGATATCAACACGGAGTTGGGAACACTGACAAGAAAAATTATACTCATGTCATGCTGCCATATGAAAATTTATGGTAGACTATAAAAAAGATCATTAAAAAGCAGAAATGTGCAGTGTATATTAATGAGTGATGCTCATCATAGGACCATTTCTGAGAAACAAAAATAATGAGACTACAGATAACTTGGTGTTTTCGACTATTACTGAGAACATGTTCCACAGTCATCATTTGCACCAGAGATGCAAGAACACTGTTAGATCATAGGTCACACCCTGCAGATGGATGGAGTGAAACATCTTCTGCTGAAGAACCTCACAGATTCTAAAAGGATGACTCGTCACCATCTGAGATCCATCTCTGAAAGCCACCAGTTATACAGAACATACCCTGAACTGATTCCAGTGAATATGTTGAAAGTGTTACCCAAAATTTTGCACAAACAAACAAACAGCAACAACAACAAACAAAAAAACCCAACAGTTAACCATTCTAACCCTTCTCTAAATATTCTAAAAATCCAGTTCTGGCTGAGTATTATTGCTTGTAAACTTGAATAAAAGAAAATAATCTTGAAATAGCACTATGTACTTGTGTTCCATTTTGAACAAATAATATGTGAAGACAGGCCACTGCATGATCTAAAAAACATTTCCTCAGAAAGAAGTTATAAATCAGGATATTCAGCTGTCCCCCGATTCAACTTGGCCAAAGATGAAATGAAGAATTTGCCTTGCAGGCCCGGCAATTAACTCTGCTTTGTACTTTTAAATACACTAGACTGAGAAAGTTGAAAGATTTATCCTTTAAGGGCAGAGATTAAACAGAACAGCTACCTCAAGATTTCTCTGTGATCTGACCAAGCTAACTTCCCAGTAGTACACCAAAAACATTTCAAGAAACGTGCAAGACTCACGATTTTTTTTGAGTACAGGCTGAGGGAAGGACACGAGAGCAAACACAGGATGTTGTATAAGAAAAGGCTAGGCGTATCTTAGGAAATTCCCAGATTAATATAACGCAGAATCATTCCTACTGTATCCAAGCAGTCACATTTTCAGTTTCTTCACATAAAAAAAAAACAAACAGGAGAGGTAGTTCCATGACTTGCCAGCCACGTCATTCCCAGTCATGCAAGTCAACCCCCATACAAGCCTTTTTTTATATATAGGAAGTTATAATTGATGAGGAAAATTATACTGCTCATAAGCCAGATAATTAAAAAGCTCATAAATTTTCTCAAGCCAAATCCAAAGGTGAATTTACATGTTTCAACACTGTGTACTATATTGGAACTTTAACTAACACACAACACAGGAAAAGTAAGTAAACATTAGAAAAGAAAAAAAGTGCTTGTGAAATGCAAGGCAGGCCAGAACCTTCCCAAAATTACTAGAACAACATGTATGACCAGAGGAGAGGAGATGAAAAAGTAGTTAACCAGGAGAAGCTCAAGTGCATGCAGTTTTGAAATTCAGCGTTTGTTGATTCTTTGATTTGGTAGATGTTTGGACACCAGGATACACGTTACAGCTTCACCTCAAACAAATATAGCTGTGGCACATACTTTATTCCTGTCACTGATCACTGCACCATGTATCCTTCCTGCATAATGTGAAAAGACATTAAGGGGAAGTGGAGGAAATCACACCATAACGCTTGCCCAAAATTAAGATAACTGGTTCCTAAAGCACACCCTTGCTATCATCTCAATACTTTAGAATCTCCAGCCCTTCATGTAGTGGCCAGAGAGATTGTCTTACTGATAGTAAACTTCTCACTTGGTGTTGAACCTCATACAATTGGGCTCAGTCTACTGATCCAGCCTGTCCACATCCCTCTGGAGGGCCATCCTACCCTCAGATCAACACTTCCTTCCAATTTGATGTCATTTTCAAACTTACTGAGTGTGCACTCATTCCTCTCACCCAGATAAGGATATTAAGCAGGATGTGCCCCAGTACTGACCCTTGGGCAACACCACTTGCAACCAGTTGCCACCTGGATGTTACTCCATTCACCACCACTCTCTGGGCCCAGCCCTCCAACAAGTTCTTTACCCAGCAAAGAATCTACTTGTGAAAGAGTGCAAGGATATTGCTTGTAAAGGCAAAGAGAAAATTAAGCAAAAGCCACAGGCTGCCAGCTTTTCCAGAAGAATGCTGGGGAAGACAGTGTCAAAGGCTTCACTAAAGTCTCCATAGACTACATACACAGCCTTTCCCTTATCTATTGGGGAGATCACCATGTCATAGAAGGAGATCAAGTTGGCCAAGCAGGACCTGCCTTTCATGAACTCATAGTGGCTAGGCCTGAGCCCATGGTGTCTCACACATGCTTTGTGATTGCACTCAGGATGAGCTGTTCCATGACATTCCCCTACGAAAAGGTCAGGCTGACAGGCCTGTAGTTACCCTGAATCCTCCTTCTGACTCTTCTTGTAGGTGGGCATCACACTGGCAAGTCTCCAGACATCTGGAACCTTCTAGGTTGACCAGGGCTGCAGATAAATGATGGAAAGTGACTGGAGAACACTTCTACCAGCTCCCTCAGTACCACTGGCTGGATCCCATCTGGCCCCATAGACTTGAGACAGTGTAGCTGGAGTAGCACATCGCTAACTGATTCCTCCTAAAGTATGGGTGCGATTATTCTGCTCCCCATGCCTGTCTTCCAGCTCAGGAGGCTGAGTACCCTGAGGATGACTGGTCTGACTGTTAAGGAGCAAAGAGGCACTGACTATCTCATCCTCCCCACCACATCCAATAAAGGATGGAAATTCTCCCTGATCCTCTTTTTGTTGTTCATTATTTGTAAAAAAACATTTTTTGTTATGCTTTACAGTGGTGACCAGATTAAGCTCTAGCTGGACTTTTGCCTAATTTTCTCGCTGTATATACTAGCAATGTCCTTGCACTCTTCCCAAGTTGCCTGCCCCTTCTACCAAAGGTGGTATACTCTTTTTTTTTTTTTTTTTTTTCCTTTTCTTTCCACCCCCCTAATTCTCATCTGAAGCCCTGCATTCAGCCAGCTCAATCTTATTCCCCACTGGCTTGTCTTACAGCATATGGTGATGGCCTTGCAGGCTATGGCATTGGTGTATTTGGAAAAGAGAAGCCAGTTGCACTGATGTTTTTAATTGCACACAAGCAGGTAACCACTTCTGGAGACAGCCCAGTCCAATGCAGGGCTTAAAGTAAGGTCAAGCTACGTCTGCTCCTTCATGGATGAAGATGTCACAGACTCTCTTGCAATCCAGATCAGTGCTTTACCACCCACACAGTAAACTGTTTTCTGTGTATGTGGAATTTTCTGTATGCCCATGTGTGCCCTCTACTCTTGTCCTGTCACTGGACACCACTGAAAAGAGCCTGGCCTCATTTTATTTACTCTCTTTGCTGCAGTTATTGATACACATGGCTGAGGTGCCAGTGTTCTCTTCTGCAGGCTACTGTGGATAATGACACTGCAGTGGCCCCCACCACACTGAAATGACTCTTTATGCAGCAGCTGAGACTTTAAGCCCACAGAGTTTGGAAAAAGGCCCATAGGCTCTGTAACCATTTGCAGCTCTATTCCCAGTATTCCCACTTGGTCTTTGAAGGGTAGAACACACACCATGAACCACACAGGTAAACTTTGAAATAAAATGGTTTACAGTGTTCAGACAATATTATATTTATAATATATAATATCTATATTATACAAAGTTACTTGATGCAAGAACAGAAGAGACTCAAGCTTTTATTGCTATGTCAGATGTAAAAATTTATTTATGCTATTTATCAAATGCTTAAATTCACACAAAGGATGACATTTCAACTTCAGGTCCAATTGTCCATCAGTACTCCTTACACTGGAGTAGCCTTGAGGTTTCCAAGTACAGGTTTTACGTAAGATGGCTTACAACAGCAGAATCTCAAGCAGTGGCCAACTTCAGAAGCCTGAAGGTCACTATCCAAAAGGCATTTCTCTGCTAAGCACGACCCACAGATCAGAACAATGGAAGTCTTAAGATCATTGCAATCCCCCAGACACTAACCCTACGGCACTCAGAGCAAGTAAATCACATTGTCCTGCATTAGTAATACCAAACATTATAGCTAGTCTTAAAAATTTACCACACACACAAAACACTTTTTGTTTTTTATGCATTATAACAACCGTGCATCAAAACAACTGCAAAATTAATAATCATCCATTTGGCTTGGTTTTGCAATAAAAATAAAATCAGTCATCTGTATGTTATCTTCATCTCTTGTATTGTGCTCCTTTCCCCTCCTTTCTTACTTAGGAAAAAAGATATTAGATCAGGCAGTTTAATGGTAGCACTGAGGTAGCATATTTTAATTGAATAGAATAATAGGTCTGCTACTGTGCCTCCCTCTCCTTTAAAGCACAAAAAAAAAAAAAAAAAAAAAAAAAAAAAATCCCCTGTTTTTCAACTTCTTTGGAGAAGACAAGTGAACAGTTCATTTTCAACAGCCACTTCATTTTAAATTCAAAGCACATAGCATCTCCGGATGGTACATATATAATAACAGCTAGAATGAATGAGAACACGTACAGTAACAAGGAACGATGTCAGTTTTATTAGAACTATAGTTACATTTTCAGCTCTGTGGCACCTATTGTTCCTTATTATGAAATGCATCCTTACAGTCTCTGAAATCTAATTTCAAAGACTAGCATCTTGAAAATGGGCAGCTGTGTCTCAGTTCTTCTAAATGATTTCCCCACTACCTGTAGAAAAGGTCAAACAATTGCAACAAAACCCAACAGAAATCAAAGACAGCTAATAACAGAAATTACAAACATGGTTATATTAAAAAGAATTGAAAGTTAAGGCAAAATAGATAGCATGACAGAATTAACCGAGCACACCTTCCACTCAAAATTTAGAGCTGTGATAGCCTTAATCGCAGGAGGAGTAGAAGCTCAGCTTCACAACAAACTGAGAACAAGAAGTTTCTCAGTTCTGCCTTTCTGCTTAAGAGCTTTAAAAGAAAAAGTCCAGCTGTACCCAGTCTTAACAGACAAATTAATTGATGAAGTAACTCTTACAGACTCCTGTTGGAGTGAGTAGTAAACAGTGGTCCTGAAGAATGGTAGTCATTTTCTGCTCTGTCACGCTGCTACACATGGCCTTGTTAAAACTCTGTTGCACAGTACACAATCCCCACCCAGCCCCAGGCTAGGTCTCCAAATCCCCCCTCTCCACCTTTCGTACAGCAAATCAAAAGTTTTACTGCAGTTAAAACTCCTTGAGCACAACTGCAAGCATAATAGGAATTGTTTTTTAACACCCAGGAAAGTAATTTGAGAATGTAACTGAACTTACTGTTAAATAAACTCTCAGGAAAACATGTATACAGCAGAGGGAAAATGCAAGTAAACTAAGTTAGAATGACCAATTCAAGCTGTTTAGAGAGACTTAACTGTTAATCTTTCAAGTAAACCAAATAGCACTCCAACACCGGCTATCAAAAATTTAAGGCTTTTATGAACACTCTCTTAAATACAAAAGGAGTATTAAACAGGAAAAAAAAATTGTTTACAGTAAATACAAACATCTGAAAAATCTCTGAAACCTGTTTATACAAATACTAATAAATTCTTTCATATTTTGTACAACTAGAAGGTGCACAGACTGGCATTCAAGCGGTCAATGATGGCAAATGTCTGTCAGACAATAACATAATTTCCTTGGATAACAACACAGTTTAAAATGCCATAAATTAAAAATAAGTTAGTTCACATTTTCTTCCCCCAGTTTTTATGTACAGCTTAGTCTTTAATGAGATCTTGTAGCCTTCTTCAGAAGCTCGAGGTCTTTCCGTCGACTCTTGATTGCTCTGGTACAGCCATATTCTTCCAGTTGCAAAGGGATATACTTTTCTATCTGAATTAGCCCATGACCAGCAGGACTGGTAAACAGCTTAATCCAGGATGGCTTAAAGTTTCCTCTGAAGCCCAGAAAGGCCACACTTCCTGTAACAAAAATAGTGCAGTGTTACAGGAGGCCAATCATAATATATGGGTAAGCAAGAGGGGAACACTCCTCCAAAATCCTCCTCCTGCCATTTACTCAGTATAGCGATCCAGTCTTAGTGGCACACGTACCAAATTGGGATATATTAATTCAAAATTTTTCAATTATTATTCAGTATTAAATTCTCCAAAATCTTCAATTTGAAAACAGAACCATCACAACAGTTATAAAAACTGTTCTCTCACACAGAACTTATGCTACAGCCCTGGAGGGATGAGAACTGCCCCATGGGGTCCATAAAAAGTGATTACCCCTCAAAATACCAAACGCATCACTGCAACAGGAAATACTGGACTGGCACAGGGAATTGGTTAGAAGTAGAGTGCACATCCATCAGATTTGCTGCATGAGATACAATGTAAGGGCTTTGGAAAAAAAGCCCAGGCTTCCTCTACAATCAAGTTACAGAGAACTGCTAGTCACCTCTCTGCTTGCAGTACACTTCATAAGTGTTTCCTCTGGGTGACATGAAGTGATGTCTGGACCCAGGAGAAATCCATCATGCAGACAAATCCATAGATTAAGGGGGAACCTAAGTTATATCAAAGAAACGTGCAAAATTTCACCAACCATTGCTCTGAAGGTAAGGCGGTTTGGCTGTCCCCAAGGACTTTAAGGCTTCTGATAAGTTATTAGGAATTTCTACCTCGCCTCTCGTGCTCACTAGAACTACAGACCTGCAACAGAAACAGAGCAGAGACAGCAGGAGTTACAACTGTGAAGTTTTCCTGGTATCCTGCTACATACTTTTATAGTTAGCTGTCTTTATAGTCCACTTTCTAAGAGTTTTTATGTTAAAGCTGTACATGGAAATAAGACAACATTCTCTGGAAAGTAGTATCTAGAAGAGCATACACTTGGAAAAATATTAAAAATACACCTCTTAAGTTTAACTCAAACCCTTTTAAACAAGAATTTCCAGTGACTTTTGTATATTAAAAAATAATAAAGCTACTGATCCAAAATTAAAATACCAGAAACTGGATTTTCCTGATGCTAACTTCCTATCTTTTTTTTTTTTTTTTTTTTTTAAATGACAATATTTTTCACTCTGGATCTGGAGAAAAGTTACTCTTAACCCAAGTAGGACATCTTGTCTCATAGTTTGTGTCAGTGTCCGTAAGTACTCTTATTGAAGCAAAAGTTACTCCTCTTTTAAGCAAAGAGGTGCTACTACATGAGGTTCAGTTTCTTTTTGAAGTGAAAGGCAACACAGGAGAATTTTAGTGAGTGGCTTTGCTTTTTCAAGCAAAGCAAATTTATCTGTTATATTTTTCCTTTTTCCTCAACTTCAATACACATTTTGCTCACTTTCAGCATTGTTACAAAAACATTATTAGTTAAATTCTTGTTAGAGAGCAGAAATACAGCTTGCAGAACATACTGGAAATAAATGGTCATTACACGTACCTTTGTGGAATTCCAGACTTTAAATAGCCACCTACACGCTTAATGTCTACTCCGGAAAATAAATTATTTCCTGACACTGTGCCAGTGCAGGCATCAACTACAACAACGAGTATACCATTATCCTTGAAGGAAAACATAGTGTTATTGACCTGTATGGGAGGAGAGAAAAAAAAATTCATAAATTTACAATGACTTCAACTGCTGTTTTACTGTACTCAGTGTTAACCTTCATCTGTACAAGGGTGTACTGCTTAGAAATGCTCATTTCTCACTGTCATCTCTCTTTTTTCCTTTGAAGAGAAACTTTGAGTGAGACTTCTGAATTTGCATGGGAGCCTTCAATCACCAGCTTCAGTGTGGAGACCAGTTAACATTTGGGGAGATTTACTACTTGTTTTGGGAAGCTAACGTTCAGATAATGAACCATCTGCACTTCTTGTCAATATCACAGTTAACCATTCATTGTGGATGCACAATTTTGTCCCAGTGTTCCATTATGCTCTTACTGCTCTAGGTACAGCAAGACTCGTGTAGAAGTTTGCACTCAAGTGCCCTTTTTCTGCCTAAGGAACTCAGAGTTTCACTATTTCAACCAAGCTAACACACTGACCATATAGAGCATAAGTCACTTAAAGCTTTGTGGTGTGAGCCTATCTGCAAATGCTATCTTCAGCATCACATGCAGGTCTACTTCAGCATCTGAGCAGAAGCAAAGCATACATTTTATACAGTACCACATAGAATCAGAATCGTTTGAGTTGGAAGAGACCTTTAAAGCTCTTATCATTCAACTCCCCTGCAATGAACAGGGACATCTGATGGTTGGACTAGACGAACTTAGAGGTCTTTTCCAACCTTAATGATTCCATGATTCTATCATCTACAGCTAGATTAGGTTGCTCGGAGCAGTGCTCAGCCTGACCTTGAATGCGTCCAGGCACAGAGCATCCATCACGTCTTGGCAACCTGTTCCAGCACTTCCTTCAGACTCACTATGACTACATCAGAACAAATACTGAAAACTATGGGCTCATTAGTAACTGACATTTTTTAGGTTAGCAAAACTTAATGGCTTGAATGATTCATCCTATTAAGCCACCAATCTGCTATGTCAAGAATAACTTCAAAAACATATATTTAAAACAAAACCAAAACATGTTAGTTGTTTTGTTCTGGTTGCTCCTCCACCTCCCCCCCCAAAAAAAAAAAAAAAAAAGAACTGCTATCAATAAATGTATAACCATGCAGGTTTCATCAGGAATTCAAAGATTTTAAGTTCTTCCTTGCTGGTACAATTTTCTCTCCAGCAGCAAAGGATTTGCAATTAGAATACAAAAGGAGTAGTTGGGAGCTTCCTTTTCTGAGATTAGAAGATCAAGTTTCTGACCAATTATTTTCTAAACCATGAATGAACACTTTTTATGCTGGTGAAGAAGAGTGATCTTAGCATTATGCAGGGCAGTACAACTGTTCCAATATCAAGACCTACAGAGAAAGAAAGATTGAGGAAAACTACAAAGAATACTCACAGAAATAAATGCTTGCTGACCTCTGCTTAACTCATTTTTACCAGATAAATTAATCTGCACAAGGAGGTAGTTTTTCTGAGGATCGCTGGTGAATAACATCTGGATATCAAACAAAACACTTTAAGTACACATATGCGTATGTCATTGGCACTTTATCATGTCATATTTTGCAACAGGTAGCTGGTACTCCAAAGTAATATGACACATGAACTGTATAATACACCTTATTCCAGTATTTTTTCATCTTTGTATAGAGAAAACACGTAATACAATTTCAAGTTTATGCTAATATGAAAAAATCAAAAAAAGAAGAGAAGGCTGGCCAGTAGTATGCCTTGAACTACAGATCTCTGCAGGAAAGTTTTCCTGCATGATACACAGTTGACAGAGTAGCTCTACTTATGTCATGTCTTCTCTGTCACACGTAGAGCAGGAGGCAAAGCACAAATATGGAGCAGTGTTTTTCCTTCATGCTACAAGAGCCTCCCTGCCTTCTTGGAGCACAGGAAATAAATAACATGAGTACTGCAAATTGGTAGGTGTTGTATTTTGTGCTGAAAAACTGAAACTATGCCTTTAACATGAGTAGTATGAAACACCAACTACATAGATTATAAAAGTTTTTGCCTATTTTCTTTTACCTGAGTTGTGCCACACTTTGTGCACGGTACAGTAGTTTTTACTGGCATCTGCTTTATGACAGCTGGTCCTTGGTAGTACTTTGGGTAAGCTTTTGCCATGCAGTTACTGACCCCTTTTGCTGAATCTTTGGTCACAATCTTGATCCTTTCACATCCCTGAGATGAGCAATAACTGTGACCATCCCTATTGTATTTGGCTTGAAGAAATAAAAACAGTAATCTACGCACACAAAGAGGAAAAGGGAAGAGAGGTGAGAGACAGAGAATATAAATTGATTACACGGAAGATAAGTATTTACGTTAAACCTTAGCAGGTACATTTCATGATTTTGAGAAGTAGAAAACTACAGTATTTACTTCTGTACCACTGTTCAAACTTTTTCAAAATATTTACAGTTTACTAGAATTACAAAGTCCCTACTGACATATCTGAAATCTCTAACAATTAAGTGAGATGTCGCTATGAATGCATATGTTTTGAAAAGAACAGCCACTCCTCAAAATAGAGGCAGGAAGGTAGGAAACAATAAAACAAACTGTAGAGCATACATGTTTTCCATAACTGTAGATCTTTATAGATACCAACAACAACTGTTTGGATATTCAGCTGTATTTACTGGCACTGGACAATTTAGTTACACTGCTGCACGTTAAACAAATGCCTGGAAATGCAGCTTAGGGTGTCACCAATGCAAAGGGGCCAATAATTTTTCTATTATATATTTAACTGTTATCACTGATAACTGCTGTTACCATTGTAGCTGTTAGACAAAGGAAACATAAACAGTCTTTAGAAAGCTACAGTCATCTGCCCATTTTCCAGATAAGGAAATAGTCTTCTGTTAATCATTTATTTCCACATTAAATAAAATTCTAACACACACAAGTGATGTATGTAGGACTTAATTTCAGCAAATGTTGACCACATCTCAAACCTCTCAGAAGGATCTCACTGGCCTCTGTTAGGAAAACTTTTGAAATGAAAACTAGGACCTTTAAATACTATCCACAAGGCTAAAAGTGGATTTTCAGGAATATATAGTTTCAAAAACAGTCTTATCACAGAGAAGTTCTCAGAAGTTCAACAAAAATGCACAAATTTTCTTTGAAGAAGGGAATTTACTTCCTGCAAGACACTTCTCTGCAACGCTGTAGATACCACATTTTCCCTAGATGTGGGATAGGAAATATCTGTGTAACTGCAGTGTTCTTCAGAACGTATTCCCAGAACAACCACTGTATTTTGGAGGTTTCAAAGTCACATACAATATTCTTTCAAAGAGGCTTTGGACTCCTTTGTAACAGCTTTCCTCTAGCAAAAGTGTCTCAATCAGTTTCTTTCATCGCTATCAAGTTATTATCATGTTAAAAATCTTTCATCAGAGGCAAGTTACAAGGCGTTACCCAGTACTGTTGTCAAAATAAAACTTCTTGTCTGATCGATTCTTTTCAAGCTCCAGCATTGAAGATACAGGTGTGTAGCGTTCCACCTTGCTCGACAGAGCAGATGACTTCCTTTGAAAGGTTTCCAAAACTATAGTAAAATCAGTGTTTGGTTGATAACAAAGACCAACACGAATCCAGTCATTCCTGAAAAGAAAACAAGTGTATGATTCACCATAGGAGCAGTTCAGATGACAATGAGCAGAACACAGGTCACTCCAAAAACATAATTAACAGAAACACAAAAAGATCCTAACCCTGCAATCCTTATTCCCCACTTTCTTTCACTAATTGTTACAGTAACTAGTACATCCTTAGAAAACATTTGATTTTATTCTTCAGACATTTAACTAGTTTATCTAACAATAAGATCAAGTACCCCAAACTATGCAGTTTCAATTTTGCCAGACTTCACTTTTTGGTATATTTTCTTCTCCAAATGATTTTTGTTAAAGACACTGCACTAAATATAAACTTGACTTTAGGTGCTTGTTTATTGGTTCATCTCCTGCTTTTCATACTTTAATATTTGTAATTTAAAAAATAAAAATAAAAGCAAAAATCCATTCTCACTGATAGTTTCAAACTCTCAGCACACTAATTCTGCAGGGCATTACTTTATTATTACCTTATGGCTCAATGATATGAAAGAAAGAAAACGTACTTATTGAAGTTGATGAGGTAAAGATATGTGACATTTGGTGCTTTTCCATTCCAATGTATTGTGTAGCCCTTCTGAAGCATCACTACTGGCTGGTACTGCTGAAAGACGGCTCGCTGATTAATACCTCTAAGAACCATGGGATTGGATGGGTACTCATCTCGTACAATAGTCATGGAAAGATTCTGTCCGTTCCATGTTTGAACATAGACCTATATGATATGAAGGAAGAGGAAAGATTTGCAATCTTTAATCAGTACAACATTAAATGAAACAGTGAAAGACAAGCTGTATATTACTGCCGCAGAGCTGCTGCAATTTGAGGTTTGCAAATATTTCACAGAATCATAGGATAGCAGGTATTGGAAGGGACCTCTGGAGATCATCTAGTCCAACCCCTGCTGTTTCCCTCCAGTAGATTTCTTTCAAAAAAGATCCCTGTTTGCAAAACTATTGTAGATTTTGCCTGTCTTAGTAAAAGGAAAAAAAAATCAGGGAGAGGGGGAAAAGCACAGCATCAAAACAGTACTTGACCAATCTCATACAGAACAGGAATCAAACCTATATGATATTTATATTCAGAAGATGTGCTCCAATAGGAAAAAGGTAAATCAACAACAACTAATAGACCTTAAAACCCCATCTGTGAACAAAACACAAAACTCCAGCAGAAGAAAATGGCTCTGATACAAAACAGATAGGACTTTAACATGGAATTCCTGGCATATATACTCCCAACATATGCTTTTGCTTTTTATCTTGCAACAAGTATTGCAATCCAGTTTGCATCCTGAATGGAATGTTGTACACTAAAATGGCTGAAAATTGCAATTTATGCATAGAAGAATTTTAAAAACTCCTTTCTTCCACACACATTGTTTACACTGTAGATGTGTCTCAAATAGAAATCAGAGTACTAGCCTGTGCATAGGTCCCACTGCAGATCACTCCATTCCATTCTGTATTATTAATGCATTTGGGGTGTTGAATCAAGTAGTTATCCATTCTGCCCACATATGTATCTTTGTAATCAGTCACTGAACCATCAAGATCATGGAATATTGAGTTCTTGTCACCATCCAGATCTACTTCTTCAAACCAGGGACCAGGTTTTCCAAAGAAGGCTTTCAGAGAAACCTGTCAACAACCATCAAAATACATACATATTTCTTTTTCTCCAGGTGACGTACAGACTAATACTCTCAATCCTGCAAAAATGCAGGAATTTGAGAAGAGTTGATTAAAAATCTTGTGGCAAGAGCAAAGCAATCTTGCATAGCAGACATTTTGTTTTTCAGTAGTAGGCTCAGACCAGCTCTTGCTTTTATGTTAATATGTCATAACTGCAACTGAAAATTCATTATCAAAGATACCAGACCTTACAAAATCTCTTTTCAGTTTTACCATTAGTCAAAAAAGAGATCATTAATGCAACTTATGCTATGTATTATTTTTCTTGTCTGGGAGAGAAAGAATATCTCGAATGATCTCCACCCAAGACAAACTGTGGAGTAGGGTTGCATGCAAAAAAATAACATCTTTTCCATAGGGGCCCTTGGAAGATTATTTAAAATAAAGCAAGAAGAAAACTAATCTACCCACAACAGTAAAATAAAACTTGTAACGAACTTACATTTGGACCAAACTTCACATGAGAAATGTTGTTTCTCGGTGTCATCTGCCAAGGGTTTTTCATCAAGAAACCAATCGCACTGGTAAATCTGTCTGGAGTTGGCACAAAGTTCCTGAACGTGCACTTAGTAAGGTGAATAGGCCCATCATAAATTTGAAAGCCTCTAATTGGAAATGTCCTGTTAATAAAAGCAAGTATTTACAGCACCCTGTAACAAAAATCATGACAAGCCTAAGCCTGGATATGCATTTCTGAGTTCCTTCACTCATGACGTACTTACCGATTTCTAGGTAGAGTGCGCACCTTATTGTCTATTCCTCCAGATCCTGTGTATTTATTTTGACCACCATGAAACCCATAATTCTTGCTCTCCCCTATGAACAGAGATTCGGATACCACTTGGCTGGCACCTTCATCATTTGGGAAGCTCCCATCACTATCAAAGCAATGTCAGAGATAAAAGCTTTTAGCCAAGACTCTCCAGTAGATTAAAACACCAAGGCATGGTCCTACTCCTGCTCTGTAATACTCTTCATAAAGCAAAGCAGTTCATCTTCTTATTTGTAATATAAAGAACAATAAATTTAATCATTAACAGTCTAGCTGTTTGAAAGGACGAAAATCCTTGTGCGGAACTGTACATTACATTTTCTATTTCCCTATAATGAGCAGCACTTTTATTTACAGCCCACTTCCATAATTCTAGAACCAATGTGTCACAACCTAAGCAGTAGCAGTTTTGGCTTTCTATCCAAGGTATTAGATTTCCTTTCACTGAAATGAGGCTCTGCCCACTCTAAACATTCATTCATTCCCCTTTACTTGCATTGAACAGCTCAGGAGGAAAATCAAAGCTGCCCAAGCCATCATGCCATACCAAAAATACCTGCGCAAACATAACACTTCTGGTGAAGAGGTAGCAAAATGTTGTGTAAAGAAAGCACAGGTTGAATAAAGAGCAAACTTCGGCAGACGTGTCAATTTGCAGCCTTAATAATGTTTTACACCACTGGAAGTGTAAATGGGCCTAATAATGAAAATACAGCCTTACGAAAGTATATCTATTAATTATTACTGACAGACTTATCTATGATGTTTTTCTAAACTTTTAAGAAAACAGAGCAGTAGTTAAGTACTCACCTGGCAAATGTCAAACCAATTCCATTGTCTGCAAACCTAAAAGAAAGTTCATAAAAATCAAGCTTCAGTCACACTTTCTGGATTATCCTAGAATAAAATATTCTAAGAGTACATCGTGATATGCATTGAAGAAAACCTTTGCATTAATAGAATCGAGAAACTTATAAGTAATTCTTATAAAAATTCTGTTTTTAAAAAAAGAAAACAACAGAAAGAAAATACAGTTTTGCATAAATTTTAAGCAAGAGCCTGGAAGCTTCAAAGAAAATGTAGACATATCAATATAAACTAGTAGTCCCAATCAACTTTTAAACTTTTTTTAAATTTTTTAGTTTCTTTTCCTCACTTAAGGTAGTTTTTCATCTAACCATATATAAACTTAAAGCAATGGGTTGGTGTAAAAGTACTGGAATACACAGCAGTTCCCAGGTTTAAAGATCAATCTTCTTCTATAACCTTGCTGCAATCTGTTTTCATAAAAACAGCTTCAAGGGAAGCTTCTAAACAACAGTTGATTGCTGCTGGATACCTACCCAGAGTTCTGAATGAGAATATCTCCTCCCCTGACCCAAGCACCATGATCATTGTTTTTGAAAGAGATTAATCCATCAATCAGGGCAGCAACTCGGGGTTTTTCAGGGTCTGCATCTTGATGAGGACGAAACCTGTAGCACATTAAAAAATATATATATATATATGTTCGATATAAAAATACCGTTTGTTTTATATGGGTCAAATATGTTGGGCTGAGAGAGTCTGGAAGACAAATATGCACTCTCATCTGATAGGTAAAAATCAACTCTGCTTCATGTTGGGACTATCTATGCAGCTGTAGATATCTACTTCCAGAAAAGCATCTTTCGTGTGCCATGAAGAGGGAACCTAAAATTTCTCTTTCCCATTAACTCTCAAAGAATTTTTCTCAATCTTGCCAAGTTAATTGATCTGCATCTCCTTTCTGCTCCTGATTTTTCTCACTGCCCTCTCCGAAGTATCCTCTCCTCACTTCTATTCCAGCATTAATGTGACAGTTTAATGCAGGGAATTAAAGTTCCTTTGAGTGATACACAGGTGTGCCATTGCACTAGACAAAAAACGCTGAAGGTTTGTATAAATGTTTGTTATTCAGAGGGCAAGACATGCCATCATTTGTCTGGCTGCGCTCAAAGACGAGCCCCGTCCCATACACTCAAATTTTTACATCCCATCTTCATACCCTGCCAACATGCTATAGGTTCTCACATGGCATTCTACCTCTCATAAGTTCTTCTTGACTACCTGATGGTGATGCACAAGACCTATATGGGATTTCTGTCAAAATGTCACAACTTCTGTTAAAAAGTCACAGCTGTAACTATCAACCTGTTAGTTCCCAATGCAGGAAGCATCAAATATTATCAAATTCTGAAACTTTCCTCTTTGTATCTGCAGCTACCAGATTAACTTAACTATCCCCATCCTAATGAAAGCTGAATCAGAAATAATCTTATAACTGTATCTTCAGTCTTAGTTCTTGATTGTCACAATAAAACATTGATTTTTTCTTGTCACTTTACACAGGATAACCTGAAATTTTCCCAGACTCTCCATTATTTTCTCTCACTTCATAAGTTGAAGATAATGTGGTTGGCTGCACTATCCCAGCAAATAACCTTCATGAAAAGCATACAACTGAAGTGTGACCTTCAAGCCCAGAAAGCACACTAAGAAGCATTCAGAAGTAGGAAAGGCAAGTGAATCTATTACTTACTGCTGGTATGCCTTTTCCTAACAATTAATAGAACTAAGCCATAAATCAGAAGCAGATTTTAAAATAGGGCTCAACTTTTAGTAGCAATTCCAGAAAATACTGTGAGCCTATCAGCAGAGTCTGATTAAAATTATGTTTTCTAACAGGCTGAAAACTACCTAGGCCAAGGGCTCAGAAAGAAAAGGCCAATTCCTTCACACAGACTGTGCTTTGTTGCTCCCAAACAGATGCACAGATTAGGAAAAAGAAAGGGAACTTATTGCTTATTTATTATTTTTAGTTTTTTATTTTTTTATAGTTATTTATTTTTTTATTTTAATTTTTTTTCTCATGTGAAGGCACAAACAATTTCAGAACATTACCATTTTTCATTCAGATGGAAGATAATATTCTTTACCTTGCATTGTTGTCCAAACAAAGATATTCTCTGGGATCATCAGCGCTAGCATTAGTTGTTTTAACACCCTTATCAATGAACAAACCAGCCTTTAAAGAAAAAAANAAGAAATTTCATACTGCCCAACACTAAAAAGACAGCAAATACTGGATTGCTAAGATTACATTTCATGCAATACACTCTATTAAAGACTCTTAGATCTTTCAGCTTGGCCTAATAGAAAAACAGGATCTCTCCACGCAAATTTGGAATAAGAACTGAAAATCCCAGGAAAATAACTGCCTGGAGTTAAAAATAAAAAAAAGTAATGGAAAACCACTGAAGTTCACTCTAGAATTTTTTCACATCTAACTCTTTGAGGTTTTACACTTATTTCCAGATGCTCTTCTGGAAAATCTGAAAGCCAACCTTGTGCTGAATGCAAAATATTCTCACAAATGCTACTAATGGAGAAAAAATAGGTAGTGTTATGAAACAATGCTTTGTATTTTAATTTAAGACACAGCTGTTCTCACTACTAAAGTTGACTTTTACCCAGACAGTCATCAACTTGAATCTCAATAATCCAGCATGAATACTCGAGAAAGTAAAAAAAGAAAAAGGAAGAGTTCATGCTGTTGAACCTGAATTACATAGGCAACTAACTGTGGTTACCTGTGATCCAAATTATCTTCAGAATTGAATGCTGCTACATGAGTGGATCCTCAGGCCTGCTCCTGGAGGCAGCTCTTTAAACATGGATTTTCAACATACAAACAGCTATCCTTGCTTAAAGATAATGAGCTACATAACTTTTTTTTCTCCCTCCACAATGCACTTTTGTATTCACTATGTTTTAATTCCAGTCTGAACAAGTGCCCCACAGCCTCAGACTTATAACTACTACAACACAGTATGTCATTTCTTGGTATCCCAGATACCCAGTTGTCAAGTAAAATCAGCTTCAGATGTGACAAGAAGCTACGGGTATGCTGATTACACACTGTTCTGTAATACCTAGACAGAGTTGTGCAGTTCAAACAGACCATCATTTAATCACCTTAAAATTTAAGCAGAGAAATCCTAGTATAAAATAGATACAAATGAAGGCCTTCAAAAGTTTTTCTGAGGTAGTACATTACCTTAAAATTAGAATGAACCCTGTTGTTATAGAAGATTCCTAGGGGTGTGAGCTCTGACTTTGTTTCAATGCCTAAACTATGAGAATCTCCCGTAGCAATCTTGTGGAACAAATACCATATTCCAGCATCCTGCAAATGAGGAGAGATAACATAACTTAGAAGAGAGCCTGATACTACTATCAGTTCTGACTTATTCACATCTAATCACAAAATAAGTATATGTTAAGGAGTTGGATGTTTTAAATAAGGAAGAAAATAACAGCACAGTCCACACCAATCGTATGCAGTGGAATATATTGATCAAAATAGTCTCTGTATTATGCAGTGAAGAAGATGATCACAAATACAGCTGCACTGTACTGATTAAGATGCATTAAAAATTGTTTCCTTCTCAGTTAAATCATTTAACACCATACGTTTCAGATCCCCTAATATTTCAAGACAAAAAAAAGTCTCTTTTTCCTCTGTGATCTCTGTATTTCATTTCTACACAAATAATCAATTTTATTTTGTTTGTTAGTAAATCAGGCTACTTACAGAAAAACACTAAAAAGTCTTCCTCTCCTCCTTACTGCTACACTCTAAGATTTATCCATCTTTAGTCACATCAGAATGCAATGACAGCCAAAAAAAATACAAGAACTTTCAGGAAAGTGAATAGAGACATCAAGAAGCCCAGCCAGTTCAGATCTCTGTGCCAATAACATGCAGTAATAATTTCAGCATCTGTTCGTTTCCTCCACTTCAACATCCTTGCTCTTAAAGAAGTTGGAGTTATCTGCCAAAGCAGACCCATAGAAGTTCCTTTTCTAACCACATCTGAGTTCAAAAGGGATGGTGCAGCAACAGCACCCATACAGCAGATATCTACAGATACAAAAAACTTTGCCTGCTTGCTCTGTGCCCTTAGAAAACTAAAAACAAACAAACAAAAAACAACTGCATAAGGAATACTAACGTGTTATAAAAGTAGAAAAAAAGAAAATACCACATACTATATGTTCCATATAATGAAAAATAGTCTTCACCTTCCTGTTCAAGAAATTCGGATAAAGTCAATTCATTCTAGCTTAAAAATCACTCCAAGAATATACTCATTTTCCAAACAGCCCTGGAAATTCTGCTTCTGAGTAACATATTCCCATCCGTAATGATGACATACTTCAACATTTCTGTGATTAACAATTCCAAAGAAACTGTACATGTTCCACTAATAAAATACCAAAATCTTACTTCACATATAATTAAATACAGTTCTGTGCTTGGCAAAAATCAAGCAATTTTTATCCAAAACATCTTAATGCTTCAAAAAGACTTTAATAAACTTACAAGCTCTTTAAGCACTTGTAAGCACTCAGAAAAAAAAGAGCTTTTCCCCCCTCTCACATATAGCTGAAACAAAAGAACTAAGTACTGCTGATACACCCTTACAATAGGCTCCATTGTAACAAAGAAGTTGGAGAGAGCAACGGAATTATTTGCTTGTGAATTGTTATACTATATACCCCCAAAAGCTCTAAAGTGCAGAGTTTATATCAAGACAGTTGAAGCATTTTGTTTCTGAAA
The DNA here is from genome assembly GCA_016647715.1 of Pavo muticus. Taxonomy (NCBI): domain Eukaryota; kingdom Metazoa; phylum Chordata; class Aves; order Galliformes; family Phasianidae; genus Pavo; species Pavo muticus. The sequence continues at coordinate 434,632 of JACDJE010000415.1, forward strand.
ATGAGGCTACAGACCTTTCATGCCAATGCAAGAGACGTATATATCAGAATGGCAGAACTTCATAACCTTTACAAACACTCTCTGACAATGCACACTACTATACAGAAGAAGGGATACTCTACTGAGGCAGAAGATCATGAAATAAGCACCTGATCAAGCAACCCATTTCCTGTAACCTAGCCAGCCAACACTAAAACCAGGTAAAGCAACGTTATATAGATAGACAAAATGGAAAGATACTGTGCTGTAAACTTTTTTATTCAGTAAGTGTAGTCAGGCCCTTAGCCATAGACAGTCAAAAGGAAGATAGTTTCCCCCCCAAGAAAAAGAAAAAATTAAAAGCTCACAAGAAGCAGCATAAGAAGTTTTGTGATTTTTCTGTGTTACAGACATTTCAACACATTTAAATATTTTCAGTCTTGTCCTATTGTTAACAATGTATTATGTACTTTCTGCCTAAGAATATGCTAACATGCCCACATTCTACTTCTAGCATCAAAAAGTCTTTCCTTTTCCTATAGCTGCTGACCCGTTTAGAACAATCCACCTGGAACCACCCATGCCTCAGCCTCTCATCTGCTTTAGAAGCAGAACAGATCCCTGTCAATTCTCCACAGTCTGCACAGAATAGTTCAACACTACTCTAAAAGCAGTTGAACTGAAAAAGGGTTGCAAAAATAAAACGTTCACAGTTGGTAAAAACATTATCAGCAATCACTGCTGAGAAGCTAGTGACAGAAGACAGACACAGTGAAAGGTTTTCTGCACTTTCTTTCTATTTTTCATTTCAAAGACTAAAGCTATAAAAACAAAGTCCTTCAGAGCAGTGCAACAGTAAACATGTGACAGGGCCTACAGAAGGTACAGAAACATTATTAACAGGAAATACACTAAATCTTGGAAATAAAAGTATTTGTTTTTACACATACATATCGAGACCACTGACAGATCTACTAATTAAAAAAAGGAAGAGATCTAATCCACATTGACAAGGCCTGCACTTGTAAAGCCAGTATGCTGCCAACCTTAAATATTCACAAGTAAAAAAAGAAAAATGTATGCATTTTTGCATTATGTTATGTTTTTTTGTGAATGACTGACACAAATAGTTTGTGTTGAATTACATCCATGTGCCTTACCTGTGAACCTGCTGCTGCATTACTTATAAGATGATTGTTGGGATGAGAAATCCAGAATGTTGAAACGGCCCTGAAATATTATTCAGAAAAGAAGTTAATATGGAAAAGCTGTAGCCCCTGCAGAAATAACTCACTCTCATAGCAATCGCCAGAAAAGCTAAACTGATGTCTAAAGTAACTACTTCCCACACAAACACACATTTAATGTTTTTTTTAACTTCATTGCAAAATGTTTTAGGATAGTTCAGACACTCAGTGCAACTATAAACTGTTTTAATAAGCTTCTACAATAGACTAGTGTTATGCAGACAAGCTATAGGTGACAGCTTAAGGGTACCTTTACACAGAAATAAGGACGCAGCCTTTAAAAATCAACTTATAACAAGATTTCTTGTGTCTTGTGATACTTGATTTATCAACCTATGTTTTCTCTTTAATGAAAGACCAAATGCTTTTACTTCTTTAAACAGCACTGCCATGTGAACTGCATTTAAGGTGTCCACATTCACTAGAGGTCATACATAAAAAAAAACTGTTCCATCTGTATATTGTCAAGAGATCATCAGCAGTTTAATTACTGCAGCTGGTTTGGTTTTAATTTTTTAACAATGAAATACTCACATGCAGTCTGTGGCTGGCACAGGAATGTAACTTCCATACACTTTATCTCTTATGCCAGTACACATGGTGCTGTTTCTATCTGTAGGAAGAATAGTGCCTGGTTTCGTGACTAGTCCAAGGTTGTGGAAGAAAGTATTCCTCTGCTCAATGCCATCCTCTATGAAGAAACAGTGACCTAGTGTGTCATAGCCAATGGTGTCCTTTATCTGCAGAAACACAAGTCCATTATGTCAGTAGCAATAGCATTTACTGAGATTTATTTGACAAGTGCCATTTAGTTTTGCTATCTTGGCACAGCTGCAGAGTGAAGTTTCAGTATCAATGACTCAGATGATTCAAACATGGAGTTCTTTTTCTCTCTTACAAACACACTATGCATGGAGAGCTTAGCTGCCTGCAATAGTCTAAAAAGCAGAATGACAAGATCTGTAAAAAATAAGTCATTGTTTGCACTTGTTTATTTATTCATTGCAATAAAAAAAAAAAATCACTCCTGAGCATTTACACTTTAAGTGATGGGACTGTTTTTGCTTTACATGTTCTTTTCAACATTGAGTTCAACACAGCCTATTTTATTCCCCTGGCACCTACCAGTAAGCCATTAGTTGCATGAATAGTCACACATCTGGAGAAACAGTGATGAATGGAAAGACCATCAAGGTAAGTCTTAGAACTATAACCTCCTTTTTCATCCACATCCCCACAAAGGTGAAAGTGAACAGGGTAACTTCCTATCTGTTGCTGGCCCATTTGCTTTAGTTCCACATAGGAGAGATGAACAGATGTAAAATTCTTCAAAATCTAGAAAGATAATGAGAAGTCCAGAATGATTAATCAACTACTTGCTTTTTAACCAATGGAAATTTAAGATAATACATCACCTATGCCAGATGCACACAGCTATCGCAAGCCAACACTATGAAGGCCAGAACAGGCATTACTGTCCTGTTCTATAACCTGCCTTACACGAATGTAGTGGTAAAACTACAAGTGAGCGCCTCTCTCTACTGCCCCCAGCCTGTTTCGCCACTGTGCAGGTCTAGCCTGGAGCAGACTGAACCCCCAGGCCCTCAACAAACAGGCTTCCACCGCTAGAGCACATAAGGTTAATGTAAGCTGAAAACGCTTCTAGTGCAGAAGCCTCGATTTAGTAACAGACACTCAGCTCCTCTGTGCAGACTCCTGGGAACGATTTAACATCGGTGCCTCAAAATGTTTGTTTTCTGCTCTACCTGCAGGGCATCTGAGGGGCCTTGCTGCACCAGCACCCTTGTGGCAATCAAGATCACGCTTAACGAGACTCACAGCTTGCCATTTATCTTCTTCTCTTTCATTATCTCAAACATAAAAGAATGGTTTAAGCTCATCTATTTCCCTTGCACACAAAAGCTGCCACACAGTAGGGAAAGGGCGCATTTTCTTTCCCACTATTATGTACACCACTATAAAACTAAAATCTGCATCCACATCTACTGAAAAGGGAGATTTAAACTGTGACCAACACATACTGAGCACAAATACATTTGCATTTAAAACTTCTCCAGCAGCGAAGAGCTGACATACTGCTGCTCCATCCTTTCATTTAAGTGAATACAAGTTTCAATGTTAGTTTCTACAATACTACTTTCACTCAGCTTTCTTTATGCTTATGGTAATATAGGAAATCAGCAGCAGTTTGCTTTACATAACCTCGGCACATTCAACTAAAATAAATAAACCAAATAAAAAATCCACCATGGTCCAACTTAGTCTCTTTTCCTCACCATGCCTCTCTACCGCCAGATTTTGGAGACGCTGCGGATCTCTAGGATTGAGTCAGTGCTCATCACTTGGGGAGAGAGAAAGGCAGGGAAAGGAGAGAAGACAGAAAATGGAGATCAAGCTTGAAAATGTTTTAAGTTGAAGGTAAGCAACTTGTAAGGTTTAATCACCACCACATGATGTTACAAGATATGGTGTATGCTTCTGCAATATTAAACACAATATATATAATTTATATAATGTGCTACAGTGCTGTAGAGTTAAATTAGTTTTGAGAAAGCTGAGAATGAAGTCCTTTCCATGAAAAGCAGCTGTATGAATTTATGTTCTTTAAGTTTTCAAATGCCTTCAAGATTAGCATTGACTTTTTTATTCTCAATGTACTTTTGAGATGACAGAAAGCTACTTAATGTTTTTCAAACCTTGATATGTCCACCAAATGTGTCATAGTTGAAAAACTGACACTCCTTTTCACGATAGCAGGTATTTTCTGTCTCTCCCTTGATTAAGATGTTCCTTGTGAGAACTCCAACTTCTGCCCTCATGTCCACTCCATCAATAACTTCTCCCACATGGGGATACTGAGGTTTTTCTGTCCAAAAACAGTTTTGAAAGGAAAAAATATGAAGAAAAAAGAGTTGTCATTGAATAAACAATAAACAACAAGGGCTGCTCTGAAAGTAATGCCTCCTATTTTATTATGTTGGCCCAAGACGTCAAGAGGCAAATGCTGGTGGTACGGTAGTAAAGGTTGAACCTTCCCACCAGTATTCCATTACATGTGATTGCCATCTGACAGGTGGCAGCAGAGAGGCAGTCAGACAAATTGGTGTCTGACATGGAAGCACAAACAAAGCAAAGGTGTGTCACTGAATACTTCCGTGCAGAAAAGATGGCACCCACTGACATTCATTGATGCTTACTGAATGTTTATGGAGACCAAACAGTGGATGTGAACTTAGTGAGGTGGTAGGCGGTGTCGTTCAGCAACAGCAACAGCAATATGAAAGACAAGTCATGTTCCAGACATCCATGCACAGCTGTCACACCACTAAACAAAGAGTGCCTCCATCAGATCATTCATGCAAACTAGCAGATCATGACGAGGAAACTGTGTACAAAGCTGAATATCAGCTTCAGTGCATTGGAAATGATGGTGGCTACAGTGAAAGATCACAAAGTTTGTGCCAGGATGAACCAACAAACTCTCACACAGGAACAGAAAGAACACCGTATATGAGTTTGTCAGGACCTGCTGAACCAATATGAGGTTGAAGGTGACAGTTTCCTGGATTGAATCATTACCAGCGACAAGACATGGTGTCACCAGTATGAGCCAGAGTCGAAAAGGCAGTCCATGGAGCGGTAACATGAATTTGCCGATGACGTAGAAGTTCAAGATGCAGCCCTCAGCAGGCAAAGTGAAGTGTACTGCCTCTAGGGATAGGAGAAGGGTCATCCTTCAGGATTTTTTGGAACCCAGTTAAACCATAAACTGACCTCTACACTGCAATGCTGTCCAAGCCGAAGGCTCAAATTTCCTGAGTCAGCTCAGAGAATATATCTTGCAACATGATAACACCCAACAGGCCCCATACCTGTCTGAAGACCACGGAGCACCTCACCAATTTTGCCTGGACTGTCTGACCACACCCACCACACAGTCTGCATTTGGTGTCTTTTCACTTCTGTCTGTTTGGGCCAATGAAATATGTGCAGGCAACATTTTCTGAGCAATGATGCTGTTGCAGCAGCTATGGATCACCTCTACTGGTGCAGATTTTTATAAGTGCAGCAAGCAGGCTCTTCTTCACTGCTGGAGAAAATGCATGACTAATGGTGGTGACCGTGCTGAAAAACAGTGTTTCGTAGCTGAGAATTTGCTCTATCAAATAGTGTTTTTGTGCTCTTCATAGTTACTGTATTTTCCATGGAAATAAAATAGGAGGCATTGCTTTCAGAGTAACTTATCTAACATGAAAGTAAACTAATTATAGCACTAAAAGAAGTCATACATTCTCATAACTTAAACACTGTGTTCTATTATCTTTTCTTATGCTAAAATGCACAAAAAAGCATGTAATTTGGCAGATGATAAACACTGACATAGCAAACAACAAGCAGATTTGCCCTTCCTGACTGAGCTCAACAAAGTGATACTTAAGCGTCTTTCAGAGCACAGAATCAAAGATGCTCTTGTACGTTTCGTTATCAAACAAGGTGCCATCTACATAGTTTCAGTATAGTAAAACTACTAATCCTAAGCCAAAAACAGCATTTTAACTGTAGGCGTATCTTAATTTCAGTCCAATACTTTGTGAATGGATGAAATGGATGAAAACTAAAAGAACTAAAAAAATTAAGAACAATGCATTAGAAAAGTTTTAATAAAAAAACACAGATGCAGATTTGCTTTAGAAGAAAAAACATTGGCTGCCAATCTGCTCTAAACAAAAACTAGAGACCTGTAAACAAGGCCAAACATCTTCAGAAAAGTCTGTATAGCCATTCTGAGGACACAAACTAAAATTAGGCAAAAATAACCACAGATGCTCTATTTTTAAAATATTCTTCCAAAGAAAGCATCAATCCGTTATTTTCCTATACAAACTAAGAAAATTATCTGGAAACTTAAAGATATTTATTTCTTTTCAAATTTTTCACTATCCCTTCTCAAAACTTACAGAAGGAGATAAGCTAAACTGGTGGATACCATGTGAAAAAGACCAATACTGTTGTACTTACCCTGCTGTTCAGAAAAAAAAAAGACAAGACTGTAAATGGGACTGTACTCATCTATTTGAAGGTCTGCCTGCTGTTTTTCCCCTGTATTTAACTATAATGTGTATATTGAGTGCAACCAGGCATTTTATTAAACAATGTTTTGC
>JACDJE010000415.1:442466-463175 GCA_016647715.1 Pavo muticus
AAAAGTGTTTTTTTTTTTTTTTTTTTTTTTTTTTAAAGTAAGCTTTACAGGTCAGATGCAGATCTGACATTATACAGAGAATTTTATAGTAAGGGCAAGTATGCTCCTGTACATGGCAACAAAGCAATACAGAGACAGATGAAAAGACTGTTGTTACTGCTTGGGCTGAAAGGAACCATTTGGGCTGTACTGCTATTAACAACATTTTCACATGATTCTTCAGATGGTGACCACTGCCATACCTTTGACTTTGACCTGGTGCTTGGTACACTCTGGGCAGGGAAGGAGGGTGAACTCTTCTGTCTGATACATCGAATAGTCTGTGCTTGCAACCACAATTCGGTCTCCAGGCTCCCAACTACTAACATCATCCAGAAGATTCAGTATCACCCCACCAACAGGTTCTACCTGGAAGCCTGAAATCGGGACACCTAGTTTAAAAAGGAAAAACAAAAACAAGAGTTAACACAGTGGAAGTGTATGTGATTTTACAAGTTCAATACTACCAACTAAGTGCAATTCTGCTCTGAAACATGTCAATGTGAAATACCACCGCAGCCTGCCTTTTTGGTGTATTTCAAATAAAACAAAGTGCAGAGATGGAAACAACCATGACAGTAAAAACCTATGAAACAATAAGAAAAAAAACCATACAACAATATATCAAATACCAACAGCGTGTAGGCCCAGCTTGCTCTGCTTCCTTCAAGTGGTATTCTTCTGCCCTTTAACTCTGTAGATGTAGTCAAGGACTTAGCAAGCCAGACTAGGGGAACGTTTTTTGTTCTAAGCAACTAATAAAACAGTTTTGCAAGCTATACTGCACACGCATGCTATTTCCCTGCCTTTAAATTCAGCACTTCTCCCTTTATTTAACATTCTCCCATTTTATTTAATGCGTAGAAAGAACGGAATCACAATTTGGCTTACTTATTGAACTCAACATTGAGCTCAACCCTACAGCACCAGCAAGTCAAAGATGTACTTCTGTGGATTATTATTATTATTTTTAAATATGAGTCAATATAATTCCATAGGGCTGTAATGAAAAGTAAAAGGATAATATAAAATAGATCAATTACTAAAAAAAGTAAGTACCCTAAGAAAGGAAAAAAAAAATCTTTAAAAAACTTCTTCTAAAGCAAATAGGATATTGCTAATAATTCAACAAACAGGAACAGATGACTACCCGTAAAAGTAAAATGCAGAACAAAGATCTCTGAAACACAAAAACAAAGGATAAAAGCATACACATGGTAGTTTTTTCAAGGGTTATACTAAAAAAAAAGTTGTGTAACTGATGAGAGAACCAAAGTCTGGCACCAAATAACAATGTAACGCTGTAACAGAGATAAAGCATTTTGGTTCCTATCCAGTTCTCATTAGGATCAAAATCAACATCAGTGAAGCTTAAATAAAAATATATATGACAAAAAAAAAAAAAAAAAANAATATATTAAAAATGAAGATTAACTCATTGTTATGCCGCTTGCATTCTGCATGTAGTGATCAAAATCGTGACTGAGAAAAGATGCTGTCCTCATACTTCATCCAATAATCCAGCCATATGAGTAGCAAAAAGCAAAACTTACAGCAGCTATCAAAAATTTAAATTGTAACTAATAGTTCTAGCAAAAACCAAACAAAAAAAAACACCATATGCAGTATTTATTTTTTCCCTAGCCACAGGGATAATTGCTTTCCTACCATCGTTCCATTCACTGTAAGCTCTCACAACAAACTTCTGACCGTCCACTGTGAAAAACTCTTTCTGAGCAAGAGCTTTCCCACCGGTGCTGTGATTTTCATAGTCTCGCACAGATTCATTACAGGAAGAATTCCCACCACCTATAACACCAACTAAAGCCCAGGCTTGCCTGCAAAAAAAAAAAAAACCAAAAACAAACAAAAAGTATGTGTTTAAATATAATTGCCCTTAAATTCTTCACCAACAGGCACAAGATGAGACAAGGTGCAAAGAAATTACTTACGATCCTTTGGCCTGTATTCCCAACTTCATTTTAAACCACAGTTTCAAAATGAAGAACTAAGATGGGCATACCTCATTAGAAAGGTGCATAGCCCTACGTAACTGGATGCCCTATAAGCAAATTGGCAAATATCACAGCTCTTAACTGAGAGGACTTTCAGATACATTTTTTTAGTACAACATCCAACATACAAAAGAGAACCACAAGAGCTGAGTGCCAGAAGTGATAGGGGATCATGCTCACAGGCAGACCTAAGGGAGCATGGGAAGATGTCAAGCCAGTGCTGGCTCTCCTGCCACAGAACATTCTCATTACAGTCAGCTAGCAGTGTCTGCACAGAGGAGGCAAGGAGCCCCTGGGGACCAAGCTTGCATCAGGACAGACATGACCAGCAACGGCTGCTGGTGATCAGTACCCCTGGCATGCAATACTTCTTGAAACTTCCCAGACAGTTGGACCCAAAAAAAAAAGGTACTGTATTCTATTGCACAACCTTTGCATAAGGGATCATCAGTGTTTCTGAAGGCTGAGGACAAGAGTTTTTTTTCTTCTTCCCCCTCACGAGTCCTTCCCTTAGCTGTACACTTGGCTGAGCACCCATGGGGAGCAGGGAACTGTCCCGGATGTCTCTTCACTTCCTACAGCTCTGCTCAGTGAGTCCAAGTTTTTGGAAATGGAAAACCACACACCACAGAAAGCTGCCATCAAGTTCAAAAAACATGAATATTTGTTGTCCTTGACTGCTCTGTAATGCTGTAATTATGTGCAGAGGAAGTAATCATCTATTAAAAAGTTGAACAAAATTGCATCATTAACATTGAATCATTGACACAAAATGAAAACACTAACAGCTAGTTGGACTGCAGCCCAGCATCGATGATAGATTCAAAAGCAGATATTAAAACTTTCTTTAATCCAGTTGCCTTTTATTTCAGTCCTTTTGTGTTCTTCTTAATCATTATGTTTAAAAGGCCAAATCAAAGTGCTCAGCATTAACCTCTTCACAGGAGTAGTACGTACTGGGCCACCTTTTAAGTAGCACCAACAAAAATCTGAGTGTTTCGTATATCAACACTTAAAATAAATACAAAGGTATTTTAAAGCACACTATTTTGCATGGGGAGGCAGAAGTGGAGAACAATGTAATGGTTTATTCACCTCCAAACACAGCATCTATGATTCTATGAAACCCAAATCCCTTTCACCAGCTTTAACTAATTGTCCCTGTTTTCCTCAGCGAGCACTTGGGTGAGCATCTCACCCATCTCCCACAACAAATGGGACAGGACATGTTCGTGTGCTCTCAGAGTCTCTATCAATGAGTGAAAATATACAGGAAACAATTCTGCAGGGAATAATAGTTTTTTTTTTAAAAAGCAGCTTCCTCCTCTGCACTGCAGGTTAAACATTTCTCTCACTTCACACCAGCACTGAGGCCACCAGTAGGGGTGAATGCCAGAATTGTCAGCTCCAGGTGAGGTGGAGGCCAGCTGCCCAGCACCTGACCAACTGCCCGCTCATGCTTCCAGAAGATGGGGGCTCCTATGGGATGCCGAGGCATTGGTCCCTCTGGTGAAACCGCCTCAAAGGTGCTGCAGGCCGTCTCCCCACTGCAGGTCCCCCTGGACTGCATGCTTACACAGTGGTTGCCATAAACATACCCCTGGAGGAAGCAAGGTCAGAACATGCTATCCTGACTGACACCCCAGCCCAGCTCTGCCAAAGCAAGTCAAATCCAGATGTTAGGGGATAGCGAGGGCAAGGACAGTAGAGAAAAACTAAGGAACTGGTTTCCTGGAACATACTAAGAAATAAAACCAGCTTATACAAAACCATTTTAACAGAAGCTGAAGGACTGGCTGACAGTAGATTTGATGCACCATCCACATGTACAGTTAACCCTGCACAACACAAAGCTAGGGTCAGAATACACAAGAGGTTAAGTTTCCTGCTTTTATAACATTGACTATGTTTCTTCTACAGCCCCACTCAGGGGCTGTATTGAAGTACAACCCACAGGCTGTACTGAAGTACAGCCCAACTGTACTTCAATAATAAAATACTTTTTTTACAGATCATTCCCTTGCAGCATCAATGAAGGGGACAAGATGCAATCTGATACATGATTAGTGTCCCTTCCTCGTATTCAGCTTCTAGTCTGTCATTCCTTGCTCCCCCAAATATAACGTCATATGCATTAAAAGCTTCATCTAGCCAACTGTTTTCTATCTGAGCATTTGAACAAAAGAAAGTCCTGTACTGTATCCACTCTTAGCTTCTATGAAGAACAGTGAAAGAGTAATTACGAATAAGCAATGAGCTCTATAGAAATACTTGCAGGCTGCAGTCTCTGCTCTATCAAAGCACTGTGTACTGAATACTGCAACTGTAGTACCACACAATCTTCAAAGGGTTGTCAGTATTGTAAGAACAGACACTGACCAAGTTTTATAAACCCACCCCACAGAAGTCAGAATCTGTATCTAATCTTTACTCAACATAAAAGGGAGAATAAATTAGTTACCTGTAACTCAATCCTCTGACAAACTTACTTCCCAGAAGATTCTGAATAGTCACTCTAGTTTCTTCCAGTAGGTTTTTCGCAGCTGAATCTCCTACAGCAATAGCGATAATGCGACCAGGACTTCTATTTTTCAGTAAGTTCTGGAGTTTCAAGCTTTCTTCTGAAAACTCATGAGTATCAAACTTCAGCACTTCCAAAACGCTCGCCGTGTCCTGATCAATCACTCTCACATTTAGTCCTCGAGAAAAATTCTTTTTAAATGCATAATGACCACAGGCCAGCCCTGAGAAATTCACAGACTTTGACAGAAGAGTCCATGATAGCTTCTGATGCCCATGCAATTCCAGCGTTCCTTCAGGGCCCACACCAATAAATTTTTTGCCAAATTCTGGCACATCAGCATCTTCATTTGACTTCCCATACAAAATAATAGTTGCTTTGGATTTATAGCGGCATTTCTCTGCTCCAACATGAAGCATTCCACCATCCTTTATCAGGATAAAACGAGTTCTCAAAGTAATATTTTTAGAACCATCTTTATCATCACCAAAAACAAGTAACCCTAAAGGAAAAAATGTATATACTTCTGTAAGCCAAATCAATTCTGAGATAGACTCAAAGAACTAAGATCTGCAATAAGAGCAACAGAATAATTAAGAAAAGACTTATTTTTCCACACCAATTAAATAAGCTACTAAGCTTATAAATACATTAATGAATATTTAGGAAAATAACTTCAACTGGTTGTGATTAATCTTTCTAAACACCTGGCTAGTTTGCTCCTAGATTTTATGCCATCTTTGTAAAATGGCTAGCATACCATGTTTGCCATCAGAACATAACAAGATTCCATACCTGGAAAGATACTACACAAGTCTAATTTTACTACATCATATAGAAAACCATGCCATTATTCCCAGTGACAGACTTGATAGTGCTCATTCAGCTTTTTAACATCTGGTATATCTGGCCTGGCAGAGGGCAGAAAAGTGGAAGCAGAAGAATTGTTCAGTATCAATATTCCAATGCATTTTTCATGTAATCATAAAAATACAAGCTATGCAGTGAAATGAAACATTTTCCTCATCTTGCCATTTCATACCTCCATCCTGTATGGTTATAGAATGTACTGTAGCATCTGAGTTCAGACGAAACAGATCTCCCTTTTTGATGATAACCTTCTTTTCAGGATCTTTCCCAGGCCTCCAGTTTTTCAGACGAGGATTCTGATCAGGACAATTCTCTGCAATATAACATGAAATTCATTATTTTTCAAAGTTAGAGTCACCAATGTGACTCTGACAAAAGTTAGGGCCACACCAATGTAGGCAGCATGATGATAAATGTGATAAAGGCAGTCAGTCACCCACAGAAGACTACCACCTCCTTCCATGGTTACACTATTGCGGCAACAGGTGTTCACATTTAAATTAATGCAGCCAAAAAGATGACTGAGCGATGGTAAAGCTTCTAGGAGTGAGAAGGGATTATACACCAAATTAAATCACTGAGGACCACAAGCAGACTGAACTGTCAACATATGCTGCACTTTTAACCTCTTGCTAGGCATCCTTTGTTTTTGCTTTGAAAATTTCTACGTCATCTACAATAGATGAGGAGAGGTAAGTGGCAAAGTCTTAGATTCACAGCGTTACTCTGACTCCTAGGCATCATACCTGAAATACTAACATGGTGGTAAGGCACAGAACCATCTCACCTCCCTCAAGGTTACAAGCACCTGTGTAAGAAAGGCTGATCCCGTCTTGCTTTTGAGCATCTCGATCACTTCTTTCAGCATAGATTTGCCGGTACGGGAGAAAGGGGAGAAATAAGAAAAGACAACTTTCATATATTTAGTGTAATGCTTTACTACTTAGAGCAGTTTCCTGGGAAGTAAGGCATTTGGATCCAAACTCACTGTGCTTTTTAGGAAGCTACTTTACGTACCAGGCTCTGAATCACACTACAACTGAGATGTACATAATCCTTCTCAAAATTCTGCTGAAGGTTTAGCGCAGTGGTGCACACAGGCAGTGGTGCCATATTATAAGGCCAGAAAAGGAGAAGTAGCATCAAGAAGTGACAGGGTCGAGTGATTTCAGATGCAGCTACAGCAATGTGGTACTTACAATACGTCCCTTTACAATATTAAGCAGCTGAGTAATGCAGCAGCACAAGAGGTACTTTGAAAACAGGAAGTATATTTCTTGGATTTTCAATTTTCTTACAAAACGACAGACAGCAAATATTTTTGTTGAGAAAAAACACAACCAAAAATGCCAAAATAAATAGGTTAGAAGCTCAATTGAGAGAAATAGTCTCAATAGCCTTTTCAAACCTTATCTTCTGGACAAAAAGCCCCATGCATCTGAAATGAAACTTGGGGAAAAAGGCTACTTGCAATCACCCATTCTTACAAAATCTAAAGAAAGAGAAACCTACCCACAGATTTAATACAAGCCATCCTTAGTTCTGCTGACAAAGTTGTTTTCCTTTGCTGTTTCTCTCTCCACATTTCAAATCCTTTCCAACCCAGGAAACCCACAGAAACCAAGNTATTTTCAAAAAGAAAAAATGCAATCGTTTTGTAGCCAAACTGTAAATTTTCTAAATTTTTTTTATCCTCTTTTTTTTAAAAGAAGATTCTTTAATAGCAGTTACTTTTTCACAGCACACGATTTCCAAGACAAAAGAGTTTGGACATACTCTTATATAGCGGTGACAGAAAACCTTCTTAAACTTCATAGTAGCTTGCACCTTGAACTATCTTGTACTTTGAAGTACTGATTAATGCATATTGAGTGAGAAACATCAGAACAAAAGCAAGGAAGTGTCATGCACAATGGCACTAAGTCAGCTTCGCAGCTTCCCGCTCCCTGGTAATCTCTGATGTGCAAAAAGGAAAAGGCTGAGATATCTGAGTTCACCTTATCTGGGATTTCACAAGGCAGGAAAACATATCTTAGCCTCACCAGCAAATGTTGTGGGATGCTAACAATACTGCAAAGTCAACATAAAAATTGGCAATCCCAAAGACAGAGGAAGAGGAAAGTTTGAGGGAGTACACAGAAAACTTCTGAGAACTGAAAAAGAGGAGATAAGAGGAAGTCACACAGTTCAGAGCAGGACAAAACCACATCTCGAAGAGCACCCATCAGCTACTACCAATAGTTGGTGAGTTGCAAACCAACCCCATAGCCCACCAGAAGAGAAGGAGGGGAAAAGCTCCAGATTGAGGCTGATGGACTGACAGGGAAGGAGGGTGTTGGCACACAGAGGGGTTATGGGGTGGCAGAAGGAAAACACAGATGTCTGCAAAGCAAAAGAGCCAACCCCATGGGAAGCTCTTGTGAAGTCAAACAGACTGAGTCAGATAATAAAACAGGAAATGGTCAACAACATGCAAGACCATTTTGTGCGCATCACACCCAAAGGAAAAACAGATTGCAACTAGTTAGGGATATCCTGTGTGAGTAGAGACTTGGAAGAGCTACTTGTTTCATAACCATTTTACTGGTGCACGGGTGGAGGGGAAAAAAGATTTGAAGACTGCTGTTTTCTTTTTAAATAACAGAAAAAAAAAAAAACATATACAACGATAAAGCTTTGGAAGAAAAGAGCAGTAGAGACAGCAGAAATAGTGATGACCACAGCAGCCATTCAAGTTTGTAAAAAGAGAATCAGTGAAAAGACAGAAAGGAGTGAAAGGACAGTAAACAAGCACAATCCAATCCTGGAGGAAACCTAAAGCATTCACCGAGACTGAAGAAAGGAGAGAGAAAAGTGTTTTTTTNTCAATTACAGTGAATTCTGCACAGCGCAGTGGAAATACTGCACGCCCACTACAAAAGACAACATGAAGGGAATAATTTCTGCCATGTTCCTCATTTCCAGAAAGGAAAGCTTTAATAATCAGCATAGAGGGGGGGGCACACAGAAAATGTGCAAAATTAGACGGTACACAAAAACAAGCTGAGAACACACTTCCAAAAACAAGCCCTTCCAAAGTACAGATCAAGAGACAGAAGTACAAGAATGCATAATATCTAGAATATAATACAGTGTGCATAGACAGAAGCAATCTTTACCAGCTCATCTAGTAAAATCTTTTGAGTATACAAGTCCTTCTATGGTTCAGATGCAGCTCTATACAAATTTCTGGTGATATGCAAAACAATTCAGTAATTATGCATTAGAAAGGGTGTTGGGGCAGAGAGGATGTTAAGAAGACTGCTTCCCAAAGGGGACATGGAGTTTGTAGTCCATAGAATGTGAGTTTCACTGTCGGAAAGAGTACAAAACTATGGCAAGTCAACTGAAACCTCTCACATTTACAGCTTACAGCAGGCATGTCCAGCCCTCAGCCCACAGGCCACATGCAGCTCAACACAGCCCCCCCTGTGGCTGCCCACTGCCCCACACCATCATGGCAGCAGCTCTTCTCTCCAAGCAGCCTGGCCTGGCCCTGGGGATGCACCCATTGCTCACAACAACCAAACATCAGCGCGTGATGGGCACCACCTGGGCTGAAACCGGGACCTGGGGAGAGCGCAGTGCAGTGCTAACTCAAGTGATGGCAAATAATTGTTTGCACTGTGATACATTGGCTAAACACAGTCCTGTGAACTGCAAAAAATACAGGGCCTTGGTTTCCATTTTGATACAGGAATTTGAGAACAGGTTTCAAGATTGCCAAGAAAATCACCCATTTTTTGCAACTCCATTTTAAGTCAACATAAATACATTACCTGACAATTTTCAAATGGATTGCATAGAGCTGCAACCAAAATCTGAACGTCTCTCCACCAGACCTTTACAAGCCCTCTCTCACAAAAGAAAAAAAAAAAACAAACATATATATATATATCCCTCATTGCACAATAACACCTTATTCATGTCATGGCTTTTAGCAGTACGTACATTTGCGAACAACAGTTTTCAAGGATGAAGTACAGGAAAAGTTCACTAACACTTCTGATCAACACTTTCAGAGCTCACTAAGAATTGCAGCCATTGCCATCAAACCAGACCGATGCGTTAGATTCACAAAAACAAGGTCAAATATCCCACTAGTTTCATGTTTTTGTGGTGCTCTTTTATACCTTATGCCTAATAAAAAGTATTTTTTAATATAATTTTGTTAGTTATATACATCAACTATATCACATATTTCATATGTGGCCCAAGACAATTCCTCTTCACTCAGTGAGGCCCAAGCAAGCCAAAAGATTGGACACAGATGGCTTACAGCATAGAGAGGAAACATTCATTTAGTTTCTTGCCTCTTCTGGCAGTGTTTGGTAGAGGACCCTTAAGGATGAGAGCTAACAGATCAGAGGTGAAGTGTTGCCTTTTTTGCTGCTTTTTTTTTTTTTTTTTCTTTCTCTACAAGAAAAGTGTTTCCTTTCTCTAATGATAATTGGGCACGCTTTTGTCTTTTTTTCCTTAGCTTGTGTGAATGAGCTCTGTAGCAGTCACTTGGTTTCATGTACATAGTTGCCAGGAAAGCATATGACACAGCAGATGAAATGCACAACTTTTCAGAAAGCCCACGTACAAAGTGGGCAGTTTTGGGACTGCAGGGACATGTTCGTCTGCACATGGTGTGCCTGCACACCAAACACTGTCCTGCAAGCACTCACCTGTTCCTAACTGATGCCAAGACACTTCTATTTTTAGTTTGCTCTGATGCATTTATAGCATCCTTAGAAGTTACATCTCAGTGGAGTCAAAGAAACAAAAGCCAGAAGCCACTGTGGTCCATGTATCTGAAACAATGTCTAATGCTTACAGTGACTTCAACTTTGTTTTCTTTGTTTCTGTTTGACATGGTTAATCTTCACAAATCATTTGCAGATTGGGGAATTCTATTCTGTTTTCCATTTATTGTTTAAACAATAGAATGTTCAGCTGGAATAAATCTTTCAGAAACCTTTTTTTTTTTCTTTGTATCCCTCTGAATCTACCAATGCCTCAATTACAGTGAATTCTGCACAGCGCAGTGGAAATACTGCACGCCCACTACAAAAGACAACATGAAGGGAATAATTTCTGCCATGTTCCTCATTTCCAGAAAGGAAAGCTTTAATAATCAGCATAGGGGGGGGGGCACACAGAAAATGTGCAAAATTAGACGGTACACAAAAACAAGCTGAGAACACACTTCCAAAAACAAGCCCTTCCAAAGTACAGATCAAGAGACAGAAGTACAAGAATGCATAATATCTAGAATATAATACAGTGTGCATAGACAGAAGCAATCTTTACCAGCTCATCTAGTAAAATCTTTTGAGTATACAAGTCCTTCTATGGTTCAGATGCAGCTCTATACAAATTTCTGGTGATATGCAAAACAATTCAGTAATTATGCATTAGAAAGGGTGTTGGGGCAGAGAGGATGTTAAGAAGACTGCTTCCCAAAGGGGACATGGAGTTTGTAGTCCATAGAATGTGAGTTTCACTGTCGGAAAGAGTACAAAACTATGGCAAGTCAACTGAAACCTCTCACATTTACAGCTTACAGCAGGCATGTCCAGCCCTCAGCCCACAGGCCACATGCAGCTCAACACAGCCCCCCCTGTGGCTGCCCACTGCCCCACACCATCATGGCAGCAGCTCTTCTCTCCAAGCAGCCTGGCCTGGCCCTGGGGATGCACCCATTGCTCACAACAACCAAACATCAGCGCGTGATGGGCACCACCTGGGCTGAAACCGGGACCTGGGGAGAGCGCAGTGCAGTGCTAACTCAAGTGATGGCAAATAATTGTTTGCACTGTGATACATTGGCTAAACACAGTCCTGTGAACTGCAAAAAATACAGGGCCTTGGTTTCCATTTTGATACAGGAATTTGAGAACAGGTTTCAAGATTGCCAAGAAAATCACCCATTTTTTGCAACTCCATTTTAAGTCAACATAAATACATTACCTGACAATTTTCAAATGGATTGCATAGAGCTGCAACCAAAATCTGAACGTCTCTCCACCAGACCTTTACAAGCCCTCTCTCACAAAAGAAAAAAAAAAAACAAACATATATATATATATCCCTCATTGCACAATAACACCTTATTCATGTCATGGCTTTTAGCAGTACGTACATTTGCGAACAACAGTTTTCAAGGATGAAGTACAGGAAAAGTTCACTAACACTTCTGATCAACACTTTCAGAGCTCACTAAGAATTGCAGCCATTGCCATCAAACCAGACCGATGCGTTAGATTCACAAAAACAAGGTCAAATATCCCACTAGTTTCATGTTTTTGTGGTGCTCTTTTATACCTTATGCCTAATAAAAAGTATTTTTTAATATAATTTTGTTAGTTATATACATCAACTATATCACATATTTCATATGTGGCCCAAGACAATTCCTCTTCACTCAGTGAGGCCCAAGCAAGCCAAAAGATTGGACACAGATGGCTTACAGCATAGAGAGGAAACATTCATTTAGTTNACAACAGCATTTAAAAAGTGAAACTCAACACAAGGGAAAGCTGAAAAGCAAGAAACGTTGCTATCTTGCGAGACTGCTGAGCAGACACTGAAAAAATGTAGTTCTGCTGCCTGACTCATGCAGAGTCAGTAAGCCCCTTCCCTCAACGCTGCACAAGTACCGCAAAGAAACACGCACTTCCTGGCTGGTAGCAAAGGGCAGTGCGGGGAAACCATGAGTCAGCAACCTGCTAATTTCTGTTTAGCATGATTCACGGAGGGAAAAAGATTTAGTAACTGCAAGTTTTTCTGTTGAGTCTGAAAGATGAGGTACAGCACAGCAACTCAGTAAAATAAAATCAGAGTCTAACTTATCCTATGTTTGAGCAAGGAAGCCATTGGAATTGGAAACGGGCACTCCTGCAACACAAGCATGCTTCTGAAGCACAGCGGATCAACTTTTTGGCAAGCGAATCAGATGTGCTCAGCAAAAGCATTTTGAAATTCTCCCTTAGTAATTGCAGTGGGTTGCAGGGAAACGTCAAATATTTAGTACTTCACCATATGTTACCTCCAAAATTACTGATCGGATTTTACAGACCACAGTCACTGCCTGTACAGTTAAGGTTAAATGGAAGCAGAAGCATAACACAGAAAATGTTAAGTAGCTATAGCCTTGCCAAATTTAACCACTCATGCTGAGTTTTTTTTTCAAGTCAAGCCTCCACTTAAGTGCATTTTTGTAAAAAGGGGTCAGCTGTCCTTAGGGTTTAGTTGTTTCTAATAGGGTTAGCAGGGCGAAAAAGTGATATTTTTGTATACGGTAAAGAAAACAAACAAAAAATATCTTGCCCCCCAAAAATTCTAGAATCTTTCATGTGTTGGGGAAAGGATATGAAGTTTGGCAGGAGAACAGACAGGAAACAGTTCTCAAAACACAGTTAAATAGTTGCTTTCTACCTGCTTAGCCACCAAGTCTGGAGTTCCTAAGGCCTCTGGGAAAAAATTATCAGTGTTATATTATGCTGAGCCGAAGTTTATCACAGTTTGGCAGCTAAATTTTCTGAGGATCCTGTTTACCCTGGGCAAGCTCCAGCTGAGAACTGCGAAGGCCAAAGAGAACTTTTCCCCCTAAATCTCCTCTACTTCTCTTCCTGACCCTGTAGCACAAGCCTCTGGAAATGGGGAAGGAAATTGCATTTCCAGCACTCTATATGTGTTAGGGCCTCCTTAGAAAAAAAAAGATGATGACAGGAAGATAAAAGCAAGGAGGAAAAAGAAACCAGCTGACAGGCAGGAACAGAAATGCAGACAAGTATCATTTTCCCTGTGGGGAAGGTATGCCGGAGGTTTAGGATTTACACGCAATTACTACTAAGTCTCACATTCCCTACACTGCCTTTCAAACAGCCATTAAAGGCACTGACAATATGGATTTCCAATTAGCCCTCAGCAAGAGCACACCTAGCTGGAACTGGAGCAGTTGGCTTTAATACTGCATGTGTGAGGATGGAGCTAAAGGCATTAACTCTTCAACCCATCAAGAATCCTTTGGTGGAACTGCTGCAGCAACACTGTGACAAAATTAAAATTTTTGTCACTTTTTCTCTGGTGCCTGGATGAAGTTTCTCTTGTGTCAGGGCTTTCAACACATTCTACATATATGTGGTTTTTCTTTTAAAAGATAACGCAGGGAAAATTCGGAAAGGCACAGTACAACAACTGATGCTTCAAGCTGACTGGACTTCCATAGAGAAGCAATGGGACAACACTGGGGGAAAACAGCCACATCCTTAGATTATTTCTCAGCTTCTATGCATGTCACTACAGCAAAGACAAAAAATGGTCTACTGCAAAATCCTCTGTATCCTGGTTGATCCATCAACTCCTTGCTGACCAGGAGTTCACTGCAGGAATTCTAAACAACCCGATGCCTCAACAAGCAACAGCAGAGGAAAACAAACAAAAAACCCCACTCCAAAAACAATTAGCATTTAAAAAAGCAGGTAAACTCATCTGCATATTATCAGTTTTTAAAGCATAGAATGAGTATTAATTTACGTAGTCTGTACAGTACAACCTCACTTCTACAGAAACAACCACCAAAACCTACAATCTGAATTAATTCCATGGTGTAAAATCTTGGTATTATAGTGGAAAGGTTTGTTTCGTTTGTTTTAGAGAGAAGGCTTATTGTTGTTTTTTTTTTTTCCTCCGAAAGTACTTCTGTGTCAACAGCCTAAATCACTCTTCAGCCTTCTCTTCAACTTGTAAATGGAGCACTTATTGCACATCTGTGTTCATACTACCAGAGATCAAGATCTCAATATAGCAGTAATCTTCCATTTACTACTTCCTAAACATTTATTTTCTTTTCCTCCACAGCTATTAGGAAAACTCAGTAACTTCCCCTGAGAAGAGATCTCTGCAACCCACCATAAACAGTGCCCCAGTTAAGATGCGTGCATCTGTTTCATACCACCATCTGAAATTCTCCATTGATTATTTTACTTGTTATCTATTGTTCGTTACCTAGTGTTGCACTGACTCTGGAAACAGAAACTTCTGAAGTACTACTACAAAAGACACTGTGCAGTCTAAGCTTGTTACAACAGATAGCGGTTGTTTTCAAATTAATTAAAAAAAAAGTCATTTTGTTTTTAGAAACCTGTTTTCTTCCTCAGAAAAACAAAACCAAACAACCTGTGCTCCAAAGGACACTATCAGCCTCTAACTGCACGTCACAGTGGTTAGCAGGATTTGGCAGGAGGGCTGTCTAGTTAGCGAGCAGTAGTGAATCACACCACCTCTTCGTGCTTTACAGCCAGACAATTTGAGAGGCTTTCCAAATTCTGTGAAAGTTGCTCTGCTTTCTAAGACAAGCTGAAAGCTCAGGGCTAAGATGTCAGAGAGCTCCCTGCTCAATTTAAACAAACCAAATAAACCATTTGGTATAAATTCATAGACTTTTACATCTTTTACTTGAACTCCCTTCTACTGTTTTCCTTAGTTACTGCTTAAGCAGACAGCATTTCATTTCAACTATCCTTTGCAAACATCAAAATCCTACATACAATAATTATGCCTACACAATACTCACACTTCTTCCCCTCATCATTTGTCTTTATTTTCTGCTTTGCCTTTTTTGCTTCAAGTAAGCAAGTCAAATCATTCACAACAGAAATATAAGAAATGCCAATGAAAACAGCAAAAGGAACTGAACTTATCTCCAAGCACAGCTTCCTTCCACATTAAAATTACAATGTGTTCTATTTCTGCACTCGACTTTTAACAATATTTCTGATGCAGAATTACTGCATTATATTCACAGGGACTTCAACATCTAGGATGATTTTGTTCATGTAAGAACTTACCATCTGGAGCATATTTTGAAGCTATTCCCATAAAAATCCCCAGTGCAACAAAAAGTGAAAAGCTAGAAACAGCAAAGCAAATGAGAGTATTTTTATATCTGTTGGCTTCGGCCCGGCGGCGGTGCTGTCCTGGTGGTGAGGATGCGAACATGGCCCGGGCTTCTTGTCTTGCAGAGGTAAATTCAGCTGACACATGGCTCTGTGAAGGCGGTGGGGGACGAAGAGGGGCAATTCTCCCCGGGACATACCCAGAAGACCTGTGACTGCTCCCATTCTGAGGCGGAAGGAAAGCAGGGGAACTCCCCCTGGCATCAGTGTCTTGCATGTTACAAAGTCACTGCAATGGGCACACACAGACAGAGAAAAAATAAGAAAGAGGCTTTCAGTATACAGTACATTAAAGACAAAAAAAAAAAAAAAAAAAAAGCAGCAATTTTAAGCCACATGCCTTCTCCTTAATGTGTCTCTTTATACAGTATCAGTCACGCTACAGTTACTGGTCATTTGCCATGGTGTAACAATTTGAAACAATAGCATACAACATATCTTGAATACAATTAAACTTGAAAGGATCTGGTAAGGGAACACAGCACAGCACAAACCATTTATATTAGGTATTTTCCAGAGGTTTGTCACAGTTGACTTGCGTTGTCCAATTAAGAAACAAGATGAACAATGAGAAAGCTAGCAACTCCCTTCTTCTCCACATTTATGCAAAGAATGCCAAACATATTTCTTCTCCATGCAGAAGCTGAACAAGCTCCTGATTGTTTTCCTTTATGGAAGAGAAGTCAAAGGAGACAATCTTTCATTCCACATTGGAAGTAGCAAGAAGAATGTAAATTTAATATGTAAAATACAAGACAGTTTTATTTATACTTGAGAAGATGCGACTTAGTCAACACTTTTTATTAACTGAGGCAATTTGGAGTCTACAAACTCTCAGTCCACTCATAGCAGGATGTGGTTGCCAGTAAAGGTGTGTTGGGATTGATCCTGTAGCAAAGTCATCTGCGTCTCATTCCACAAAGCTGAGACGCCTGGTCTTAGGCACAAAGACTCAAAGCAATGCGACTGCTCCAGGGCTCTCTACCTACCACTGAGAACTGAGCACTTTCATTCCAGTTACTTGTGTTGTTTCTATCTTCTCCTGAAGCAGCCAGCAAGAAAAGCCACAAGAAAACATTCCTTCCCAACCTGCTCCAGCCAACAGTTCTAAACTACTGCACTTTTCTGCTTGCTTTAAGGGATCCAAAACTGCATTCAACTGCTTTCTTAAGCTCTCTAGTCAAATCTGTTGCACGGCAAGGAGTATTCACAAAGCTAGCATGACTTTTAATTAACATTTCTTAGGGATAGAGGATTTTTTGACAAGGTTGCTCAAGTTTCAATTTACTGAAACCCAATCTTCGAAACCAAATCCTGAAGGGGATTTAAGCATAAGCTAGATGTATTAAATCGCAAAACGAATTATGAAAATAAGAACTACCAATAATGAAAACAAAAACCTCCAAATGCAAAAAGATCCTCTCTTTCATTTACAAAGGGAAGTCTGAGCCATGCTCTCAAGTGCCAGGCACACTGGTTAAGGAGGAACGCTACAACTGCAATCTTCATCTGAAATGTAGCAAAGGAGCCTTTTGTCTCACATGCTGTAAAATCTGACACTTCACTGTTTCAAGGCAAGAGAGTTGTTATTATTGAACAGGCTGGATTACTCTTTCAGGAGAGACAATGCACTGCCAGATGTATGCAAAAATGACAATAAAGCCACTGAAACATTAACTGGAGTAGCCAGCCCACAGCAAAACTTATGCCAAATTCTCCAGCAGTGTTCCTTGCACCTGTTTGTTGCAGCAAATTGATTTTCACCATTCTCTTCTTTGAGAAGCTGTTTCCCATACCTAATCCGTTGCTCTCAGACTTCACTGCCCACTGCTTTATGAGCACTGTGGAACAACCTTCTTTCACCACGCGCTTTTAAACTCAGCTAGGCATCTGTCAACAGTAAAATCTTAATAGTTTCTGTGTTTTAGAAGTACTGCTAAAAACTTAATACAGAAGGAGCTTTTCAATTTAATTCAAAGACAGTCTTTATGCCTAACTGAAACAAATACTTTTTTTTTTTTTTTAATAAAGAACATTCTGATCCAGCTTTGAGATTTTTTTTTTCTTTAAATGGTTTGGGCCCCAAACTCCTTAAGTGTGGCTAAAAAGCTTTCAGATATGGTGTTTACCTGTCTCACTGACAAATTGACTATATGGTGTCGTTATAATGTGAAACATATGGAGTTATTAAGTCATTTAATTGCTCAGTTGTACTAAATCCAAAACACACGAAGCCTAACTTACTTTTACAGCATAACTTTACCACAATTTTGTCAACGAAGGCATCTTTAAATACTGCTACCACTTAAAAGAATTCATTCATTACAACAGAGACTGAAAGTGCTTGCGTACTATTTCAAGCATATTTTCTTTTTAAAGCATTTGGTCTCGTTTGCAAGGCTCATTCTGCAAACTTTTAAAGAGTTTTATAACTATCCCACTTGAGTGCAAACTCTGGTCACCCCAAGAACAGGTGGAAAAGAGAGTTCAGAGGCACAATCTTCCACATTACAAAATAAAAATTATGAAACACAGCCATAACAAAATATTTAGCGCAATCAAGAGATTTACCATATAGTTTTCCATTACACGAGGTGTAACCATTTCGACACTTCCTTCCCTCTTCCTGTGCCATTTGAAGTTATCTAGCTGAGAGAAAGACCTTCATCCCACAGCGCAGCTGCTGACTTCTCTTTAAAATTAAGATGAGCTCAATGATCTGATTCCAGCTACTGACTTTTTTTTTTATATATCCACTGTGGAAGTTTTCAGATAGCACCACACAAATGTAAGTGAAGTAATGAGCTACAAAGCCAGTAATGCCCTAGAGAGTGATGTTATTTGGCTGTACGGAGATAGTTTGAGTAAAATGCATGAGAGGAGAAAGAAAGATATGTTAGAACTTTTAAAAAAACATTTTATTTCAAGTTCCCACTTGCAGGAGTTTTTTCACTTTAACACTTCTTTCTCCACCTTGCAAAGGCTTGCCATTCCCCTTTGACCTGTGCCTATGCTGTTCTCTTTTTAAAGAAAAAAAAGCAAAACACTCTTGGTATCAAAGGCACCAGGATCCCATGTGCAGTCACAGACACCAAGAGCGAGTTGGCTTACCTCCAGGACTTTCCAGTCCCACAGAAGCACAAAACCTCATGAAGGAGCTCTGAGGTATGTGTCTCCCCCTGACAGCACAGCCCTGGGCAAGAAAATCACCACTTTGACAAGCCTATTGCAATTGCAGTGAGTTGTGTTACTGTGGTATTTTGCTTCGTAGCTTGCTGCAGAGTGATTTCAGTGAAAGACAAGTTTTTGCACAATACACAGCTGCTTAGCTTACCTACCCAAGTGGTACAGAACTGTCAGTATGTACTGTCTTTAAACCTGCTCTTGGCCGTGCCATTCAGGCAGGCTGCTGTTTCAACATTCTTAATCTTCTCAGCCTTCAACAGAGCATTACGTATTATCATCATCCATTTTTCACCATCAGCATTCACTCAGGGATACACATAGGTACAGTCTTCCAGTTCACTGCATCAGGGAAGCCACTAATTCAGCTAGAGGATGATTGTCATTTTGGCCCATTACATTCCTGTTACCACCTCTGTGCTGGAACACTGGATGTGTTTTCATGCCATCCTTCTGAAAGAGAAGCACTACTCCGCACAATCCAGATTCCTGCTTATGCATCCCTCCTGCCACATCAGCAAGCAGGTATGTACTTCTTGTATTCATCATGCCAGCCAATCTAGTCCGAACTAACCTAAAAAAAGTCTGTTTTGCACAGAAGCTCAGCAGAAGAGCAATTAAATACAAGTTTGTTTCCACCACTAGAGCGCCTAAGCTGCATGGACAACAAACTCCAATGCACACCAAGCAGCATGCAACATCTCCAGGGCCCTCATGTGTTCCTTCACTCCTTTCTACTTGCGCCATACTGCACACTCATATGAACCTAAGGGAAAAAAACTAGGAATGTACATGCAATCACAAGATAACATCAGGTTCTCCTGAGGCACGAGCACAAGCTCAGAAGCAAGTGGCACACTTATCTGTTGCTCAGAATGGGGCTAGTTTCCTGAAAAGGAACTGCATTATTCTGCACTTTTCACATTATCTAACACCACCCAAAAAGTGAGAAACACACCAAGATATTTCACACTTCAGATGTTAAATAAGCGGCATAGCAAAGCATGTCAGATGTGCTGTAAAACTCCCTCGCCATTGCATCTTCTCAAAACTTTGCAAGCAAAGTAAGCTAACTTTCATACAGAGCAAAGAAATTAATGTTTCCTTTAAAGGACATATTAAGGATGCATAGTTCATAGGTCTGAGGAACAAAACAGAAAGGAAGCTAGAAGAAATTCCACTTCTGTTGTTCTTGGCTATGAAATGCTACCAGTTGCAGTGTTGACCTATTTCTACACTCTCTAATCTCAGAGTATGCAATTGCTGTTAAGTAAAGGATCAAGGAAGGGTGGGAGAAAGCCACACGGTGAAAGAATAATAGTATTTCCCCCTGTAACACAGTGCCGCATTGGTCACTGCTGCTTTCTTGGCACAGAGACCTGGCTAGTGCGAGATCAAAGGGCAGCCAGAAGCCCAAGAGGGGCAAGGAGCCCTACTAAAGGGTTCATGAGCTACAACTACAAAACAGAACATGGTGTAAATTTCTGAAGTACAGCCACGCACCTTCACAAATCTCCAAGATGGCCATTAAACTGCTACAGATATACGGATTTCAGGACAACGTTTCAAACACCTCAGAAAGTCCCCAGCTCAACAAGACTTGAACTTTCCCTTAAGAAAAAAGGCTAGGCCCCAGGAGGTGCATCCTCAGTGATCCACATTTGTCTTCCGTTGCCTTGTTTCAAAATTAATTCACTCTCACAACACACAGCACATATATATACCTACTTTTTCACCAAGATGTGCAAAAGCTACAAAGCATAAGCGTACAGTAAAGTACCACCACAGTTCAGTAACTCTGGGAAATCACAACAATGTCCGCAAGAGCTTGAAAAATCACATCTGACTTAAACTGCAAAAGCTCTAGATGACTTCTGTCACATACTGTTTGCTGAATGCCACCGCCACTGAGTCTACTTCCTTTCCCAGCAATTTCAGAAGAAAATTAGAGGACAAACAGCAACAGTTAATGAGAAACTGAGATATAAACAAAGTAATAATTACAAAACTTTCTCCTAAGTAAATAATACTGACTCAGATTTTCTTGATTTCCTGTGCAGCAACTACTAATTTTTACTCCTTTTTTTTTTTTTGG
>JACDJE010000415.1:478483-505275 GCA_016647715.1 Pavo muticus
CCTATTGTTCCTTTCTTGCTTTTTGGTCCCACTCCCTTCCCCCAGGGCTTCTTTTACCGCTGTGGAAGTACATTTACTAAGCAAATCAGATGTATGTGTTGGACTGATACCAACATTTTATAGTTAAGTTTTACTTCCACAAAATTCTGTGGAGTAAGCTGCATGGAGCAAGAGGACCAAAGGAAATAATAATAATAAAAACAAAACAAAACAAAACAAACAAAAACAACAGCAGCCAGGAACATACATGTCAATATTCAAGGCATCTCAAACTCAGAGAGCAAAGATTTATACAATGACTTCTCAACTGAAACTTCAGGCTTAGAATACAATAAAAGCTTGTATCTGACAAAGCAGTTTTCTCCACAGCTGAATTAAGCCAGGGGCTTAAAGCAGATGAAAAGGCAGTCATAACTTAAGCCCTGGGAAAAGAACTCTGCAGTTGGTTCTATCAAAACAAAACAAAAACACAATGCCACGAAAACAACCAATGAACCAACCAACCAACCAAGAACACCCCAAACAACCAAGCCTTTAAGCAGTCTGAAGTAATGACTTTGCAGGAATAGGCACTGAGCAGAAGTCTTGCTGGCTTTACATAGACTGCAGGAGCAGTTCCCCTGATATTTTTCACTACACATGGTGTTTCCTGGCATACGTTTACCTTGCTTACAAAACATAAGGCAGCACAGATTGTGAATCTCACTCTGAGCTGAGAAAATACAATGATTAGACCTTTCTGTGGATTCAGGTTAACACTCTGGGGAGACATAAAATCTTACCAGCTTTCTGTTGGCTTCTGTCACAGGGATGGTTTCATGCAGACTTTGGACTAACCCTCCTAGTGGATGTGAACCAGAGCTGTACTTGAATCCTAAGAAATGAAGAACAAAAGAGTCAAGAAAAGAAACAAACACGTAAATGCTTGGTAAACACATTAATTGTGTATGATGAGAACTACTTGTACATTCAGAAAAGGATGTGGCCTTCAGCACAGCAGCTTTGGTGAGAGCAAAAAGCTGTTTGAATCTGGCTAAAACTTGGGTCCTCTCCTTGAAACATTTCCTGACTTGAAAATAAACCCTCAGAGATTTACAGTCCTGCCAACAGAAGAGAGTAAAGAGTGAAACACTGCAAAGCTATGGATGCTTTAAAGTCAAATGTCTTCCTATGCAGAAAGGATTCCTTATTCCGCAACTACAGAGATTATCAGGAAGTTTGTTATGTTAGTTCATCTAACTTACCTGATGGCTAACACTTTGACATTACTGTTTCAACTCATGTCCCTTTCAGGATGCAAAAAACCCCTAAATCCTACATGTGCACTACTTAGCAACTTCATCTTTCTGGCATAATTGAGTATAAAAGTCACAAAATAAAACAATAGGAAAAACAACGAAACATTATAGTTGAAATTTAATTTTAAATTAAAAAAAAAGATTAAGTAGACACTTCTTTTTTAAACTTGTTGGCTTTGGAACACTTCAAGGTGCATTCATTTTAATTGAAAGAAGGAAGAGCAGAAGGCTTTTCCCTGTTCAATTTGCATTTTTGCTAACAGCTTACCTCCAGTGAGCTTCATGATTTGTATTATCCATAATACGTAACCAGGAAGAGACAATACTTCTTCAGGATCAGAGAAATATGAATACAAATCACAGACTGACAGAAAGCCAGACAGTACATAAATCACCTTCCATTTAGAAACATCATCCTCAAAACAAAACATTGACGGAGAGGTAATGAGATAAAATAAGATAATGGACACAAATATTTTTGTATGCATTCATTTCAGAATGCCACTGAAATTCACCCACTGCTATCTGATCTATTGGTCCTGCATAGTAAATATTCTCAGTGGCATATTGCTAGATACAACAAGCCTGCTCAGTAATAATGATCTCTGTTTTTGAAATGTATGCCTCTATTTGGACTCTAAAATTCAAGATTTAATTCACCACCAATAACCAGCCCTCCCAGGGATCGCAATTTATTTGATGCATTTACAATTTCCTGTGAGTTATTATACAAACGTAACCTAAGCCATTCTATCATTATGTGAAATATATTCAGGCTGTCTTAGTATCTGCCTTGGAAAGCCTGCAGCTCTACAATTACATTTCACAAGATGGACTGCATATCAACTTAATGAGAGAGGTTGCTGACTGGTGCAACAAAAAGTACGAGATGTGAATGGCTCCTGTATGTCTCATAGGTGCTAATCCTGAAGTTCATTAATCACATCTGAAAAGGAAATATTAGTAATTACACCTGATTGGTTCCAGTAGAGAGGGGAAAAAAGTTGATATGGCTGATATCTGGCCATCATTGCTCTGGATATTCCAATCTAGAACTGTGGATTGCCCCTTGCAGCCTGAAATTGTATGCTTGGGAATGAAGCTTCCTGCTTCCTTTAAAAGAATTTCACTTCCAACCTGGTATTTATTATGTCCATTGCACTCGTCATATTTTCAAATATTTCACCAGTGAGAAAGTCAGATAGCTACATGCGTTCTTCTTACTTTGTTAATAAAATGCTGACCTTTTCACATGCAGCTGTCAACACCTGAAACTTCATAGGAAGCCTGTTTTTTTTTGTTTTTTGTTTTTTTTCCTTCAGACTACTCAAGTTAGGAGTTAAGTTAGATAAGAATTTGAGATCTGAACAGTACTGTAGGGTGAAGGCCACTATTGTTTCAAGGCTGAATAATAAAAGAACCCTGGAAAAGAAGATGACGAGTCCCACATTTTGTAGAGGAGCTGGAAGGGAGCCAGGAGGAAGTTCCCCGTGGCTTACGTCTGCTAAATATTTAGATAATTCTAGCAAAAGAAAAACTGCATCTCAGTATGGTCTTGGTAAATCTAAAGCATAAGGTAGCTACATTTGACATCTGATTGACACTTACCAACATATTTGATCCTCCACTGAAATCTTTTCGGGATTATAAATATCCTAAAGTCAGAGAAGTCCTGGAGTTACAAAGGCCAAAGCTGTGATCTTCCTTGCTGTGTAACCCAAAGCACCTACAGCTACGACCTCAGGCACCTTGCCCTTTACCACCAAACCCCTAGAATTCAGAATTGGTCTCACAAGTAGGAGCACATAAGGAAAAATGCAAACCCAAATGCATTTGGTATCTGGTGGTTTGAAGTCCATGCCTCTTCCATCAGCCCAAAGTTTAATTCAGTGTTTGCCTTGATGTTTCCAGAATCTCTATTCTCTCTAGAATACTAGAGTTGCATCAGATTCCACTCTTCCTTTTTAAAAAGAAGTATTTTTAGCCTGTGTTCCAGCTGGTGCTTAAAAATATAACTTGAATGTCCTCTAAATGCTCAAAATCCAAGAGGCAAATCAGAAGTACCATGACTGGGTTTGTTGGTCTTCAGGGAGAGGGATAAACTCAGAAGTTTTTTGCGGTTCAACATATGTTTTTAATATACCGGATTGGGCTGGGCTTGAGTTCACTAGCTCTTCCTTGTTGGAAAGACTCATAAACATCCTCAGGGAAACAGCTCTTGTATAAAACTTAACAGAATGCATTCTATTTGGGACTAAATATCAGACACTGTTTACACACAGCTCTATAGAAAGTGTATTTTTAAAAAATCTAAATGATAGCATCATTTCTATTTCACAATGCAGTATTGTCTTCCTATCATTCTGCTTGTATTCTCTCACAAACATTATAGTCGTTAAACACTACTTAAAGGGTAGCAGATAGCTAACAGGATACAGACAATTTTATCTTTGAGTCAACCTCAACCACTCCTCCAGAAGTTGAAAAGAATGATGAAGTTATGTTTATGAAATGAGTTTAAAAAAAAGCACTGAGGAATTGCCTGATGCCATTATGAGGAAGCATATTGAAGCCAATACTATGCAAACCCATGCCTGTTTTCTAACTGTTACAATCTTAAATTAATGGCTGTTGATGAACTCTTTCATAAAAACACATAAAATGACAAGTAAGTCAGGAAAACAACAACAACAACAACAAAATCCAAACAACTGTGATTATATATTGAAACTTAAGTATAAATCTACTTAAAAGAGTAATTTTCCAGTCTTCCTGTTGGCATTGATAGACTTTCTATATTCCTAAAGAATTCAAAGCCAGAACCCTTCTATTGAACTCTTATCAGCTAGACTGTTTGTTGTAACAAAGATTCTTCATCTCAGTATATTTAATGCATTAATATCTGACAATTCAAGTATATGTCAGCAGAGGGCGTAAACAAAATCAGAGAGCTTTTACTTGAAATCTCACCTAAAAAATACCTTTATCTGTTATTTCAGCATGTTTTGTTTTACTATCAATATTGCTGTTTGTTACCGCTTGAAATTACTGTCTAGGCATAAGAAAATGATCATCAGTAAAGATTAAATGTAAATTTTATTAAACAAGAATTAAGAAATATTCTTTAAATAGAAGTCAGTCCTTGTCTTCCTATAGCTGTTACCTCCTGATAACTATTTTTACAGATTTCCACAGGAAAGCACGCACTAAGATGACATAATGAAGGTAAGTGTTTTCAGACTTACCCTTCTCAAGAAAGCTCAATATGATTTATCATGGGCATTTTGAATTTCTCATTAATGTAACATTAAACACAATGGAAATTTAAGATTCAACGTACATAGATGAAATTATCCTTGGAGCAGTTACTCTATTCTTATCTGCACAACCAGAGCTTGACTGCAGGTCTACTTCAAAAGGCTTATAAACCCATTTTAATTTACAGACCGTGCTCGGAGAATCTTGTAAGAATACAAAAGATCCTAAATAGATTAAAATTCTCTAATTTGGACGGGAGTCTTCTGAAGTCATAACCACTGAGTTCAGTAAGACTTGTGCCTATTTCTGGAAAACTGTAATTTTTGGTCCTTCTGGTTAGTAAAAATAAAAAAAAAGAATCTAGAAAATTCAAATCTGGTCAGATTGAATGATCATATATTTATTTTTTTCTATTGTACTAACTAGTTATATTGGGATCAGTTCCTGTGCATGACTGCAGACACTCAGATTCCATTGCCATGAAGAGCCAAGACAGCTCTGCATCTTGCAATGTCACCCAGGCCACCAGAAATGTCAACAATAGCTTTGGAGAGCTCTCATCATTAAGCTTTAGGCATTTCATTACTGGTCTAGCTCAGTGGTCTCCAAAATATCAGGGACAGGAGTGCGAGCAAGATAATCCACTGTGGTATAGGAACAATTTATTAATGGTACAAAAGAATACATTAAGTACACTTAAGTTTAAATTTACATCATCTTTACCTCACCTCTTTAAAAAATTTTATTTTAAAATATTTTTATAATATACAATATTTCAGTACAGCGGGCATTTGTGTAATTTATGAACTAATAGAAACACACATATCAGGGGTGTAACCTCACAAATGTTTTCCTTAGAGGGATGCATAATGCAAAACGCCTGGAGACCAGTGGTATATCCATAGTACAGTATTGGTATCAACAAATAAAAGTATAGGGTGCATCATAATTAAACACTTCAATCAGAATAAACCACCCTCTCAACATATGATGAAATATAGGATCAGGAAAAAAGTAAATTCATTCCCCTTTGTCTCCTTTTTTTTCGCTGCTTCTTGCATTTTCCTTCTACTTCTCTGTTTCTAACTGTATTTGGCATCTTTCTATCTGGTTTAATTTTCAAAAATATATTTTATACAGACAAAAGCTCTTAGATCCTTTTGCCTTTCCTCCCACCCACTTCCCCCCCCTCCCCCTTTTTTTTTCTTTTTTTTCCATTTTGTTCGGTTCTGCCATAGTACCTCTCTATTCCCGACATCTCCCTTTTTTCCTTTCTCATCTGATCCTTTTGCCCTCCTTTAACCAAGAGCCCCTTTCACTTTGTCTGCAGACCCATTTTCAGGCCTTCCCATTGTCTACTTCCTTTGTCTACTTCCTTCCACCCTGCAACCTTAACCTTTCTTCTTTTCCCTAGGGGGACCTTAAATTTTCCACATCCTCTCTTTCCTGTTATTTTCTTTCCCCATGACAGGAGGGAAGAGAAATGCTCAGGAGTAGAGACGTGCCTTTGTGGTGTTCTGTTTCCTCTAGCCTTCCGGCTACCCTTTCTCTTGGCAGCAAACCACACGTCGGAAAGCAGGAATAACTGACCACGTGCTGTAGCAAGTCTCTTCCTGCCTCAGTTCTGCGCACCACCAAAATGCAGCATGTGAGCCCTGGCACAGCCACAGCTGGCAGCAGGTTGGGAGATTCCTAGGAGGATGCCTTTGGAGCACTGAGTCCAGCACAGGGACAGCCAGACAGGGCACAACAGGTGAGAAAAGGGAGTAGATAACAACCTGCAGTGAGAAATATCTGTGAGCTGCAGCTAAAGAAAAAGACAATATTAGCTGAAAGACACTTTCTATACTCAACAGGTGACAATTATATGCCAGAGAACTTTGTTTCAATTACAGCACTGTTACAGTGGGAACTTACAACAGGTAGTCTGGCAACAGATGACTTAGTGATCAAAAGTCACAGCTACCTCAAGTATGAGATTATTTATTTAGCTGCTTCTCTGCTGCTGTCATTTTCAAAAAGTCATTCTCTCGTGTTTCAGCATGTGCAATGACATAAGAAATCACCATCTACAAGAAAGTATAAGCCAGAAAATACTGATGTAAATACTAAGTGATTTACCTTTTTATTTTCTTAAAAACTCCTAGAATTAAAAGGAAGGGTCACTGTAGGAATCTACTTATATTTTTTGTAAAAAAAAAAAAGTCGTATCGAAAAGTTACAGTATGTATATGAGATAACTTTACCAACAAGTTAAAGATGAGCACTTAAATTCGTCCCCAAAATATATGCTGACACTTGTTTTTTTCTGCTTTTAAACTGTGTTAAAAATTATAGTGCTTTTGAAGTTAACCACTTCCTTTTCTGACATACCCCTTCTCACACTATTTTTGTTCTGAATGATTGCATTGAAGAAACAGTATCAGCATAAATGTCATCTCCTTTCCCTAACAACCTTTAAAATAAAGATGTACCTATAAGAGTATTGAACTATAATGCATAAGAGCTATATTCTACAGTTTATAAACATCAGCTCTTTTCTCTACAGCAATTTGAAAGCATGTGTCTGTATTTCCAGCAATGCAGTTTCTCTGTGCAGTTCCACCTACTAATTCTTAAGCAGGATAGAACAGACGGTATCTACAATCATTTGGATGATAAAAGAAAAATGGAGGGAAAGCTTCCGGCAGTAAGATGGGCAAAATGATGACAGATTTGTTGTTTACCAAGTCCTGCAAACCAGAAATGAACAACACTCACTGCAACTCGTAGGAAATGGATTTGAACAGGAATTACTAACATTACAGCGAGCAATGAAATTCTTGGGTTCATTGCCACCACTGCCAGAATAGCATCAAGAAATTTTAAAAGGGCATAAGCAAATTATCAAACAGAAGATAAGCAAATATTAAAAGCGAATAAGTTTGGATGAACCCTTAAACATTTCTTGGTCAGTAACTTAAGAAGGTCTGCATGGTGTTCCTAAATAGTATCTCTGACTACCGATGTTGGAGACAGAATTCTGGGACAGACAACTGATTTGACTCACAGTGGCATTTCTTATATTTGTAGTGAATTTACTGCTAGTAAGCATCTCCTGTGTATTAGCTGCTGCTTTGCTTGCATGTTCTGACTCACATGTAAGTACGACAAAAATTAAGGAAAGAAGGGTAAGATTGTAGGGCACTGCAGAATAACTAACAAAACCAAAATCCATGCATTTGCTTAATGTAAAAGTTTCATTATGCATATGTATGCTGGCACTCTACATGCAGTCTGTATACTGCATATAACTGCAATACAATAAAATGAAGCAACCGCCTGTGCTTTATGGAAGTACAGCAGGGTGGATCAGCTCCCATAACTGTAACTGAAATTGCTTCTTTAATTAGATCTACGTACTGTGTAACATAGAAAACCAAACCAAACCCCTATGAACTATAAAAGAGAAGCACAGAATAGAAGTGCAGACTGTTAAGTCATTTGCTATGAATAAGAATCAAATTCCTGGCTATCATAAATACTCATGACTGACTCCCTTGAAACTATACATACGTAATACACCTTTCTAACTTAGATTCTTCTATGAACTGACACCAATATACCAAAAGGTGAATATTTCCATTTGTAGCAGATGCTCCAAAATTAATGCCTTCTCTTTCATGATGTTGACCCATTACATCAGAGGTGGATGTTGGTGGTACGGCAGTGGAGACTGAGCCTTCCCACCAGTGTCCCGTTACATTTTATTGCCGTGTAACAGATGGCAGCAGAGGGGCACTCTGACACAATGATGTCTGACATGGAAGTGCATATGAAGCAAAGGTGTGCCACTGCATTCTTCCATGCAGGAAATATGGCACCCATTGACATTAATTGACACTTGCCCAAACAGTGAACACGAGCACAAGCTCTCATGAGCACAGCGAACATGGAGCCCAAACAGTGAAAACGAGCACAGTGAGGCGGTGGGCGGTGCATTTCTGCAGTGGTGACAGAGGGTCACCTCCACTGGTGCAGACTGTAACAAGTGCAGCATGCAGGGTCTTGTTCATCACTGGCAAAAATGCATAGCTCATGGTGGTGAATGTGTTGAAAAAATAGTGTTTTGTAGCTGAGAAGTTGCTCTATCAAATAACGTTATTGTGCTCTTTATATCTGTTGTAGTTTCCATGAAAATAAATAGGAGACTTTTGAAGCTAACTACATGTTTCATAAAATACTCAGATACACTAGATCTTGTAGTCTACACATGCACTATACTTTGAAGTCATTCCTGGTTACTTATTATTCAATTGTTTCACAAAGTCCTACAGAAAAGGTGCCAGTTTAAATAGAAGTAACCTTAAAGACATGCATTCTCACAAGCCTCATAGAAAAAGAGAAAACTCATCTGTGGATTAATGACTAAGCAATAATCAGAAACAAGTTAATACTTCATTCACATATGAACACACTCATACAGCTATATACTACATCAAAAAGGGGAAAAAAAGAATTTACGTGATTTTTATTTTAGGAAAAAAAAAAAAGGTATTTACTTCGGAAATGAGGCACTGTAAAAATCACTATCATTAGTATGACACTTAATATCAACCACAAAACCTCTTCTTAGGCAGCAAAACCATTTCGAGGCTTCCTATTATTTTGAAATAGATTGTTGTATTAAGACACCTTGCTAACACCTCAAGGGAAAATGTAGTAGAGATACTTTTTGAAGACAACTCCTTTCTCTCTGGCAAAGAAATCCATTTTTATACTGATTCTTACACTACCCTGTTTTTAAAGCATTTCCTTTGGCAATTTACCTGGAATGAGCTAGAATTCTATTTCCTTTCACAGAAAGAAAGAGCAAGAGATGTTACTTAAAAAATGAAGAAAAATACAGTGGAAAATGTATTATCATCATCACACAATATTATTTCATCACAGGGAAACACTGTTTCTTTAGAAATGATATTCTTTCAATACTACGTCAGCTCAATAAGTTTGCACACTAACTTTTGAAGACCAGAGTGTCAAATGTTACCCAGGCTATTTAAGAAAAGCAAGCCTGAGTCAATTAGTAGCTCATAAGAAACTTTTCTCACCCCTCCAATGAGAACACAAACTACTTACCATTTGAATTTTAGAAATGTTATTCAAGTGAATTAGACCAAATGTTATTAACTAATTTGATTTAAAAAACATTATCCCTATTTGGGCTCATCAACTGCTTACCTAGCACAAAAGTCCTGTGATAACAGTTGTGATAGCAATACCAGAAAGAAGATTCAAGGCATCTTTCAAGCACTTTTCCCTTTTCAGGATTACATGTATATAAATATANTTATATATACATATATATAAAACGTTTAGCTTTTCAATTTTCCTTCAGTAGTAAGGTAGTAACACAAGTTCTGATACTGTCCTTGGTATAATCTCAGGCTTTAGAACCAGTTTCCATAACAGCCTATCAACCACTAATGGTCTCAGATTTTTGGTTTTTCTGTAGCAGTCTATTGCTTTTCTGCTGCTGAAAATTGAAACATCAGAAGTGTGAGGCAGTAAAGGTAATTCTTGTAATTCAGATCTCCATTTATGAGGCGGTGTATGATGATGAGGCACTGATGTATGTAGTGTCAACTATGTGAGGGATTTGCAAACCATACTTTACAAAGCCACAGCACAAGTGATGCTGCAACAGATATCTTGAGATTACCTAGTCTGACCCTCATGATCAGAGCAGGATCAGCTACAGCAGGTTGCTCAGAGCTGGGTTCAGCCGAGTATCCCTTAATATAGGAACTCCACAAGCTCTTTAGGTAATCAGTTCCAGTGTTTGGCCAAACTCACCACAAAAAGTTAAAAGTAAAAAAAGCATTCAGGTTGATTTCCCTGTTTCATGGTTTCTTGGTTGGGTTGTCCTCTCACAGTTGTCACCGCTCCCATGCATCAGGAATTTATACATACGGATAAGAGCCTCCTAAGCTTCTTTCTCTCCAGGCTGAACAGCTCCAGCTCTCAGGCTCTCCAGTTGCGAGGGATGGTCCACTT
Organism: Pavo muticus; assembly: GCA_016647715.1. Lineage (NCBI taxonomy): Eukaryota > Metazoa > Chordata > Aves > Galliformes > Phasianidae > Pavo > Pavo muticus. The sequence continues at coordinate 489,076 of JACDJE010000415.1, forward strand.
GTACCCTTGATACAAACATTCTCCAGTACATTCATACCTTCCTTGCACTGAGGAGCCCAAAACTGAATGAAGTGCTCAAGTTGTCTCAGCAGCACTAAGTGGAAGGAAAAGGTCACCTCCTTGGAATTGCTGGCAAGCCTCTACCTAATGAAGCCCAGGATGCTGTTCTTTGCTGCCAGATCATGGTCAGCTTGTCCACCCCTTCTCAGGTCCTTCTCTGCAGACCTACTTTCAAGACTGAGCTTCTACTTACGCAGCATGTTTTCCTCCTGTTGTCCTCAAATGTTATCTTCATTTCTGCTTCCCCTACTCCCACTAATAATGCCTATCATACACCAAGAAACAATGTCTACAAGACCTGAAACAGCCAATAGTGAGATACGAGTAGCCAGCCCTGTGGCACAATGGCATCCAGTTAAAAGCACAAAAGTAAACATACACAATTTTCTACCACAAAAAGTTCACAAGTAAAAGTAAAACAAATTTGAAATTCACTAGTAAGAGTGAACGTGCACTAGATCACTTCTCTGCCACATGAAGGGCATGAGGGGATGTAACATTTTTTTTTTAAATCTGTAATGGGAACAAGAATGCATACGCTTTCATGCCTATGCACATGCCCCCAGGAGACCACATCCTTAGAGAGTAATCACAGTTTACATAAATGAAGTTGTTTTTAAAGTTGATTAGTCGAGTTTTCAGTTCTGTAAAGAATTTACTGTCAAATGTCTGGCTCAAAGAAGAGCAAGACCATGTGAGACATAAAATGCGCTTTTCTTTTTCTGTAAAATATAGACATTGTCTTATTAATGAATGCTGAATCAACTCTTATGTATCATGAGACAACTGCATGTATAATAAAACAACAGCCCATTGTCAATCTCATCAAAGTGAGAATTTAAACTCAAGACAAACCACCATGTCGAATGTTTTCTTTCAAGCTGCAGTAGCTCAGAGTTGCCTTATACCAGTCACATTTCTTGCCACAACATAACACTCAATGCACTATAGGCTGTGCATAAAAGCTATTTGAATGCCTTCAGTAAACAATTAATCTGAAAAACTTCAGTGTAAAATATAAATCAGAACAAACTGGCAATAATTAACTATGCATAAGTGATCCTGAAGACACCAGAACCTTTACTCACCAGTGGAATCTGGCACAACTGCACCTACTGAAGACAAAACACTGCTAGTGTTTTGCTCTGCCTCAACAAAACACAGAGATATGAGCAGCAAAGTGGCTGTATCACCTGCTTGGTCCTTTCAGTTACAGGGTGGTATAATATTTACCAGCACAGTCTTGTGATGACACTTGATTATTTACCTGCAATTTGCACTACTAGCAGCCAATCTGTATGACTATCTACAGTTCTACATTCTTTACAGGTTTCTGTTTTCAGAGCCTTCTTCAGACTTAATTCCTTAAAAATGAAAGCACTCAAGGGAAATATTTCTATCAAAATGAGAGTGGCTGAAAGCCAGTAAGAAACTGAAATCAAACCATGTAAGTAGTACATAAATCAGCTGAGTTGCACCATATCTATTTAAGCACATTTCTAACTCAATCTTGGACCAGGATGGAAATCTACAACTAATATTACTGTGTGTGACTATCAGTCTGAAGTCCAGAACATGTTAAATAATACTTGATCAGAAAGGCCCCATGTTGTTTTAGAACAAGCTTAAATTTCTTTAACAACAACCAGAGAGCATAAGAGAAAGTCACCACTGATTTCAAAGTGAACCTTGAATTCCCCACAGAAGAATGTTTATAATGAAGTTCTGCAGCAGGAAAACTCTAAGTTGAACAGCTGAGAGCAGTAAGAATTAAGGAGACATGGGGGTGGGAAGGGGATCAGAGCAGTAGTTGCTCATAAAAGAAACACGCCAATAAAACTAGCTGTAGGTTACTACTCTAATTTTCAGGTTTTTGAGATTAAGTGAGGAGGTAATTTTTTTTTTTTTGAAAAGCCAAAAAAGAAAAAAAGAACAACAAGTACGTGGAATATTGTTTACTGTTAAATCAACACATCTGAAAGTTTTCACAATATTTGATGCTACATTTAGTTATACAATAGTCTGAGTCACAAAACAAGCAGAACAATTAAACTACATAAGGCCTAAAATTAGAAGCACAGTGTGCATTTTTGGATTACCCAGTTTACAAATTGGCTACATATAGTTATTTTTTTCATATTTTTATTCAAGCAAAATGCATTCAAGGAAAGGCAACTTACAAAGTTTATTTTAGTATGAGTTGTTAATAGGAAAATGTCAACATTCTCTTCTTGCCCCTCCTCCCACTCTTGTCTAGGAGAGAGTAGTAAGTAAAATTTCCATACAATACTAAAAACCAAGGAACTTTTACACTAAACATCCAAAGTAAGCCTGAACAGACAAACTGCAAACTTTCAAATTTTATTACAAAGTTAAATAAAGTTCCAGGTTCTTCCTATTGAAACACTGCATCTCTATACAATCACTGTTTAAAACTACATTGTCCACAAAGCTTTGTAGGTTCTAAATGTCCTATTTGTTTCAAAGTAGTACTTAGTGGCCTCAGTAGCAATCATGTAATGATATTTAAGTTGTAACAATGACAATTTCGACATTATTTTGGCAAGATTAGGGCAGCTAAGAAGATGCATGAGTAAATTCATCCCTTTCAAGTTATAAAACAGCACAAGGACAAAACAGAACAACTGAAGTAAAACAAAGCACAGAAGATATAAAAAGATATGGAAAGACCTAATTTGATCCCCTCCCTTTATAACAGGGCACAGGTCATTTCCAGTGACGCTTCATTCTTATTACATACATGAATAATTGCTCAAATTGCATGGCTATTGCATTTTTACAGGACAACTGCTTAGAAGTCTGGTTTTAAATTTACATCTGAGAAACAGAGTAAGTCACAGTACATTTCGAGATGTTTAAAAAATATCTATAAACTTGTTTTTAATATGCTAGAGCATTTGGCAACACTTTTACAGCATTTGATTTTATATAATTAAAATTTCATACAGTACTTGTGTTGTTTTTTTTTTAATCTATAAAGAAAAACCTCACAAAGTAATACGAACTGCCAACCTTGACTGATGATGTAATTCCAGTTAATAATACTGGCATCAAAACCTTCACTAATTATGTTGACAAATCATTACCTGTACACTTAATGAAGGCAACCAACATGATTTGAAAACACAACCTTCAGGTTTTATGTTACGTACTTGTCAAGGTGTGCAGTTCTGCAGTGAAATGAAGAAGCATGTAAATATACAAAGAAAATTACAAGTTCACCAGTTCCTGCGACACAAACCGTTTTAATCTTTCAAGATATTGTCCATAGAGCTCCACATCATTATGGCCCGCTCCTTCTACCCACAGTGGCTCTACAGGTCTCTGGCAACGTTCAAATAAGGCTAGGCCATGTGAAAAGTCAATTACTTCATCTTCAGTCCCATGGATAATTAACACAGGAGATGTTATTTTAGAAATTTTGTCAATGCTGTAAGAAAAAGATTGTATCTATGAATGCAGTTTTATTAGATCCTCCTTAAAGGATCAGAGACTCTTGAATTCACTGGTTAATTACACACTGTAGTTTTAACTATTTATTTTGGAACTGTTTAAATAAAAAAAATAGATCTTATCAACACCTTGGAAACCACTGAAGCAACACAATTAAGCTAAACAGAAAGGACAAACACTCCCAGAAACTAGTAGGATTGAATAACTCAGCAATCCAAAAGTGATATTCATTACTACGTTCATGTTAAAAACATGAAGCTTAAAAAATATTTATTGAAATATATACTGAATCAGTTATAGAACAGATGAAATTATTACTTCAGAGATTTTCAATAAAAAACATGCTTTTCGGATAATTTTATTAATTATTATATAATTTTTAATATAAATATTAAAAATAATTTTGGCTCTTTATGTTAAAGTTCTTGTGGGGAAAAAAGTTAGAAACCCGCAAGTAGTTCTTTGAGCCAAGCGTACCAGTTCATAATGGTAAAATAGTGGCACAGCTCTGAAATACATAACAGGAGTTTTCTACAGCCGGTTTTTCCCAGTCTTTAATACTTACTGAAAAACACGCAGAAGACTTTCTTTGTAGTTACCCAGATTAACATCTCACCAGAAGAGAACTGCCTATTATTGTTAGAGGTATTAAGGGTTACACAGAGGAAAACTAATCACTTTTCAGATATCCACTCCAACAATTAGAGATGTGAAAAACCTTGAAGTTTTAAGAAGTTCTACAGACTCCTTCAAATAAAATGTTTCTTATTGTTACCTACTCCAATTTTCCTCAGATTTTTTTTTTTTTTAAGCCTTTGAATGAACATTCTGAGAATTTATCATATTACCCATTTCCCTAATACAAAACTTAGGTAACTGGAAAAAAATACATGCAAAAAAAAAAAATCCCACAACTTACTTTGGGAATGCATCAAAGCAATATGTCTTCTTTGTATCAGGAAAAGCTACTCGCATTCCTGAGGTCAGTGGAGAATGTAGGATTACAGCAGCACTTTCATACCTAGCAGCAAGATCCACAGATGGTACTGTTCCTATACTTTGGCCATATATAATCACATTTTCAGGGCGGATTCCGTACCTAGAAGATCAAATATATTAATAAAAAGGCATATAAAGGGAAATAGACAAAAACAATTTATAAAAAGGCAAAAAAAGCATCTCCATACATTAAAGTTTCCCAAGGAAGATGAAACTGAAGCTAGAACAAGAAAGTATATTTTAGAACATCCCTGAAGTAAAAGGAAGACTTATTCTGTATTTGCAGCACATTTCTTGCCTTATGAAAGAATGACACTTTAGATTTTTAAGCATAGACTTGAGAATGCTGTTGCAACTTGTATACTAGTTGAGTATCTTTGTCCTTAACTCCTATGGAGCTACAAGAGGAATTACTAGAGCCTCACTTGGTCTGTAGTTACCATTACCTAGAGGATAGTCAAACATGCAAAAAAATGTTGTCGGTTTTACTCTTCTGTTATCTGATAAAAACTGCAAGCTGGTAACATTGTTCAATTTCATGAAATGTAAGGCATGCCCATACAGACAACATCCAAAATACCACATATTCTCTGTAACAGTGAGATACTTCTTTCTGATCAGTCCATTTGAAATACAGGTTAGCAAAGGGGATAGTTCAGCTAACACACCATTAACATATCTCAATAAGCACTACAAAGTTCAAGTCAATTTCCTCCAACACTAAGACCAAAAAAAAAAGTCTTTTTTTCCTGTAACTGAGGTAGACAAAAGTTGTTAAACGTCTAGCTGCACCTATGCAGATCAAATCCAATGTATTTTTCTTCAGTAATGTGGATACAAGGATGATCTGATTGCCAAGCAACACAACAGCACTGAAAAAGTCAGAGCAAAATGTTATGCTGGCAAGAACAGCACCCACAGCAGAAAATAAGTACTGATACACTGATAAATACCAGCAAAGCATTTTTAGTACAGATTGGATCTGCAGAAGCGTCTACCTGGAAACATGTAGATTACATAGGAGAGGAAGTACTTTAAATAGAAAGAGATACTGCACTGCATTCAAAAACAATACATGAGAATGATTTATATTTTATCAGAAGTTTGTTAGCTCTCTAGTTTATACCAGACTAGCCTAACAATGCCATAGAAAAGCATATTGTAATCCTAATGTCTGGCAAGATTCCTAGGGGAATTGACAACTGTTTTCATTTAAAGTTAAGGAAGGTTCAACCATTACCTCTTCTACAATACACACATGCATCTCTTCCGCAAAAGCTAAGAGATCTGTACCAGCTAAGAACACCCATGCTCAGGGTTCTCAAATTGATCCATTAGCATAACTCCATAAAAGACAAAAATTGAGGTAACAAGAAATTGTTCGAGGCTTCATAAAATATGAAGTGATATCTGTATAACAAGTACTTTTCAAGAATTCATAAAACATGCAGCACATTTATACCATGACGACTTAATGTTTCCTAGAAAGAGTTTCTATAATACAACCAAATTAAGAGTTCTAAAATACTAAGACTTAATCATCAGTTTTATGTTACTGGCAACCCTCCTACCTCAAAACAGTTCTCAGAGCACAAGAAAAAAAAAGCCAAACATCTAACATTCTTATTAAGAAGACTTTCTCAGAATTCCAACGTACTACAAAACAATGAATTAATGCTTTGAAATGTAAAAGATGTAAAGTTTTCACTATTTCTTTATCTCTGAAACACTTGAAAACAGTTACAATAAATCTCCTAATACAGCACATTTTTGCATTCTGAAAACACAATGTCCTTCCATCCCTTTCAAAAAATGAGAACCAAGTCACATTAAATAAATGACACACTGCATTATTAGTATGACATTGAGTTTGTGCAGTACATTATCACAGAACAACACATTGCAAATCCATCACACATTTTCACCAGTATCAGACTCTACAACGTGAAGACTACTGCACAAAGCTTTAAAGCAAAAAACAAACATCTTTCTTTGTATATTCTCCCTTGCCTTTATTCTTCCTCTTATTTTTAGCTATCCTTAGGCTGAAGGATTTGGATCCAAATATTAGCTACAAAAAGTAATCCAGGAATAGCGCTTTCTATATTTGGATTAAGGCAAACCTTTCAGCACCGCAGCCAGACTGCCTTCACAGCACCGCTCAAACAGTTTTTATAGTCTGGAAACAAAAATAGTTAAACCTATGACCAGGAGTGGTGGTCCAAAGCAGTTAGACTTTCAAATATTCTGGTCTGGAAAATAAGCAAAAAGCCCCTTGGGATCCAAAGAACAGTATCAGTGGTATCTAGTTTCCCCCTCCCCCTCTCTACTCTTTCCTCACCTCCCACTCCTCAAAAAAAAGAGTTTAAGAAAAGGAGGAGTCCAAACATCCCTCAGTTCCTCTCTCAAAAGTATCACCTAGCTTAAAACTAAAGAGTTCTCTGAGAAGAAAGCTGCTGGTAAATCCCTTGTCCATAGAATTAATTGACTCTTCCTTTTGGCAGTCCTACAGTGGTAAACTCCAAGAAGTTTCATAGAAAGTCCAGATTCTAATTTGGGAGAACAGGCAGTTAATAAGTCAAAATTCATAATTCAATGATTCTTCTATTGCTATGAAGTACTGACTAAAAATTAATTGTCTGTTTTTCCAGAATAAGAAGTATCAAATCAAGAGCAAATGTAACAGTAATACAGTCCCTTACGAATGGCAGGCCATCCTGAGGAAGGGGAAGTTACAGAGCTACATGCTGAAAGCACCTATTCAGGAACCAAGAGCCCAAACACTTGCTGTGAAAACTGCTGGCGTCTTTGAAAACTCATTACATTGATCACAGTAGTAACGCATGCATGCTACTGTCTATTGAGGCAATCTTAGATAACTTCATTTAGACAATTTTTTTGTTGGTGGTGATAATGGTGAAGGCTATTTTTGTCACATTTACCCTACTGGACTTCAGAAAAAAACCTGGAAGTAGCTGCACAGAGATGCACATTCTCAGAGAAAGCAGCCTTCCTCAGTGACAAGTTACTCAGGACTGAATTTAGCATAAAATCTAGACACCTTCTGCAGCACAAAGGCTGCCCAAAACATTGTTTTCCCAGAGCAAATGAGATTTCAATTCCTTTCAACATCTGATTTATCCTTTAAGTTTACACACCCGAGGGCAACCTTCACGGAAAACACGGAACTTAATGAGCAGTACTTTCACAGAAGTAAATCTAACCCTGCTCACAAGTTTGCTAACATTCACACACATCACGTTAAAGGTATAGGTTAATGTCATTACTAAACTAAGATATTGCCAAAGAGAACAGTACTTTCCTACTTAGATTTTCAGCCACATGTTGCCCTCATTGGCCTCCACCAACTAGTTTAGGAAACTGTACTGATCCCTTCTGGGAGTAGAGCAGCTTCTTTTCTGCTCTTTTGTGCGGGCTTCTTTATAGTCAGACGAGTAACGACTTGACAGAGGAGGGACACAGGAAAGAGCAAGCTAATATACCACTAACTGTATCATCACACCACTTCCTAGTACTAGTAACCCAACCTAACACATGGTTTTATTAGTTGCCCTTATCTACTCTTCTGCAAGCCTACAAATGATGGTCTCTTGTAATAGAGGCAACCCTGATCACTCCTTCCTGATCTTCTCACCTTCTACTGAACAGCTCAAAATATTCTTTTCCCTCCCTTGTGACAACTGTCACAAAGTGCTGTAGCAAAAACTCCTTTACTGTTTCCTTTATATTTGTCTCTGTAAATAAGACCTTTCCTATACTTACCTTAGTGACAGTCTCTTATTTTTCTACTCTTCTTATTTAATATACATATTACTATGACATGCAAACTGCAAGATTTTTAAGGTTAAAGTTACTTTTAACAACCAAAAAAATCAGCAGAAGTTAACTGTGGTGTGCAATGTGGGCCCCTAGAGTATCTGCCATTTCGCCCTTGATACACCCATGGGTGACAGAAAGCAGTTTATCTTATTATCTCTGAAGTACTGCTGTTGATCTAGAAGACCTGGCCCCTTTACAAAACAAAGTATTGGTACAGCCAACCTTAGAAGGGTTCATTTTCAGTAATATCTCTTAGGTTCCTACTAACAAAGAGGGGCAATAGATGTTCTATTGCCCCTCTAGAGAGGTTACTGTTTGTTAAGTCAGTACAACACTGACTTAGCCAACTGACAGCAGTGCTCGGGGCAGATGAAATAGGGAGAACATCCTATGGGAGTTTTAAATGCGCATTTCAGAACCTTTTGTCATTATGTACATAACGCATTAAATTACAGCTACAAATTGCAGAACATGAATGACATAAACATCCCTAACTATCAACATTCCAGGTCATGAATGAAATTCATGAGATTAAAACTCTTCCTCAACTCAGATGCACCTTTCCTTTTTGTGTATGCAACATATAACATTGCCAGAAAGGGAGAGAGAAGCAAGTTTTAAGAGAGGCAAGTGCATTGAACATGCACGTAATAATCAACAAGACATACCTCCTTTACGTCTTTCAAGATAGATTGGCCTTTTCTAAACCTTACGATCTATTCATACATTTATTCTATTGATAAGATTATTTTCACAGCAAAATCAAGGACAATTTTCCTCATCAATTTAAATAAAAGCTCAATCTCTCTAAAAATATTGTAAGTTTAGGCACAGAAAGCAATAGCCCTTCCCCTAATGTATGCCAAAAGTAGTAAAAGAAAACGCTACTTTTGAGTGGAAAATGTAATAGGTCAATTTTCAAAAGAATACTTTCAGCCATCATCAGAATAGATTTGAATTATGTTTGAGTAGTGGATATTCTATCCATTTTGACACATCAGTATGACAGTGAGATCCTTCAGCTTTTAAAATATTGTAGGATCCTTGTTAAGAAACAGTGGCAAGGTAGCTTGACTTCTTAAAGATAAATCTCATCATGAGTCAACCTTGGCATGTCTTCAGGTTTCTGAATGGGCACCACTTGCCCTGCATTTGCCTGGGGCTGGTTAAACCTTTCCACCCTTCCTAGTGTGTCATCAAAGGCCTTCAGAGACCAGGGTAGCAGAAGATAGGCGTATCCCAAAATGACTACTTGCATTTCAACACTTTGTAGCTATGACAGTCAGAAAAAGAATGTTCTCACTTGTGGCTTTTATATAGCGCCATGAAGATTAATACGCAGTGCTGTGCATCTTTCCTAAACACCGTGGCAGTGAATCACCTTGCCATCTTTCACAGTCAGCATCCACAAGGACAGCTACTGAGTCCTACTGAAATACTAAAAGCAGCTAAAGAAGGACGATCCAGAATCTCCATCTGCTCTTTTCCTCTTCTGCTCCACTGCCACATAGTTCTCCACATTCATCTACATGTGTTGTAATACTCACATACCTTTGTAAGAACCTCTTTTAAGAAAATGGTTTTGTACTAACCTTAATTTCACCCTGAATATTACTTCAAAGACTATTTCTACTCCCTGCAGGAAACTGGTGGCCATTAGGATAGTTCTTCCAATAAATAACTAATTTCAATTACCCCAGATACATCTTTTAATGCTGGATTCTGTGATCCCACTTCTGAGAACAGTGAATGAAGGAAGCTGAGTGGCTGTGATCAACCTTCAACAGATGTAACTTCTCTTTTCCTTTCTTTGTCCATCACACAATCAGTGAGGCATGGTTTGTAAGCCTATGTTTGCAAGACACAGACTTCTCTTCCTATCAAAAGGAACTTCAAAGAAATTACATCTGTGTTTACATTTACCCTACACAGAATCCATAGAAGTAATCTGCTTTTACAGAACACTGACTTTATAAAGCATTAAAGACAATGCCAGTGTAACACTGACAGAATAGGCTACACTAGAAAAGTGAATCAGAGCTGCAGCAAATGCTCAAAGATTGTGTTCTGATCCTGATATTCATTAACTATTAAAGAGCAGCTGAGCACTGTTTCAGGGCTCAAGAGGATACTAGCAACCATACTGTATGAACTAGTATATCTAGAATCATGTACTGAACTTCACTGTATTCCACTCAGCAATCAAACAAAAGCGAAACCAGGACTACCAGCTGGAAAGTTGTTGAAAGTAGCACAGTGAAAACTATTAATAACAATCACTTTAGTCAATGAAAAAGATCAAGTTCATGTCTGAGAAACCCACAAATTGGGCACCATATACCTAAATATAAAACCTAGCTCTACATACTTAAATATTTCTACATGTAGTTTTGGCATAAAACAGCCCAGTAGCAAATAGGCTCAAGGCAGGATCATACCTGAATAGAAGAGGTAAAGTAAATCAGATGGAATATGCGTTTAGAGTCATATGCCCCTCTCCTCCCCTACAATGGAGGTTCAGCAAAGGATATATTCAGATGGGATATTGTTATGAGCTATAACCTTATTTGATTAGGAAAGCCGTATTGTTTAAGAATGGAGGGGAGAATTCAAATTGCCATTGTATCTCCTTCTAGGTTTTCCATACAGAAATTATTCAAAGATGATGGGGTGAGAGTGGGGAAGGAGACAACCGTTACCAACTAGTTTAAAAAACAGTACGTAAACTGACAAAAAGAAAATGACTATGTCATTATTTACTTCTCCAGTTTATAAGTATGTTTGAACAACTCAGACCATATTCCACATTGCTCATAGCCCATATTATGTTTTGGGTCAGCATTACTGGGAATTTCATCAAGCAGCTATTTTTCAGATCACCTATCAACTACAGAATGGTCAGCAGTGTAACTGCAGCTCTTGGCTTACCAAACGGATGCGTAATTGAGTCTCACAGTCCACCATAGTAAAAAGAAGTCAAAAACTAATATAACAGTACAACACATGCTTTAGAATGGATGGCAGAACAGCCATCCAACCTGGTTGTAGCAAGGTTTATGATAAATCTTCCCCATACTTTAGTATATGAATAAAATGTCTCTTCAAACAAACTGTGATGATTGAACCATAACAGGCTGCACTACATTAAATTCAGTTTTTCCACCACTCTGGTGCAAAATATATAATACAGTAAGATTGTTTTTGAAGAGTATTGAGCATTTTAAAATCTAATTTCTGTAGTTCAGGTATTCATAAAACAAGAGGAGTTTTTCTCTAAATTTAACAAATTGTGGCAAAGTGCTGTCAAGGTTAAGAAGTGGGCATTCAGGTGCTGTGTTTATTTGGCAGCTGGGACTCATACCTGTACCACAGAATGCCTCTATGGTATTTACCTTACTGTTTTACCATCTTAAAAGTAAAGGTTTAGAACACAGGCTCTGGAAACAACATCTTCCCAGCTTGGGATTTTATTTTCCCTTGTCCAGTTCTAATTTGTGCTAACAGCAGTGATTCAAATTCCAGGGCTTTGTTCCTACCATGCAGTATTTACATAGATTAGTTACCTCCTCTCTCAGACACTGCACTTTGCTAAAATAGCTTTCTTTATAAAACGAAAAGCTTCTTATCTTCTGGAAATGTTGTAGCTACTAGTCTGAATTTTGAAACAAAGGAGGTCTGAACACTCATAAAGACCATTAAATATCTGAAAAATAAATTTCTCTTTTCTTTTACCCCTGTTATACCAGTAGCTCTGTGACTGGGGAATCTACTATAGGTTTTTCTTCTCCTCTAATACTGTCAACAAAGGGGATCCTGAACTACAACAGTAAGGGCTATCTCTGAAACATCCAAATAACACCAAATGACACCTTACTGAACTTCATTCCGTTTCAGTTTCTCAAGTTTATCAGCGCTAAATACTGATACTGCTCAATACTAGCAATACCTTTCCTATAAGATATCACTAGTCTGCTTTGATATGAATACATCAATCATAAAAAACAGCATTTCTGTTTAATTTACCAATGCAGATTAAGCACAGTGATTTAGGAAGCATGCTGGAATGTCTTACCTTGTCCTGAGAGCCACCCAAGCAGCATCAATGTCAGCATACAGATTCTTTTCTGTTGGCTTCCCAGAACTCGCGCCATATCCAGAATAATCATATGAGAATATGTTGCAATTAATCCGTGAACCCAGTCCTATGTAAAAGCTGCTCATCTGACCGAGGTCAACAGCATTTCCGTGTGAGAAGAGCAACGTGTATTTGGCGTTAGGTGAGCAACGCACAAACATACAGGCAATCCTGTTACCTTTACTTGTTCTAGTCATGAAGCACTCGATGGCATCTTTTTCTCTTGATGAATACTGCCAGTCTGCTCTCTCTGAGAGATGTAAAGTCCAATGACTACCACTTTCATCACACATCAGAGTGTATGTGGGATCAGGAGGTAAGAATGCCAGTTTGGAGGCAATTTTCCCTGGGCATGGTGGGCAACAGAACAGGCAACACAGTTCACTGAAGGAAAGATTATTCATCTTCTAGTCTGAAACAGGAAGAGAGAATGCTATCAGTTTCTAGTTATAATATGACATAAAAAGAAAAAGCCTCACTGAAGTTGAAAGTTCAACCACTTAAGAAAATAACATTGAAATTTAGTGGAATTGTTCAAACAAAGCAGAAGCTTAAATATTTCTACACAACACCTTTTGTTATTAGTAGCTTCTTTAGAATGAGCATATTATTTCAGAAGAGTGGTAACTCTTAAGCCTTGCCAGACACTAGAACTGGAATATGATTGCTTCGGCCAAGAACAAGCATGAGTTTTAGTTCCTTGAGGCCCGTCACCTCAGAGCAACAGAAGCACTCGCTCCCTTGACAAACTGGCATTATGAAGAGCAATTAAAGTACATTGCAGCGTTTGCAGGATATGAAGATCACACATATTTTTTCAGCCAAGAACTGATGCTATATTTCCCATATAATGACAATATATTCTCAGTTCGAGTCACAAAGTCTTGCAAACAGTATCATCAGTATAAGAGGTGCACAAAGGTCAAAAAGAGATTCTTCTACCTGCCTAGCAAGCACTTCAGACCTTCAGTCCTCTGAAATCCAGCTGTAAACTATTCCTAGCTCTGCATACTGGCTGACAACATTTATAACTCCCTTAAAGTGGTTATCAACCAAGTTTTCCATTTTGCACATCAGAATTGGGGTTATATTATCAATCTTAAAGAAATGACTTTTTATTCCATGTTTTAACAAAAACACTCCGAACAAAATGTTTTAACACAAATAACTGGCAAAGCACTATAACCTATGCTATGAATTCAAAGCACTTTAATAGAGAGGGGAGAGGGAGGTTAAAAAAAAGAAAAACAGTAGACACAGACCTAAAGCAAGCTAGAGACATAGCTGCCCTGATAAACAGACATTGAGTTCTTCTAATTTACAAGGCTGAGAAGGAAAAGAAACCTTTATTGAGACAGTACTTTTCCCTTAAAGGTAGGAGAATTACAAAATCTGCCAAGAACCATGAAGTACACCAGCACACCTAGCATAAGTATATACTTTCCTGTTGTGAACACATCTGATGTTTCATCTCAAAGAACTTTTCCACCCAGCTCTACTACAGGTCTCATGCTCAGTTCCCACTGGGTCACACGCAAACAGGAACTCTCCTACAGTTTCACGTACCAGCTTTGACTGCTAAGAGTCAAGCTTAAAAACAGGAATAACAACAACAGAAAGCCAACTTCTGATGTTCACATTCCCTTGTGGTTTCAGAAACACCTGTGTCAGTCAACAATAAAGTCTTACTGCTAAGTACGATACCTGGCAACATTGAAATCACATTTCAAAGTCTGTTCCCTAACTTGTATACACTTCTCTTTGGAAAAGTTTCATAGGGCATTGCTATAAGAACTTTTGAGTACAGATGGCTGAACAGTTAACCTTATTTTGACTGTATGAACGGTCTCTTCCCTTGGTACAATATGTGACATTCATATAGCACTAAACAATCATAAAATATACTTGTTGAGAAGTAAATAATCACAGCAAGAAAGTCTAATAAACAAGATGTGCATTTCTGAAATACTACTGCTCCTTGTGGAGCACAAAAAACGGGTCAGTTGTGTTTTTTTTTCTCCCCCAATACTGGAGAAGTGTTTTCACCCCAAGTCTCTAGTTCTCTTCAAAACAGAGGGAAATCACAGATTCTTAGGCATGAGTGATTAACACTACCATTTAGAGAAGATGTCACAAAGGGGCCATCACCTCCCATAAAAAAGTAGGTTATCTCTTAATGAACAGATCTGGAGTATATGACCTACCAGTTAAGGAAACAGACTCGTGTATTTAAGCAATAAGCAAATTAGTCACTTAGATTTGTAATTGTTCACCTGTTTCCTCTCAAGTGAGATTATCGGACATTACTTGCAGGTTAAAAGTAAAGACAAATGGAAAAGACCTACAGAAGAGGTCCAGAGATTCTCAAAAGGCTTTGAATGTCTTATGCACAAGAACAGGTAAATATTTGTTTCCTGCTTTGTCTCTCACAGCTGTGAGCACCAAAGGAACCATTTTTTTCACCTTAATCAGAAAGTTCATATTCACAGTTTTTTAACAACAGTATTGTTGTAACACCTCAACAGGCTTTTTAGTTCTGCAAGCATCACCCATGACTCAGTATTCAATCACACCTCTACTTCTATACGAACTATTAAATTGAGTAATTTTTCCCACTTTTTCAGAAAATTTGAAGGCCATGTGCTTCAGGATGAAGGGGAAGCATTTTCATTTCATTTGAAAAAAAATGTAGTCATACCTTCAAAACTGAGGTACAAGTAGCCTCTTGTGTCCAGGAATAGCTGACTGCATTCTATTCCAACATAAAATAATAGCTGCAAAACTTCTTACTTCTTTTATAATCCACTTGTCAGAAAGAACTGAAACAGGAGTTTACATTATTTATAACCATAAACAGCCTTGCAACACTGCAAGTAAGATTTCACACAAAGTATTTGTTGTATTAATTTTAGCTGGCCTGTGGAATTCACATTACTGTAATAATTGCAGACAATCAGCTGAGGAAGTACTGGCCCCAGCATAGCTTAAATGTGCTAAATATGGGTTGTTGCCACTTATGACAAATGACTTAATGAGGAAGAAAATGGATAAAGTATCATTTCTCTCCTGTACCAGAATGTAACATAGACCTTATGTAATGCCCATTTAATCTTTACTGAAACTACTGTTTCTTATTCCTGAGCCATTCTCCACTTGAACCGTGGCCAGCAACAGCCTTTGCTTTAAAGAAAACACTTGCTGTTGTCTTTACTTGGAAAAACTGAAGAAAAAAAAAAATTAGAGATCTCTAGCATCACTAACTGAGCAAACGTGTCATAAAACACCTACCGGTGTTCCTCAGGAGGATACCTCCAACTAAACGCAAACAGTGTTTTCATTATACTGGAACTGGTTTGTCATTCACTGTATGCACATGAGTGTGTTCCTTACCTCTGGATCTGGAATGGGACCAGGATGTGAGAGCCCCCACGGTGCACAATGTAATTCTGATATCGCTGTAAAAGTTCAGCTGAATCAGCACTTCAGCCTACTAGTTACGCACATGATGTCATAACTTCAATTAAAACAGACATTATCCTTCCTCAGAAGGTATACTGCTTGGATACTTCAGTGCAGTGATTAAAGTTTGTTTCCCTTAAATGTTAGGAAGACATTTAACATGATTTCCTAATGACTTACCAACATAGGAATTAAGATAAGACTTCAAAAAAAAAAAAAAAAAATTAAGTAAA
>JACDJE010000415.1:507644-544292 GCA_016647715.1 Pavo muticus
ACAGCCGCCCTCAGCCTCTACCTGCGCGGGGCTTCCGGCTCCCCCTCGCTGGGCAGCGGTAACCCCGCGCACTCCCAACCGCCGCCGTCCGAGCGCCGGGCGCGGCGGCGGCGACGTCAGTTGTGCTGAGTAACGGCGCGGCGGCGGCTGCCGGCTCAGCGGCCCCTGCTGTCTCCCACGCAGCGCTCGGAAGGGGACGCGCGGCCGGCGGAGGCCTCTCGCGGAACAGCTTAGGGGAGTGGCGCCGACTTCACCCCGCCGAGCGCCTGCATCTGACCCGACGGCTGCCGCGGCGGCCGAAGGGGCAGCGGGGCGGAGCCGGCCGCAGCCGCGCGGTGACCAACGGCCGCCGAGCGCCAATCGGGGCACGGCCCGCAGCGCGGCTCCGGCTGCCGGGGCTCCGCCTGAGAGAGGGTGGGCGGGACGTGGTGAGCAGACGGCGAATCGTCGCTGGCAAGCGATCTTAACGGACGGCGGCTTCCGCCAATGCAGATGGCAGGTCAGGGGAGGAGCGGTTCCGGGGCACGCGCGGCCGGCAGCGGCGGTTGCCGGGGGAATGAGCTCGGAGAAGGGGAACGTGGCGCGCAGGCGGCCCCAGCGCCACCAGAACGCGCGCGCCTTCAAGAATGACAAGTACGATACCAGCGCGCGGCTGAAGGTAGGTGCAGTTCTGGGCCTAGGTGGGGAGTCGGGGCTGGCCTTGAGCCCGCGGCCAGGAAGTGTGAGGGCTGAGGGGAGGCCCGGGAGGCGCCCGGGGCCAGAGGCGGGGCAGGGCAGGCGGGGCGGCATGAGCCGAGGCTTCGTGCGGTGATTGGAACCTACAAGGAGAAGTGCTCATCGAGTCACGGCCTTATAAGAAAGGAAAGCTGAAATAAAGCGTTCATCTCTGCGCAGTAAGTGCAGCGAGGAAGTGTCTGCAGGGGTAGCAGAGCAACTTCTGGAAAGGTGCTTACACTGAAGATCTCGGCTGTATCACCTTATTTCAGACATCTCAACGTTGTCAAAGCTGATTTTGAACAACTTCGGCTATCATACAACAAGTCACGCTTTTGAGACAACTGAGAAGGCACTCATGCTTGCTTTAAGGCTTTAAAAAACCCGGCGGTGTGCTTAGAGGTGGCTCCACACGGGTGTCTCCTTCATCAGTGCCTCTGCTGCACGCATGGCCGTGGTTTGATACTTCCACACTATTGTTACAAAAGACCATTGTTGTCTTTTCTTTTAAATTGTTTCCAAGCAAGGAAAAGGAAATGGTTCACAATGTATTCCTGGAACACCTTCTATCTACTTACAGCTGTGGCAACATAATAGCGCTATGAGAATGAAGACCACTCAGTGTGCTGAGCAGTAGCACCACTGGAGTGGGGTGCTTTGTCTTAGGAAAAAACGCCTTATGAAACTGAGAAACATGAATAAAGCAAAATGCAAGATGAGCACTCTGGAAAAGAAATATGTAGTGCTACTGTCGTTATGTCAGTGTCCTTTTAAGTAACCTGGCTAGGTTGTCAAAAAGAATTGAGAGGAGGGGAATAAACTGGTAAGTCAAAACAGTGGCACCAAAGAGTTGTGGTTTCTTTTTCTTTTTTTTTTTTTTTTTTTTTCCAAGTGTTTGCAGGACTGGTTCTGCAAGTTGAACGGGCTGTTTTCCTGCTCCAAGCATCACCAGTATTATTCATTGTTTGAGTCACTTTATTATCTCTGATAGTACAGATAAGTGTGTTTTCCTGTATGTACCCCTGCAAAATATCCTAGAGAGCAGGTCAATCAGAAAAGTCCTTAAAGAGAAACTGAGTTCAGTTTTGTAACTGAAATAATCTCTAATTTAGAGTACACTTACGTATTTTTTTTCCTTTTTTTTAGTATATTTGATATCTGAGAAGGTTGGCTCCACAATGCCATGCATTTAAATAAATACATATTTTAAAAAAACATCTTTTGAACACAGCCAAGATTCAGTGTAGTCATTAACTGTGATGTGGGATTGTGTCTTTTTCAAGGAAGTGCTTTCTTTCCTCTTTGTATGTGCCAGTTCTTGGAGATTGCTGAATATGGGGAAGAAGCTGCTTCCTATTACAGGGTAACGGGAAAGAATGTTTGTTTTCTTGCGGTGTACTTTTGTATACAAATTCAAATTTTCAGCTTCTTTTAATAAAGAATGTACAGAGGCCATTATAATGATAACTAGGCCTGATTCTCCCATTTAAGAAATTTGAAAAGAAATTTAACGAGGTTTAGGTGGTGATTAATGTCGTACTACATATGCTGAATGTTGGCAAGGAGCTTCGCTTCTCTTATCTTGTCACTTCTATGTACTCATGTGGTCCTGAGCGATCACACTGACCACAGACATCTAAGCTGTAATGAGACGAAGGAAGAAATAGTGGCAGTTTGATCATGAGGACTGACACAGAACTGAGACATTCCTCCTTTCCATGTCTTACTGGCTCATTAGGTCAGAACGCTGAGAGTTGCTGAGAGTGGGTGGATCTCCAGTAAATCACTGCTATTTTAAGTTTGTGGCCTGTCTTTGGCTTCTGTTGTACGCAGTGCAGCTCAATACCATCCTGAAAGTCTGTAGAATGATTTTTAGCTTAAAATTCATATCCTTCTTCACGTGTGCGCTGTATTAGCAATGCTGAATATCAAGTACAGTAGCTTCAGGTTGTACTGTGGTTGAAGCTGAGGTAGTTATTTTCATTGCTATTTCTAGTCTTCTCTGTGAAGAAGTAGCTGTAGAGAAAATTAATGTAATGGTCATCATTTTTTGTTGTTGTTTCTTGTTTGTTTTGTTTCGAAAGGTTTTATACTTTCTATCTGGCATTGACCTTGGCATCCTTTTCTAATCTTAAGGACTAAAGTTCTAATTACTTGTAGAACATGCTGAAAGGGCACTTGTGTTTCCCCTAATGACCAGGCCCTACTACCTGCATTACTTTGGGATAGGCTAGTTGAAGTGAAACAATGCATGCTGCCTCTGAACTGTGTTTGGGTAGCTGCCTACAACAGTGCTGGGAAAGCCTGCGTGCTAGGATGAACTGAAGAAGGAAGAGCCGGACAGAGTTAGACGCTCTGTGCTGTTAATTATTGAAACTGGGAATTTGTTTATGGGTGATTGCTTTACATAGTATATTCTGGAACAGCTGTTTGTGACACTGAGCTGAGGAATATACATTATGTTATATAAACATACGTTCTGTATGAAGTGTATTACTTAAATCGATGTGGAAACTGGAAATAAAGGTAATTCTAGAGATGAAAGCAAGCAGTGTTCAACAAGAACATTTAGAACTCCATTGTAATGAGATGGTAGGCCACAAAATGATTCATATTTACACCCAAATGACTGATCTGTTTCTCATTTTCTTCCCCTCATTAATCACATCCCAGATGATAATCCAGATTTTCCAAAATTTCAGAGGTTATTAACTCTGAACCTCAACTTTACCATTATGCTTATGCTAGCTACTTCTTCAGCTGGCTGTATAGATAATTTGTTTTAGTGGAGCCACTGGTCAAGGCTGTGGGAAGGCACTGGGAAAAGGCTTAGTTGCTGAGTCAATGAATGAGACTTAGAAGTTCAGAAAGGAAGATATAGGTAAACTGGTAGCCAACTGGAAGTGACAGATAACACTACTGGAGTTTGTCTTGCTGCAACATAGGGCAACTTGGCAGGATAAAGTCTGCTTCCTAGCTATTCCTTTTGTTCTGAGTTTGAATGTGAATTGAGGCTTACCATACAGTCTTTCATGTAGGTAGAAGAGAAGCAAACAGAACATATACTTTGGACTGTAACCTAAGATTGCAGTGAAGATAGACGCACACACACACACATGCACATTATCAGTTCTTCCGAATATGCACAATCTCACACGTTCTGAGATCTGTGGTTGTTCTGGGAGAATGAATTTGTTATGAACCTGTTCACTGATGTGAAAAAAACCTAAATGTCTTGGAGATCAAGAAGGCCATTTGGAATTGGGCTTAAAGGAAGATTTTGATTTCATGTGTTTTAAAGTCAGTATATACTGCATGTGAGCAAGTGAAGTTTGCTGGGGAAACTGATTTCAGTCTGTGAGGTGTGTATTGTAGCCCTGAAATACAAGGATTTTCTATCACAGTCTCTATCTGTTAGTTTGCACTGTTCTATTCTAACTACTTTGTAGTTATACACTAGAGTTTGTGTGGAGTTTTGTTTTTCTGAGAATGCAGTCACTCAGAAATGTTGCGTTCAGCCTTGTTGATCCAGTCAGTATCTCCTGTTTCTTATGACAATAAGAAAGTTTTTGGTTAGCGTTGATGCTGTGTGGATTTATGGTAGAATAAGCCACTGATGTGTCGTAGAAGTCTGCTGTCAATGCAGTGAATCAAAACACACGTGCATGCACACATAATTAGAAACTTCCAGACAGACAGTGAGGCATCTTTGAAACCCCATTATTACATCTTCCTTGTGACTGCTTTTTTGATGCTAGCTTAAGCTAGGAATTATTTTGTGAGCCAAGTTAGTAGGTGTAGGCGCATGTGTTTACTAATACTTTCTGAACTGCTTTTGGCAGGTTGTTAAATGATTTAATGTTGGGTTACTTGAGCATACAGAGGATGCTGTTTTATTGATGCAGTTGACCTGACAGTGTGTATATAATATGCACATGGAATGTTTTGTGACTGTATACTTCAAAATTGTTTATGTATGTCAGTGTTGCATAATTGCTATTTCTGTGGAGAACGTACAGAAATACTGCAAGCATTGAATGAGCTACCCTAATATTGGAGGAAGTATGGCAAAGGGAAAGAGGAAAGAGCTAGTGAGTAAAATAGAGAAATGAAAGTAAAAAACTGCTGTGACAGAAACAGAATCTAACCTGAGTAGTTTTCACACTTAGGAAAAATATTTCAGACCAGAAGCATTAAGCATCACCATGTCCTTGCGTGTGTGAAAGCTGAGTTTAAAAAAAAAAAAAGGTTTGAATGGAGTAAAAATGTTGGAAATCCTATTTCAGGTCTTTGTGTATGTAGTTGGGTTTTTTTATACCCAAGCTAATGTTTTTTTTTTTTTTTTTTTTCCCCTTCTTTTCAAACCGCATTGAGAGTCATGAGGCAAATAAGCTTCCAGCTGACTACGCAGGAAGGAAGTCTGGATTTCAAAGTACTAGAGAGTAAATGATGCAGTGAGGTATCAGGATATTTGAACTCTCCAATCCAAACAGAGTTATTCCTTCTGCCCAAGCTATTAAATGGTTGAAAGGAAAGAAGTCTGAATATGTGAAATGTATCAAATATATACAAGAAGTACAGTAGGAAAAACAAACAACCGATAAATTTATTTTACTATTAATTTCCATGTTATGGCTGAGATAGCAGGGAAGTTTCTCCTTCTGCTTCGATTTTCTAAATCAGCTGGTTGGTAGAAGGATGTTAGAGTTGGTTTCTCATTCAGATATGCTGAGCCAATGACTAACTATCCCATGCCATACCTGCAGTGCCAAAATTGAGTAAAAAATAAAGGACATTGCTGAAGAGGAGGAAGGTACTGTGCTGTATTTGTGCCTGTTAGAAGAATGAAATTAAGACTTCAAAGCTGTTGTCTTTCTTCCAGTTGCTAACTTCTGAGCAGATTCTGCATTTTTTCTTCGAGTTCCTATGTTAAATTTGTGGTCCTGCAGATGACTGTTGATAAGACCAGGTGCTTTGGATCAGAATTGAAGTTATAAGTAAATGTGATCTTCATAGCTACAGTCAAATTTGGTGTCTTTTTCTGTTACTAGTGATACCATAGCGTTTGCAGCATGCTTCTTCCAAGAATGTTGTGCTTCTATTACAATTGAGCATTTAAGGTTTAATTAAGTATTGAATTTCGTATTCAATAAGGCATTGAATCTGCTTGGATTCATAGAATCATAGAATCACTCAGGTTGGAAAAGACCTTAAAGATCATCGAGTCCAACCACCACCTACCCATGTTACCCTAGCTCTAACAACCCTCCGCTAAATCATGTCCCTGAGCACCACATCCAAACGGTTTTTAAACACATCCAGGGATGGTGACTCAACCACCTCCCTGGGGAGCCTATTCCAGTGCTTAACAACCCTTTCTGTAAAGAAGTGTTTCCTGATATCCAAGCTAAACCTTCCCTGGCGCAACCTGAGGCCATTTCTCCTCGTCCTGTCACCACTGAGAAGAGACCAGCCCCGCTCTTGCTGTAAGCACCTTTCAGATATTGGAAGTGAGCAATAAGGTCTCTCCTCAGCCTCCTTTTCCCCAGACTGAATATCCCCAGTTCCTTCAGTCTGTCTTCATAGGGCATATTCTCCAAGCCCTTCACAAGCCTTGTTGCCCTTCTTTGGACCTGCTCCAGCACCTCCATGTCCTTTCTGTACTGAGGTGCCCAAAACTGAACACAGTACTCGAGGTGAGGCCCCACCAGTGCTGAGTACAGGGGCAGGATTACTTCCCTAGTCCTGCTCACCACACCATTCCTGATACAAGCCAGGATGCCACTGGCCTTCTAGGCCACCTGGGCACACTGTTGGCTCATATTCAGCCAACTGTCCATCAGTACACCAAGGTCCCTTTCCATCAGGCAGCTTTCCAGCCACTCCTCCCCAAGCCTGTGGGGTTGCCTGGGGTTGTTGTGACCAAAATGCAGGACCCGACACTTGGCCCTATTGAAAGTCATGCAGTTAACCTTGGCCCATCGATCCAGTCTATCCAGGTCCCTCTGTAGTGCCTTTCTCCCCTCAGGCAGATCAACACTCCCTCCCAACTTGGTGTCATCTGCAAACTTACTGAGGGTGCACTCAATCCCCACGTCAAGATCATCAATAAAGATGTTAAATAGAAGCGGCCCCAGTACCGAGCACTGAGTACTTCTTGAGAACATTCTTTGTTACTTATTTTAGAGGCCTCTTACTGTTTATCAGCTACGTGTCTATTGGAGGACTGTTAGTAATATGACTGAAAGTAATTTCAAAAGTAATTTCAAAATTAACGAGGTAGGAAAGTTTGGGAATGGGAGTTCGTTTTGTTACTGATCTTAAGAATGATCTGAGTTTTGAGTTTCTTGTATTTTATCCTTAGTCTCATTTTTGCACTTTGGTTAAATTTCTTATCTGAGAACAGAACAGTACAGAAGCTGTACATTTGATACTGGTAAAAGGAGCAGGAGCATCCCTGCACGCTTCCTGTAACTGTATCTCTGTAATGGCAGATAAACACTCCCATCTTTATGTTTGGAATGAAATTGGCCTCTTAGCTCTCCTGACTTGCTATATTTGCTTACCACTTCTACTGTGACTCAAAAATCTGTCTCTGTGCAAGCCACCTTCATTCCTACAGCACAGTCCTCTGGACTGGATAGTAGAGGGTGACTTCACCACTCTTTCTGCTGAAGAAAATAACAAGTGGTAAATACATAAAATGCTTATATTAATATCAGATAATATAGTATGAATCACATGATGTGTAAAAATGTTTTCTAAGTAAGATTATTCTCATAAAAATAAGAAAGCTTCTCTGATTCCAATTATTATTTGTTTATTTAGAAAATAAATGCTAAACTTCATGATGGAGTGTGTCAGCACTGTAAAGGTATCTTGGAGTGGCGGGTAAAATTCAGCAAGTATAAACTACTATCAAAACCTAAAAAATGGTGAGTACAGATACTTTGTCTTAGTCACTGGCACTATTGTTTGTGAACTTTTTGGAGAATATTCTGTTTTTGGAAACTCATAAATGCTACTATATTACGTTTTTCAGTCTGGAGTCTGCAGCAATAATCAAAATACAGTATTAATTTTCAATTTCTTTAATGCTTTTATCTTAAACATTAGAAAACTTAGCAAAGCAACTGCTTCCTTCCTCACTGTTAAAATGTTTGAATATTCTTAATGATCATTTTGAACCTGTAAGTTTCCAAAAATATGTCAATATGACCTCCCAAAGAAAGAGTTAAAACTGAATCAGTGATAGTGTGATTTTTCTCAGATTTTGTAGCAAGTCAGAATTGATACTATCTGCGCAATTCTATATATATATATATACATATTTTTTTTTTAGTTTACAAACACTACCTGGCAAAGGAATGATGAGAGAGGAAAGTATTCTTAATTTTGTGTTGTATCAGAATTCACTGTCAAGCTCAGTGTTACCTCAGTTCATACAAAATGTTTACAGTACTTGTTTTTCAGTACCCTTTAGCATGTTCTTTCTTTTCATTATTGAAATCATAATCATACTCATTAAATGTTTAGGACTATTTGCAAGCGTAGCTGTACTGGATATTGTTGAATAAGAACGTAATGAAGGTGATAAATATCTCTAAATAATTTGAAGATTTATGGTAGGTTAATCTTCTGAAGTGGTCACTTTCTGCTTCCTTGTACATGCACATCTGTAGAGGTTGTTACATCAATGCCTCCAGATGCAGCTAATGTTTCAGCAACGAAACACTGAACTCAAGGATACTATAGCTGGGATGAGGTGCATAAAATGGTTTGTCTCACTAGTTCCTTCTGTATTTGTGTGTTGTTCCTAGTTACATACTTCTGAAATATATGCTTCTGAACCACTTGGGGAGGTTATGTGAGGATATGCATAATTTCTGAATGATTGTGTCATTAATTCTGGTTTTCTTAAGTTTGAAAGAGAAGGAATATCTGTTCATACTGTATCTGCCACTTGCATGAAGTTTTACTTTTTAATATGAAACCATACACAAAAAATATTTTGTTTTTATTAAACAGTTTCATCCTTTCATGTTCAAGAAAAAATTCTTCTACTTAATGTAGAAGTCTCTAGTTTTCAAAGTGAATGTTCTGGGTTATGCTCACCATTAAGCAGGGATTTAAAAAAAAAACCAAACTTTCACAGGTGACTAAATAGATCATGCAGATGGGCATGGCATGGCAGTAAGGGTGTGGTGCACAGTTCACACAGATAGGCACTGCAGCAAGAGCGCAAGGAGGTCTGCTTTCTTCTCGTCTGGTTACAGTAGGGAGCAGCACTCTAATGAGAAACATGGTGACCACCCACCGCAGCAGTTGGTCTGAGGTAGAAACCTAAATGAAGGAGGGACCACCTTTGAGCCTGAGAGCAGAGTGGGGTGTAATGGGTGCAAGTGTGCCCAACTTGATGGACCTTTTGAGCTGGTGGCCAGGTTGCGTGAGGAAATGGCTGAGCTGTATCCAGCAGTTGGAGAGACTGTGATGCTTGGTGTCATACCGTGACACAAGCAGAGCAACAGCCCTGTCTAGAGTTTCAGCGAGGGGAAGAAGATAAGCAGAATTCTGGCCCTAAGGAGTCAGATGGAAAAAAAATTCAGGATGAGGGAGACTGGA
The DNA here is from genome assembly GCA_016647715.1 of Pavo muticus. Classification (NCBI taxonomy): domain Eukaryota; kingdom Metazoa; phylum Chordata; class Aves; order Galliformes; family Phasianidae; genus Pavo; species Pavo muticus. The sequence continues at coordinate 516,981 of JACDJE010000415.1, forward strand.
CCTTTGTCTCTGCTCAGGCCAGAAGGAGAAGCCTTTCCCTTGTCCCTGAAATACCCTCAAGCAACAGATGTGAAGCTCTGGGGGTGAAAGAGAAGGAGGTGCAGACAGTGGCTGAGAACTGGAAAAGAATAACCATGTTAAGATGGTCCAACAAAAACCTGAGTGAGAACCCGTGCAGTTAAAAAAAAGGCGAAGCATCTTAGTGATTAGGGATTTTGCACTGAGAAGCACTGAGGCCCCCATTTTCTGCCCAGATAATCACTTGAGAGGTTTTCTGTCTGCCAGAAGCCTGCATCTGGGACATCCGGAAGAGGCTACCAGGTGTGAAAAAGCTGGAGGACTACTGTCTGCTGTTGTTCTTTCAAAATGGCTCACAGAGGCTGCAGCTAGGAAACTACAAAATGTTAAAAAGGACTTTTTGTCCCCTGGGGAGATGATGAAGGGATTGGAAGCACAGGTAGTGTTCTCCGCAGTCCTCCTGGTTGGATACTGGGAACCAGGCAGGAGAATGGACCAGTTTGTGAACGGATGCATGGATGGTGTCACACTAAGGGCTTTTGGTTCTATGATTTAGGATGCACCTTTGTATAAGCTGGACATGTTTATGTTGGTTGGGATGTAACTAAGCAGGAGGGAAAAGAATATACTGGGCAGCAAGCTGTCTGGGCTGATCATTAGAGCTTAAAACTAAATTTGTTGGAGGAAGGAGATGTGCTGCTGAGTGACAGAGAAGAGCTGGAAACACTGTCACTTTAGGAAGCAGCAGGGGAAAACCTCACATTTGTCCCAGGGGAACTTGGGAGCACTCCTCCAGGATGGTGACGTGGTCAGTAGGCCAGCTGATGTGACTCTACACCAATGCACACAGCATGGTGTGTGCATAATCAGGAAGATTTGGAAACTGTGGTGCAATTAGAAAACTCTGACCTAATTGCTATCTTAGAAACATGATGGGACCAATAACACAAGTGAAATACTATGATTGAGGGCTACAGTCTTTGTAGAAGGGATAGGCAAGGTAGGAGGGGCAATAGAGTTGCCCTCTATGTTAAGAAGAGGGTAGATTGCAAACAGCTGCCTCTGAGAAACAGCCATGACCAGGTTAAGAGCTTGTGGATTAAAATCAGCGACCAAGCCAATAAAGGACATCTGATTGTCAGGGTTGACTGCAGGCTGCCTTTTTAAGAAGAACCTGTTGATGAGACCTTCTTGCTTCAGCTACAAAAGGTATTATGCTTGCAGTATCTTATCCTGATAGGTGGATTTCAGCCACCTGGAAGTCTGCTGGGAAAACAACATGGCATGATGCAGGTAATCCTGGAGACAGTTGAGGATAAATTCCTGGTCCAGGTATTGGACAGACCAACCAGAGGTGAAGTGTTACTGGCTGATAAGCCTCACTTCTCTGCCTGGGAAGATCATGGAACAGATCCTCCTGGAAGATATGTTAAGGCACATCAGGGACAAGCAGGCAATTTGAGACAACCAGCATGGCTTCACCAAAGGCAGATCATGCCTGACCAGTCTGGTCACCTTCTGTGATGACGGAGTGACAGCATTTATGGGCCAAAGAAGGGCAACTGATATCTGCCTTGACTTGTGACAGGCCTTTGACATGGTCTAACCACATCCTTATCTCAAAATTGGAGAGGGATGGATTTCAAGAGTGGACTGTTTGTTGGGTAAATAATTGGTAGTCAGAGCCAGAGAGTTGTGGTCGATGGCTCTGTGTCCAGGTGGAGGCCGGTCACGAATGGTGTTCTCCAGGTGTCTGCCTTGGGACTGGTATTCTTTAACATCTTTATCAATGAGATAGATGGTGGGAATATGAGTGCACCCTCGGCAAGTTTGCTGATGACACCAAGCTGGGTGTTGTAGTTGATATGGCAGAAGGAAGGGATGTCATCTAGACAGATCTTGACAGGCTTGATTGTTTTGTCTTCTCTCTACCCACCTCCAAAGGTTAAAAACAAACAANCCAAGTGTTTGCAGGACTGGTTCTGCAAGTTGAACGGGCTGTTTTCCTGCTCCAAGCATCACCAGTATTATTCATTGTTTGAGTCACTTTATTATCTCTGATAGTACAGATAAGTGTGTTTTCCTGTATGTACCCCTGCAAAATATCCTAGAGAGCAGGTCAATCAGAAAAGTCCTTAAAGAGAAACTGAGTTCAGTTTTGTAACTGAAATAATCTCTAATTTAGAGTACACTTACGTATTTTTTTTCCTTTTTTTTAGTATATTTGATATCTGAGAAGGTTGGCTCCACAATGCCATGCATTTAAATAAATACATATTTTAAAAAAACATCTTTTGAACACAGCCAAGATTCAGTGTAGTCATTAACTGTGATGTGGGATTGTGTCTTTTTCAAGGAAGTGCTTTCTTTCCTCTTTGTATGTGCCAGTTCTTGGAGATTGCTGAATATGGGGAAGAAGCTGCTTCCTATTACAGGGTAACGGGAAAGAATGTTTGTTTTCTTGCGGTGTACTTTTGTATACAAATTCAAATTTTCAGCTTCTTTTAATAAAGAATGTACAGAGGCCATTATAATGATAACTAGGCCTGATTCTCCCATTTAAGAAATTTGAAAAGAAATTTAACGAGGTTTAGGTGGTGATTAATGTCGTACTACATATGCTGAATGTTGGCAAGGAGCTTCGCTTCTCTTATCTTGTCACTTCTATGTACTCATGTGGTCCTGAGCGATCACACTGACCACAGACATCTAAGCTGTAATGAGACGAAGGAAGAAATAGTGGCAGTTTGATCATGAGGACTGACACAGAACTGAGACATTCCTCCTTTCCATGTCTTACTGGCTCATTAGGTCAGAACGCTGAGAGTTGCTGAGAGTGGGTGGATCTCCAGTAAATCACTGCTATTTTAAGTTTGTGGCCTGTCTTTGGCTTCTGTTGTACGCAGTGCAGCTCAATACCATCCTGAAAGTCTGTAGAATGATTTTTAGCTTAAAATTCATATCCTTCTTCACGTGTGCGCTGTATTAGCAATGCTGAATATCAAGTACAGTAGCTTCAGGTTGTACTGTGGTTGAAGCTGAGGTAGTTATTTTCATTGCTATTTCTAGTCTTCTCTGTGAAGAAGTAGCTGTAGAGAAAATTAATGTAATGGTCATCATTTTTTGTTGTTGTTTCTTGTTTGTTTTGTTTCGAAAGGTTTTATACTTTCTATCTGGCATTGACCTTGGCATCCTTTTCTAATCTTAAGGACTAAAGTTCTAATTACTTGTAGAACATGCTGAAAGGGCACTTGTGTTTCCCCTAATGACCAGGCCCTACTACCTGCATTACTTTGGGATAGGCTAGTTGAAGTGAAACAATGCATGCTGCCTCTGAACTGTGTTTGGGTAGCTGCCTACAACAGTGCTGGGAAAGCCTGCGTGCTAGGATGAACTGAAGAAGGAAGAGCCGGACAGAGTTAGACGCTCTGTGCTGTTAATTATTGAAACTGGGAATTTGTTTATGGGTGATTGCTTTACATAGTATATTCTGGAACAGCTGTTTGTGACACTGAGCTGAGGAATATACATTATGTTATATAAACATACGTTCTGTATGAAGTGTATTACTTAAATCGATGTGGAAACTGGAAATAAAGGTAATTCTAGAGATGAAAGCAAGCAGTGTTCAACAAGAACATTTAGAACTCCATTGTAATGAGATGGTAGGCCACAAAATGATTCATATTTACACCCAAATGACTGATCTGTTTCTCATTTTCTTCCCCTCATTAATCACATCCCAGATGATAATCCAGATTTTCCAAAATTTCAGAGGTTATTAACTCTGAACCTCAACTTTACCATTATGCTTATGCTAGCTACTTCTTCAGCTGGCTGTATAGATAATTTGTTTTAGTGGAGCCACTGGTCAAGGCTGTGGGAAGGCACTGGGAAAAGGCTTAGTTGCTGAGTCAATGAATGAGACTTAGAAGTTCAGAAAGGAAGATATAGGTAAACTGGTAGCCAACTGGAAGTGACAGATAACACTACTGGAGTTTGTCTTGCTGCAACATAGGGCAACTTGGCAGGATAAAGTCTGCTTCCTAGCTATTCCTTTTGTTCTGAGTTTGAATGTGAATTGAGGCTTACCATACAGTCTTTCATGTAGGTAGAAGAGAAGCAAACAGAACATATACTTTGGACTGTAACCTAAGATTGCAGTGAAGATAGACGCACACACACACACATGCACATTATCAGTTCTTCCGAATATGCACAATCTCACACGTTCTGAGATCTGTGGTTGTTCTGGGAGAATGAATTTGTTATGAACCTGTTCACTGATGTGAAAAAAACCTAAATGTCTTGGAGATCAAGAAGGCCATTTGGAATTGGGCTTAAAGGAAGATTTTGATTTCATGTGTTTTAAAGTCAGTATATACTGCATGTGAGCAAGTGAAGTTTGCTGGGGAAACTGATTTCAGTCTGTGAGGTGTGTATTGTAGCCCTGAAATACAAGGATTTTCTATCACAGTCTCTATCTGTTAGTTTGCACTGTTCTATTCTAACTACTTTGTAGTTATACACTAGAGTTTGTGTGGAGTTTTGTTTTTCTGAGAATGCAGTCACTCAGAAATGTTGCGTTCAGCCTTGTTGATCCAGTCAGTATCTCCTGTTTCTTATGACAATAAGAAAGTTTTTGGTTAGCGTTGATGCTGTGTGGATTTATGGTAGAATAAGCCACTGATGTGTCGTAGAAGTCTGCTGTCAATGCAGTGAATCAAAACACACGTGCATGCACACATAATTAGAAACTTCCAGACAGACAGTGAGGCATCTTTGAAACCCCATTATTACATCTTCCTTGTGACTGCTTTTTTGATGCTAGCTTAAGCTAGGAATTATTTTGTGAGCCAAGTTAGTAGGTGTAGGCGCATGTGTTTACTAATACTTTCTGAACTGCTTTTGGCAGGTTGTTAAATGATTTAATGTTGGGTTACTTGAGCATACAGAGGATGCTGTTTTATTGATGCAGTTGACCTGACAGTGTGTATATAATATGCACATGGAATGTTTTGTGACTGTATACTTCAAAATTGTTTATGTATGTCAGTGTTGCATAATTGCTATTTCTGTGGAGAACGTACAGAAATACTGCAAGCATTGAATGAGCTACCCTAATATTGGAGGAAGTATGGCAAAGGGAAAGAGGAAAGAGCTAGTGAGTAAAATAGAGAAATGAAAGTAAAAAACTGCTGTGACAGAAACAGAATCTAACCTGAGTAGTTTTCACACTTAGGAAAAATATTTCAGACCAGAAGCATTAAGCATCACCATGTCCTTGCGTGTGTGAAAGCTGNAAAAAAAAAAATTAAGTAAATCCTCATTTAGCATTGCCAAGTCTTCAGAAAAGCAGTTCAAATTTCCCATCTGGAGATCAAGAGTATTAGTGAAACCTCTGGGCTCTTAATAAGCCTAGTATGATACTTAGAGTTCCATGGATTATATAGGTGATACTGTGCAAAAAAATTCCAATCTAATAACAAAAAGGCTTGATGTGCATTTCACGTGAATTCTATCACTAAAACCAAGATAAAGTCAACACCCACCAGGAATTACTGCAAGGATAGGTAAGTAATGGGACTAACGAATGCAGGGAACACCTAGGTCACAACCTAACACCTTCTGAGTATGCATGATGAGAATCTGTCCTCATAACACTAGAATCTCCAGACACAAAGAACACATTTCAACAACGTAACAACAAAGATGACAGCACTGCCCTGCAAACATAGTTCCTAATGCTGGTAAAACTACTAATAACAAAAAGAATAGTAGTAAGAGAAATGTAAATATCCTTTAGAAATATAAAGAATATTGTGTTTTCATGCTACATATATAGTAGAAAAATTCTGTGGAAGGAACTGTAATGCATGAATTTTACTACAACTCCAAGAAGAATAAAGAAACAAAACAGACCCAAGTGACAAGACCACTCTTTGTGGGAGAGCCTTTAAAAGAAACTTCATAAAATGGTCTCCTCTTTATCTAACTCTCTCATGAATAACAATAATAATAATTAAAAAGTAGCGACAGAAAGGAAAATTTAAAACTGCCTACAGGCAGTAGTTAAATTCAGCAATTAACCTTATGATTGAGGCTGACAGAAGAGGGGAAAAAAATCCACCTAATCTGAAAGCACACCTGAAATATTTATATTGCTATTCCTAGGATAATGCAAACATAGTTCTTTCATATAAGCAATTATTCCTGTCCTTCTTCCTCTGTAAATCAGTGGCTTCTATTATTCACATCTTGAAGTACTTTACTACATATTAGCATCTTAGCCTCTAAAGCCCAGCCTGTGCAAACACTTATCTAGAAATCTTATATTTACATTAAATCTGAAGTACTCTAATCATGTATTTAGATTAAATTACTTACATCATAAGAACAATTCAAAAGAATAAAGTCAAATTCATAAGTACTACTGTCAGCTTGTAAATCTTAGAGGTGCTCTAACTTTGCAACAGGCAAGATATTCACATTGTGGTGTGCTGTTTTTTTTTTTTTTTTTTAATGAATAATCATTTTTTCATTATACAGTGCTGAAATAATATACTTGAATGCAGCTTCCCTCACCCTTCCGCTGAAGGCAAAACAATGAAAACTGAAGTTCAAACCGTTACTGAAACTTTAATGTTAACGTTAACACCTGCATACCTTGTTACAGAAAGAAGGGTTTGAATACAATTTCAACACCTAAAGGAACAAAACGCTAAGTAAACCGGTATACAAGTTACATTAATTTAGCCTTCCTATACAGTGCTAATAAGAATGAACGCCCAGCAGGTCCAGAAAATAACACTGAGGAAGTTTATTCAGTAATGAAAAACAATCCAAGATATGCTGCGAAGTCACTTATTCATCTTTCAAGCACTTCTCAAACAAAAACAATTAAAAAAAAAAAAAAACAGCTAACCTACCAAAACAGTTACATTCAAGAAGAACAAGCAACAGTAACAACCAAACCCTACAGAGGCGTAATGAGACCAGAACTTGAGTTCGGAACACACCGGTTACAAACAAACAAACAGACGAAACAAGCAGGTCTCCTATCCTCACAAACTCCTGATAAGGACTGGCGCGTATCGATCGCAGCGCAGAGGCTTTCTGCCGCTGGTTAGTCACTTCGCGCATGCAAAGCCTAGCGGCAGGCCTAAAGAGACAAGCGGGACGCAGGAAGCGCTGGGGGCGGCCGTCCCCGAGGAGCGCAGAGCAGCACGGGGCCGGCGCTGCCCGCCCCGCGCGCGGCTCTGCGCGGCCACCTGCACAGGGGCACCGGGGCTCCGCTGTGCTCAGACAGCGCTGCTATGGCTTCTGCACGCGCGCATTTTCGTGGCCGGCCTTCCTGGCTGAAGGTGTTAAACTTTTAAGCGATTAACGCTCGAGAGCTAGGCTAAGCTTCACCCACGCCGGCAGCAGCAGGAACCGAGGGAACGCAGTAAGTCAGCCTCATAGAACATCCAATCTCCCCAGACGGCTCCTAGTAGCTTGCAGCACTGACAGAGGCGCTAAGAGCGCGGAGCCTGGGGGGACCCACCGCTCGGGAGCCGCCAGCGGGCAGCTGCTCGATCCTCGAACAAAGGCGCCCCCAGCGTGAGCGGGGCAGCGGCGGTCCCGTAGCACCCCGCGGGCGGAGCGACAGGAGAAGCCGCCGCCTGCCCCGGCCCCTCGCCGCAGCCACCCGGAGCGCCTCACCTGCCTGGCAGCCCTTCCCTTCCTCCCTCCCTCCCNGTGGGAATATGAGTGCACCCTCGGCAAGTTTGCTGATGACACCAAGCTGGGTGTTGTAGTTGATATGGCAGAAGGAAGGGATGTCATCTAGACAGATCTTGACAGGCTTGATTGTTTTGTCTTCTCTCTACCCACCTCCAAAGGTTAAAAACAAACAAACAAACAATAAATAAAAAAAAAAAAACAGCATCCAAAAAGATTTGTAAATCAGGGAAGCATGAGAAATAGAAAAAGTGGCATTGCAGGACAGCTGCTTGTGACTAAGTATGTCATCATAGTTTTGAACAAGTAAATTAGACTTCATGTCATTCTTAACTCTGTAATTCTGCAGTGATTTCTGTTTGTTCCTACTGGATGCTATGCTGGCTGAATGGGCCAGTGTTCTGAGAGACCTAGACTATAAAGAATTTCAGTTGGTTAAGCTTCTAAATGAAATAAATACATACTTTAAAAATATGACTTTCAAACTAAGAAACTGAAATCTTTACATGACAGAGTATGGAAATTGAGGACTTATGTGTATAAATTTATTTCTATTTTTTAACCTCTTTTAGAATTATAATTTTTAGTACAACCACAACTTTGTCTTTAATTTTGTTTTGGGTATTTAAATATTAAACAGTTAAAAACAAACTGGCTTGCATAAATAGTGTCCCTGTTCAGTGAGACACAGCTGAGAAGAGCTGTAGACATGCTAGAGTCTTAGAAGACATTCATATATACTTGGTGTTCATCTTTAGCCTGTTAGTCTACAAATCGAGTGTTTAGAACTGTATGCTATGTACTAAAGCTTTCCTGACAGACTTTAAGTGAAGAACCAAGCAAGGATGACTTATTTTAAGACAGCTGCCGAATATGGGTTATTTAATTCTGGGTTCTGTTCACCAAAAATACAAGGCATTAGAATAGTCAGCTGAACGTTAAGCCATAGCATTTCAGAAATTATTTGATGTACAGAGTTTTACCATATTTGAAAACAGTAACCAAAAACCTCTAGAAAATTAGGATGGTTTTGTTTAGGATAAAGTTCCTTGCAGGCATGGATTTGTAGAAAGCAAAGTCCAGCACTGGTTTTGTTTATATTCTCAGAAGTTCAAGAAAAAAGACAGTGCATTGTTTTGATTGAAACCCTTTAGTCTGTAAAAATCTATGCACCTTCTTATGCTGTATTCTTATTTTCTTTTATTGGTAAGCCAGATGAATAATTTATGCAGCTTTTAAAGCAAAATAACCTACTGAAATGAATGGAAAGATTTATTTTGTCACTTTAAAGTAAGAATATTTTTATTTAATATTTCTTCTTCAGTTCTAGTTTTAGTATGAAAGTATGAAACTGGACTATAGAAGTGCTTCTTTTGAAGGCTCTCTGTGTTGTGTATGTTGTCTTTCAACACAGAATATTTAATAAATGTTTATCAAAGAAAGAAGTAATTATGTTTTCTTTCTCTTCACAGTGTGAAGTGCCTCCAGAAAGCTGTGAAAGATCCTTACCATATTATTTGTCGACCATGTGCTAGTAAACTAGAAGTTTGTGCCAAATGTGGAAAGGAAGAAGAAATTGTAATTCCGTAAGTAGCTCATAGATTATATAGTTTCAGTACTGCGCTTCTTTTTTCCCTTTTTAATAAGGCTTGTTTGGGAACTATACAAGATACTGTTACACTTCATGCCATATTCTGAATAATCCTGACAGGAATCAGTAGAAGTCGTCAGCTTCATTTTCTTCTGCTGAAACCAGGGTGGAATGCTTACTGATGTTAGTGAGGCTGGGCCAAATAAGTCTTACTCGAATAAGACACCTTATTTTAATACCAAAGAGAAGATTGCATTTCTTCCTTAGGAACAAAGTACTTTGAAATAGATTTAAATATAGAGCATCATAAAATATGCATAAGCCAATTTACTGTTTGCATTTTGTGTGTCATTTGATGATTCAGTTACCAGTGAACAGAAATAAAGATGGGCTGATACTGCGCACAGTTACTGCGGTGATTTTAGCAGGCTTTTCTCTTTTTTTATTCTTTTAGTAAATAAGTCATCTTTATTGAGCATCCTATATTAATTTACTAGTATGTGTCAGCTCACCAGCAGTTGACTAGTTAGTCAGACTATTTATGTATAGTCATACATATATACATATATACACACCTCTGTGCCTGGGAAGATTATGGAACAGATCCTCCTGGAAGATATGTTAAGGCACATCAGGGACAAGCAGGCAATTTGAGACAGCCAGCATGGCTTCACCAAAGGCAGATCATGCCTGACCAGTCTGGTCACCTTCTCTGATGGAGTGACAGCATTTATGGGCCAAAGAAGGGCAACTGATATCATCTGCCTTGTGATGACAGGCCTTTGACATGGTCTTACCACATCCTTATCTCAAAATTGGAGAGGGATGGATTTCAAGAATGGACTATTTGTTGGGTAAATAATTGGTAGTCAGAGCCAAAGAGTTGTGGTCAATGGCTCTGTGTCCAGGTGGAGGCCAGTCACAAATGGTGTTCTCCAGGTGTCTGCCTTGGGTCTGGTATTCTTTAACATCTTTATCAATGAGATAGATGGTGGGAATGAGTGCACCCTCAGCAAGTTTGCTGATGACACCAAGCTGGGTGTTGTAGTTGATATGGCAGAAGGAAGGGATGCAATCCAGAGTGACCTTGATAAACTTGTAAGGTGGCCCGGTGTGAACCCAATGAGGTTCAACAAAAGAAAGTGTAAGATTTTGCACTTGGGTTGGGGTAATCCCAGCTACTTATATGGACTTGGAGAAGAATTCTTTGAGAGTAGCTCTGCTGAGAAGGACTTAGGGGTCCTGGTAGGTGAAAAACTTAGCATGAGCCAGCAGTGTGTGCTTGCAGACTGGATGGCCAATGGTATCCTGGGCTACATCTGAAGATGGGTGGCCAGCAGGGCAAGGGAGGTGCTCTTCTCTCGTGAGGCCCCAGCTGGAGTCCTACATCCAGTCCTAGCACATAGGAAAAATGTGGAGCTGTTCGAGAGGGTCCAGAGTAGGGCCATGATGATGATCAGAGGGCCAGAGAACCTCTCCTATAAAGACAGGCTGAGGGAGCTAGACTTGTTTGGCCTGGAGAAGAGAAGGCTACAGGAAGACTTCATTGTGGCCTTCCAGTATTTAAAGGGAAATCGTAAACAGGAGAGTCAACTTTTTACACAGGTAGATAGAGATAGGACAATGGGAAATGGTTTTAAACTAAAAGAGAGAAGATTTATGTTAGATGTCAGGGGAAGTTTTTCACTGAGAGGGGTGGTGAAATGCTGGAACAGGTTGCCCAGAGAGGTTGTGGATGCTTCATCCCTGAAGGTGTTCAAGGTCAGGCTGGGTGGGACTATGGACAAGTAAACATAGTACTTATCTAGTGATTGGTAACCCTGCCTGTGGTAGAAGAGTTGGAACTTGATGTTCCTTGAAGTCCCTTCCATCCTAAGCCATTCTATGATTTTATCATACATAAATATGTATTCTTTTTATTTCTTATTCTCTTTTCCCTTACTGTCTACTCAAAGTGATAGTAATTATAGATTATTGTCTCCCTTCTTCTCCCTTCCCTACCATCCCAGGTAGAATGTTGTATCCTTCATCCCATTCTTATTTAAAATAATTATAAATTTCAGAAGTAATAGCTGCTAACTTAATACTGATTTCTGCAGGATTGATAAAGGACAAGATGGAACTGAGAATAAGACTACTAAGAATGGCCAGAAGAGTGGACTGGAGGATGAACTGGATTTTGACACAAACTTCAGTAGTACAGACAACGAGGAAGATTCTGATGGGCTTGAAGAAAGATTTAAAAGTATGAATTTTGAAAGGACAGAGATCCAAAAAGTTGAGTTTCTAGAAGAGACTGTGCACAGTCAATTGTGAGAGACTGATGCTTTCCTATGACTTCTGCTCTGAAAACCTGCTTTGACATTTAAAGTCTTCATGTATTGGCACAGTGTGTTTTGATGCTTGTTGTGGAGGAAGAGCAGAATTTCTTGTGAAAAGACTCAGAGTTTGAATCTTTAAGTACAGTTATTTCTTGGATGGATGTTCCTCTCTGTGTTATTGTTAGGAATCCAGTATTACACAGCTGTTGTATTGCCATTTGAAAAACTACGTGGACGTCTGTACTACAAATAAAAAGTAACGTCATTAAAAAAATAAATAAATAGAAAAGTTAAACCAATTTTAATACATAGAAGAACTTGCATCTTTTGTCAGTGGAATATCAAGTGATGATTGCTCTTACACCAGCTATCTCTTTTCAATGGAAGGAGTGCCTAAGTGTCATTAATATCCATTTCATATTTGCGACCTTGTTTTTACCAATATTTTGAAATGAAAAAAGAAAAAAAAAAAAAGCTTAAGGCTTTAGAATTTTTCATACAGGTTCCACACTTTCTTTTCTTTCAAATGTAGACATAATGTAGTTTCCTCTGATACAAAAGGGATGCTAGTATAGAATTATGTTTAATAAGTTACAATTTCAAGTGCTGCATCATTACATAGCAGGATATGTAGTTACAGTCTTTCTGATTTTCAGTTCCTTGTAGGGATTATTTCAGTGTAGACTAAGCTCTAAGAAGAACTTAACTGAAATGAACATCTGCTGGATTCAGTATAATTTGATTTATTTTATCTAATCTGCCACATCTATAAATAATGCAGGATAAGTGCTTCTCAATTATTAAATGGTTTAACCCAAGAACAGAGAACAGTATGGTTTTTACTGACCACTTAAAAATTACCCAGCTTGTTTGGTATTCTGTCTGAATTGCAGTACCAGGCATAGCAAAAATTTTTATTCTTAAACTGGCTTCTTCAAATCAATTGTAAGGGACTTGGACTTGTCTTTTTCCTTCAAAATAGGGAAATATTGAAACTTTTGTTTCTTTTGGATAGAGATAACCACCGTGTCTCTACTGTAGCTGCCTTTCAAAGAAAATCTGATTAGCAGGATGTGGAGTGCTAAGATATGCAGTGGTCTGGAACATAGAACCTGTTCAGATTCAAATGACAATATTAGTAATAGTACACAATAGCAAAATTCTTGTAATCAGTCATCTAGCATTGAGCTCATATTTTTTTTTTCTTAACTGCTCATGTGCTTGTTGCTACACATAAGGCCTTAAGCATTATGCTATTTATCATCTTTTATTTAGATTTATCTTTCACTTTTGTATATTTTCATGGGACGTTAAAACATCACGTTTACTTTTTCTGAATTTCTTGTAAGTTTGCACATTAGCATCCAAAACATCCTTTTTAAATTATCTGTAAGGACTAGTAATCTGTGTGGTTTACTTCTTGTTTCTTTTCTCTGCTGCCCCTCTGCTTTTGAAGAAAGAAATTTTTCTGTGTCCATTTTCTGCATATGTAGATGATTGCAAAGTGTTTTATGATAACCATGAGCACCAAGCCATTGCAAATCATGGTCTTCTCTGTTCTTGTTAACACACCATGACTTATGGCTCTTCACTGAGACAAAGTGTAAAATTTACTAACTATTTGAGTAGTGTTTTATGCCTATATGCCATCATAAAGCACTAGAGTTTATGACCAAAACAGTCCATCTTCTTCTTTCTCCAATCTCTCTATAAATATGTTGTTTATAAGCTAAACAACTAGCTTTGTGATCAAACTCAGATTCTTTCACTCAATTTCAGTAAATAAAAAATTCATCATTTTAAGATTTATAGAATGGTGATGGCTTGGCTTGGCTTGGAAGAGTCCATTTGTTAAGCTGCAGGGCACCAAGAGATGCTTAGTGGTAGAAGAGAAGTAGTGTGGTGTTTAGAAGGGACTAGAAGATGGTCAGAAGGTCACGCTGCATTGACAGATATGTTCTCTCACCAGGTCAGCAGTGACATCTGTCTTTGTGTGACATTGCCTGTTGTTCTGCCAGTTGACGTTGGTAATGACAGAGTAAATATGGAATATCCCCAACAGACACTGCAAATGCATGGTGATTCTGGGGTGTAGTTAATAAGTAATCTGGCATCACCTGCAGAGAGGGGCTCCATGAAGGGGAAACGTGAGTTTTCATGAGAATGATATACGTACAGGAAACATTCTTTCACTTGGAAAAATTTGATAATGACCTAGCCTTCTGTCCAAAGGTGAAAGGAAATCCTGAAATGATAGGAAAACTTGTGCAATTGGCAATAAGAAAAGGGGAAGGGATGCCTTGTCAAAGTCATTGTTATAATCCATCAGTATGGGGAACAGCAGTTGAGCAACCAGAGCAACAAAAACAAAAGAAGTTAGAAAACAGTCAGAAGTTAACATATTTACGTGTCATAACTAATTGCCTATTCAGAGTTTACTTGGGTAGTTGATCTACTAATACGACAAGATGTTACAAGACTGATACTGCAAGGCCATGATGAAACTGCTGGGATTGAGCAGAACTACGGTGGTGGCTGGCAGGTTTTAGTCTAACAAAGACTCGCTCTGGAGACAGCTCTTGATTTTGGGAAATGTTGGGTCATTGGTCTTAACTGTGGTTAAAAGATGCACTAATGAAAATGACTGGTGCAACTAAAACAGCTTACGGTGGTGGTGTGAGTCATAGAATCATAGAATCATAGAATCATAGGGGTTGGAAGGGACCTCCAGAGATCATCAAGTCCAACTCCCCTGCCAAAGCAGGTTCCCTACACCAGGTCGCACAGGTGGGCATCCAGGCGGGTCTTGAATATCTCCAGAGAAGGAGACTCCACAACCTCCCTGGGCAGCCTGTTCCAGTGCTCCGTCACCCTCACCGTAAAGAAGTTCTTGCACACATTGGTGCGGAACTTCCTATGCTCCAGTTTCTGGCCGCTTCCCCTTGTCCTGTCTCCACACACTGCTGAGAAGAGTCTGGCCTCGCCACTTTGCCCCCCACACCTTAGATATTTATAGACCTGGATCGATCAGGTCCCCTGTCAGTCTTCTTTTCTCAAGCCTAAACAGACCCAGTTCACTTACTTAGCCTTTCTTCACAGGGGAGATGCTCCAGGCCCTTCACCATCTTTGTGGCCCTCCGCTGGACTCTTTCCAAGAGATCCCTGTCTTTTTTTGTACTGGGGAGCCCAGAACTGGACACAGTACTCCGGATGAGGCCTTACCAGGGCAGAGTAGAGGGGGAGGATCAACTCCCTCGACCTGCTGGCCATGCTCCTTTTAATGCAGCCCAGAATGCCATTGGCCTTTTCGGCCACAACGGCACACTGCTGGCTCATGGCCAACCTGTCGTCCACCAGGACACCGAGGTCCCTCTCTGCAGAGCTCCTCTCTGGCAGGTCATCCCCCAACCTGTACCGCTGCATGCAATTAGGTGCAAGACTCTACACTTGCTTTTGTTAAACCTCATCTGGTTTCTTACAGCCAGTCAGCTTGTAAAACTTCTGTGTTCATGTACGTTCGCTACTGCAGGGAAAAGAAGCTTTATCTTTTACTGAAGATACCTCGAACAGGGGAATAAAAAGAGCAGTCTTTGTTTTCTTGTTTATTTTTGACAGAATTCAGAATACATTTGGAATTAGAGGAAGATAGTATTTTTATAAGACCTAAGTCATAGTTTGGAATTGCAGGGATTTTACGTTTGTTTGTTTGTTTTGTGAAGTGCTTGTTGAAATGAGGATTTTCTAGAGATAGAACCTCTTTAAATATTGATATTTGATAAAATATTTTAGTGAGAAAATCAAATGAAAGAACAATTTTTAGAAGGAAATTCTTTCCTGAGAGAGTGGTGAGGCACTGGCTCAGGCTGCCTACAAAAGCTGTGGCTGCCCCATCCCTGGTGGTGTTCAGTACCAGGTTGGATGAGGCCATGTGCAACTTGATCTGGTGGATGGGAACCCTGTCTGTGGCAGAGGGTTGGATCTTTAAGGTGCCTTCCGACACATGCCATTCTATTATCAGTTTGAACAGGTTTTATGCTTTCTGAGACAGTCTCCATGGTAGTTACACAATAAGAATCATCTTTGGATTTTTTTAATGTATTTTTTTTAACTGAGATTTTGAAGGGTTCCTACTTCTTCTTTTACAAGCAATATAGTGAGTAAACTTAGCAAGAGGGGAAGTGCTATCACCGTGACTGCAGTATGCTGAGATGCTATTTAAGTGAACTATATAGGATGACTGACTTAGGGGTTTCAGGAATTTTACTGAGCATTGTGGGTAGATGCCTAATACATTACTGAAGAAGGCAATGACAGATGTTAATAATTAGTCATCTGAAGAATAAAGAAGATGCAGTGATGTTGCTGATACAGGTGGATTCCTGTTAATTAATTGTCCTTAAGAGTGTTATCAATTCTCATTTAGTGTGACTCATCACTGATGGTAATTAATTAGATAGTGGACTGTTGATTTGTGAGTAAGGCACGCAAGATGATTCTCACTTCACAAGGGGAAATGCTTATCATAGAATTTGTCATTGTTGACTTCATCAGGTTTCTGGAAAACAAAATTCCCACATGTATGGAAGTGTTCAGGGAATCTGGATTCATTGCAGCATGAGGAGAAGTCCTTTATGGATGCTGCTGCTTCCTAGCACTATTTCCTATCAATCTTTTTTTGTCAAAGTTTGTAGGTATCTCTGAAAGATATTCAAGTGTTTTAAAGTATCACGTGATATAAAAAACACTGCTGATGATTTACTCCTAGTTTTGCATGGGGCTGGGCTGTTCTTTTCTTGTCTTGGCTACTGATTAATCTATATTCCTCTAAAGTATGTAATACCAGGCTCTGAAGCTTTATAGGACTACTGGTTAATTAAGAAGAGGGTAAGTAGTTTTCTCCCTATAATGGGCACGTACTTGGATGCTCAGATGCAAATCAGAGCATTAGCAAGGAAAATAGAGGGAAAAAATAGCAGGTAGTCAAAAATGAGCCACCTAGTAACCCTCTAGCCCTACAATTACATGTGTTTCCTTTGTTCAGGAATTCTCACAAAGAAATGGATTCTGGCAGAAAATGCAAAACTGCCTTTCCTAATAGGAAGCTTCTCTCTGACTTAAGCTGCTAATGAGGAAAGGATTCTAAGTAGCATAAAGAGACCTTCTTAATAACAAGATGTTTAGGGAGCTGGTCATACGCACTGTCAGCATCTGTTTCATTTCATTCTTCTGCCTGCCTTTTATCTGAAAGCTTTTAAGAGTACAAAGCTGTATATGAAAAATGTATGTTCTATATACATGCCCTCATCACATACAGTGAGTATGTAAATTACGGTTCTTGTCCTCAAAACAGTTGAAAACATACTAGTATTTGAAATGAGGTAGGTCTGTGTAGGGACTGACAGTGTGTTCTCAGACAAATCACCTGTAGTGGGCTACAAATGAAATACTTGCCAAGTTTCACATAGTGGATATTTTTGTTGGGAGTCTTTAGAACAGTTAAGATGAAATCACAGAGAAGTTTGCTTTTTTTTTTTTTCCTATTGAAATCAGTTAGAAAATCAATATATCTAACTTCACAAATTGAAGTGACAATACAATACAAGCCATACCCAATACATTGGAATTTTCCTTGAATTTCAGTTGTGTATCATCTGTATTTCCATTCACCACTGACAGAGTTTTAGAAAACCAAGTTAGAGAATTTGGTGTAATTGCATAACTAAAAGGGCTTTGAAAGCAGTACCAAATAGTTTGTTTGGTTATTTATTTGTTCATTTATGTACTGTTGTAACTGCAGCACAGAAGACCATGTTTTTGTACAAAAATATGAAATGGTTATGTGTGTTCATGAATGGTAGCACCCACTTTTAATGTCTCTTTTCAGAACAGCTTGCATTTCTGAGCCTCAAGTTTGTCATACTCACGTTCCCAGCACTTCTCTTGCTGTTTGCTACATACTACCTGAGCAAGTGTGACATAGTGTGTGAAAAAAGTCTACGAAGATTAACCACAGTTTAAATGTTTGTAAGTGTAGCAGTAGTGAAACTTGTAACATTTGTTAAATCAAGAACTGCAGGGTAATTATGTGACAGTTTGAATTGCTCTTTCTCACAGACTTCCTCATTATTTATTCCTTTTTCCCACAATGTGGTTCCGCACTGTGCAAATTGCTAGCTTGAATGAGAACTGATACAGCCTTTGAGCTGTAACTACGTTTCTCCAGGTTATTCTGCGTAGCAACAACAGAGTTGATGCCCCAACCAGAAAGTGAACTACTTGCTTCAAAATAGTGATTGCTGTGAGGTGTACGTAAAGTGAAATGAAGCTGAACTTCTTGGGGAAGAGACAAAAGGACCCTATGGCATTTCTTGTTTTAGTAGAGAAGTGCAGAATAGCCCTAAAACTTTAATTTCCAAGGAAAAGTAAACTCCATAAGGGAAGATAAAATCTATAATTTTCACCAATGGCAGATTTGCTGTTGCTTACATGACAAAGATTTTAAAGAATTTCACTGGCAATAAGTAATGTCTCATATTCAAAGGCAATAACTCATCAGTAGTGGCTGAGTCTTTCTTAAAAGAAGTTAGTGATTGAACCTCCCAGAATGGAACAAGCTTGTTCCTGCATCATTTGGAGAAAAGGCATAATATATTCTTATATATTCTTTATATGCTATAGAAGTGTAATGCTGTGCTCTGGAAAGACCCAGCTAATGAGGAATTTGGCATAAATGTCCAGGTTTCTTAAGATCTGATGCCATTATGCCATAATATTCTTCTTTGGGAAAGTGTAACATGAAGGATTGAGACATCTCCGAGCTATGTGATTTCTGGAACAACAGAATTTTTATTGTTTCAGCAGAAAGTTTTCTTACACTCTACAGTCTATATTAGCTTGGGTTGCATTTGGGTATAAATAGTTATGATCATTTGTAACATTATGATCTCTTCTGCATCGGAACAGAATTATATATTGAATCACTGCATTCAGCTAGATGCTCCATTCACACCCCCACAGCTTAACTCTTCTCTGAGGACTGTCGAAGCCAAATAACGGGGATGGCTGATTGTGTGCATTATTTAAAAAAATCCCATTACCAGCTGACTGGCTGTGACACAAAAAGGGCTGCGGCGCTCACCCAGCATACTTCAGAAATGTGTCCCATTGGCCATTCTTATCTCCTGCCACTCCGAGCATGTGGCAGTCCAGACCTCTCTTCTATAGAGGTTAGAATTAGAAGTGTGTGTTTTTCTCCCCAACTGAGGGGGGAAGTTTGGCTTGCCATTAATGAGAACACAAAATAAAGGACAGTGTTTATGTCTCTAGCCTTTCAGTGGAGAAGAGGGTCTCTGCCAAATATCTGAGGGTGTCAGGCAAAGTTCCTGAGCCAGGTCTGTCCAAAATGCCCTGTGGAGGCAAAAAAACAAAGAAAAAGCCACTGACTGAAATAAACACAGTGCTGAGCTTCTGAGTATGGAAATACGGAGGTTCACACAGCCCACAGCCGCCTCTCTTCATCTTCACAGGTTCCAGCTGTCATTGCAATGTGTGTGGAAATAATTCCAAATAATAACCACTGCTTTAGCATAATTGATCTGACAACAAGTTAGTGTTTATTGCCTCCTGGCATTCTTAATGAGATTTGCAAGCAGGCTGTGAGGAATGAAATACCTTGTTCCTGTCTGAGCTCTCTTAATTTTAGGTGAAAATGAAAGCAATTTTGCAATGGACAGAAACTATTCTGCAGTGTAGTTGTTATCCTGGAGCCCAAACACAAATTACCTAGTAAGAATTACTAATCGAGTTCCTGAAGTTGAAACTAGGCCATAATGGTGGTAAAATACAGAGTTATCACTGTAATTTGATAGTGTCTCCACCCCTAACTATTCCCCCCTTCCCCCCCACCCCATGCCTTTAAGCAATGTTTAGCTTTATTAATGTTACTGAGCAAAGTTCTGCTGTTTACAAAGCTGCTTCATAAACAAGACCACTGAGTCATGTTATGCTCCATCTGCGACTGCTTTGCCCCTTCTTAGGAATAAGTTGTGTGACAACGAAACTGGATTTACTGGTCTTGAGTGTATTTCAGTGGTTAAATATGTCTTTTCTAATGGATTTAACATCAAGATAGTCCACTGGACTTCATGTTTGACTTACCTTGACTGAGGTTTGTTTGACTTGCATTATTTACCAGAGATACTCCACTGACAACAATGTCTCAAACCTGGATGGCATTTCCTGATCCAGAGTATAATGTGTGAGATAAGACAGATACATGAGGGTCATAGGATCTGCAAAGTTTCACAGCAGGCAGCTGAGCAAGAGAGTGTGAATAGAATCCCAAAATCTTAAATCCTAACCAATTCCTTACCAGAGCTTTTTTTGTTGCCTGTGTAAAATGAAGTATAACCTTTTGTAGACTAATTTTTTTTCTTAATAAATGCAGAACAAGAAAAACAGTGCTGGAAAAAAAAAAAAAATCTTACATCCAGAAGCCAGAAAATATGTTTGCTGGTGGTGCATCACTGAGCAAAGAGGCAAGACTTTCTGGTGTGCTGCCGTCAACATTCCTCCCTAGAAGAAATTCCCTTACAACACCAGGTGTCACTATAACAATGTGAAATGGTTGGCTTTAAATTTGGCTTTGTACTAAGTGGTGATAGAGGCTTTTAAAACCACCAGTGACCTCAAGACACCAGGCTGTGTATACTGAAAGTGCCTTGTTCTCACCAGATTTTGTCTGGCAAGGATACAGCTCTCCCTGACCAGTGCCGAAAGGTGTGAGTATTCTGCACTTCTACCGAGCTGTTACAGCTGCTCAGGAGAGAGGCTGGGATCCACTGTGGACAATTGAGCCAGGAGCTCTGCTTTTGATTTGGAATCTGTTTTTAGGGAAAGCTTAAAAAGCCATGTGTCCCAGACTGGGTTCCGCACTGATAGCTGTACTGCTGCGAATAGGCAACGTGTGAATTTGTGTGAGCTTTTAAAATGAGTGTTAGGGTTTTCATTCAGAACTCTAGCCTTTTCTTGTGTGAATTTAAAAATAAAATCAATGCACAAATGGCATATAAATCACACCTAGGAAAAGGATTACACATTGTTGTCATAGAATCACAGAATGGCTTATTTGGGCAGGGACTTCAAAGCCCATCCAGCCCCAACTCCCTACTGTGGGCAGGACTGCCCCCAACCAGCTCAGGCTGCCCAGGGCCCCATCCAGCCTGGCCTTGAACACCTCCAGGGATGGGGCACCACCCACTGTCAGTTTGTGAATTTCCTTGGTAGTCTTAGAAAACCATCACAGAACTATTGGGACAGAAGGAAACTGAAAATGAAAAATGCTGCCACCAAATAACATTACACTGAGCATGTAAGTTTTCAGCAGCTGCTTTGCAGGACAGCCTCTGAGCTGTAAGTAGGAAAAGCCCAAAAAAGCAGGTGTATGTCAGGGTTGAAAGAAAGTAATCTTCAGTTAGCCAACAACAGAAGGAAGTGAAAAAGAGTAATATTGACTTCCCATGCTATCTTCTGTCTAAATAAGCACTTGCCTTCCCATGATGGGTCAGCCTTGGCTAACCACCAGATGGCCATGCAGCCCCACACTCACTCCACAGTCCTGCAGGATGTGGAGAAAGTAGAAGGAAAGTGAGAAGAGTTGTGGATTGAGAAAAGGACAGCTTAACTGAACACAAAAGCTGGGAAGCAAGCAAAGAAAAAGCAATGTGTTCATTCACTGCTTCTCATTGGCAGACAGGTGTTCAGCAGCTCACTGGAAAGCAGGGCATCATCAAGTGAAAAGTCACTTCAGGAGACAAACACCATCAAAGATAACTTCCCTTCTTTCTTGTTTCCTTTTATTACTAGCATGGCATCATATAGAATGGGACATCCCTTTGGCCTTTTGGAGTCAGCTCTCCTGGCTGTGTCCCGTCCCAGACTACTTCTTGCAGAGTGACAGAGTAGGAAAGAGTAAAAGCCTCTCCTATGTCCAAGCATTGTCCAGAAATGATCAAAACGTCGGTGTCTTACTGACAGTTTCGGACAGAAATCCAAAGCACAGCTCCGTATGGGCTGCTATGAAGACAATTCATTCCATACCAGCCAGACCCAGTTTGCCTTATACTGAGTGTGTTATCTGAATTGTCTCTACAGCAATCTCAGTTCTGAGTACCAAAAATACATATTACTGTATTATTGTATTGTTAATACATACATTTCTAGGCACAGATTTAGCAAATCTGTAAGAAAATTTGTGAGCATGCACCTAGGGATCCATGTATATCAAACTGATGAAATGCCTGTATTTCACTAAAAGTTAGTTGCCGTATACACTGTGAGGTAAAATTCATGAAAAGCAAATCCTTTCTTGAAAGAAAGATGTCAGCAATGACAGAAAAAGGAACAACAGCAAAAAGATGAATAATGTCCTATTCCGCATTAGTTAAGTATTTGAAGGCTCTGGAAAAAAATATCCATAATATTCTGCATGTTCATCATTTGAATATTTAGAATTAAAGAATGATATTTGAGTCTATGGAGAGAGGTGGTTCATATTTTCTGCTTTAGAAGTTCCTGAATCACATGGGAGGGTGCCTTTGGGAGAAATGTGCATACAAGAGTGATCATGAGCAGGGCAAATTACAACATAAGTGCTAGAGATTAGAAATCTGAAAACTACTACTGCCCAGTTATGAAAACTGAGCTCTTTTTTTTTAATTCCTTTTATTATTAATTTCATATTCTGGTCAGTAATCTCTGACAATAAGCCATGTGCATAAGAGCATTCAGTTTCACACTGGTGTGATTTAATTAGTATGCCTGGTCTGAATAGTGCTTCATAGAAATGTACAGCAAATTATTTTTAGTTCTGGGAAGTATGGATAGTTTTTCATGGGACAAATCCAAAGTGTATAAAAATCAATGGGAGTTTGGTACTAAATCTAATGCTCTATTTGCATTTTCAAATTTGTATTATGCTAGTGATTATTTTGACTATGGAGCCTTGTCCAATTGTACACATTTAGAATAACTTTTTCTCCACAGAGCAGGCTTCATGGGCATGTGGAGTATCAGCATAACATTGCATAATGCTGTGATTCACAAATGTATTTGCTCACAAATGGTAACAACCTTGTTTATCCAAACTAGTCATGTTTTGGTGTAAAGCTGTCACGAAGGAAGGGCTATTGCTTCAGAGGCCCCAGCTCTCAGACAAGGCAGATTTTTGTTTAAACCTCTTTCCAGTCCAACAAACTGATATAATAAATATTCACTTCTGAAGCAAATTCTCACTTCTGAGCTAAATCCCAAGACAGTTGAGCCAAAGGATGGATCTTCTGATGGTGCAAAACCCGGCAGCGGAGTGGAGTGGGATGTTTCTGCTGTTTTTAGCTATGTTTCTGTTTTTCTAGCACCTTTTTCAGGGAGTGGATGCTACAGAGATCTCCAAGAAGGAGGCTGTCTCCTGTTGCTGACCAGACTTCCCCACCACCTACATGTGCTATCCAGCTGTCACAGAATCATAGAATCATAGAATCATAGAATCATAAAATGGTTTAGGTCAGGAGGGACCCCAAGGATCATCAAGTCCCAAACCCCCTGCCACATGCAGGGCCACCAACCTCAGGTTGGTGCTAGACCAAGCTGCTTGGGGCCCCATCCAACCTGGTCTTGAACACTTCCAGGAATGAAGCATCCACAACCTCTCTGTGCAGCCTGTTCCAGCACCTCACTACTCTCTCTGTAAAGAACTTCCCCCTAACATCCAATCTAAACCTTTCCTCCTTGAGCTTAAAACTCTTCCCCCTTGTCCTATCCCTGTCTACCCTTGTAAAAAGTTGACTATCCTCCTGTTTATAATTCCCTTTTAAATACTGGAAGGCTGCAGTGAGGTCTCCTCACAGCCTTCTCATCTCCAGGCTGAACAAGCTCAGCTCCCTTAGCCTGTCTTTGTAGGGGAGTGTCATGGTTTTATGATTTTTGGTTATCAGTATTCCATATCATAACATCATGTAGTGCACCGGGAGTTAAAGTGTTCCGGGTACCTGTCCCTGAAGAGAAGAACTATGTTCCCCAGAAGACTGTTTGCTGTGTTGGTATCATTTCTGCTCAGGGGGAACAGATATAAGGCCTTGGTAGGTCATCTGACTGGCTCTTCTTTGTCAGTTTCTCTCTCTGCTGCTCGACCGGACTGCGCATCTCACCTCAGTGTTACGGTAAGGCCTATCCAGCTTTTGGACAATCTCTCTCATTATATTTGATTTATTAGCTTCAATTCTAATTATACTGTATTATAGTGTATTATCTTGCATTCCTATACCATATTTAGTAAATTAGTTTTTTTCTCCTCAGATCATTGCCACTAATTATTTTGAGATCCCGTTTCCCTTTTCTGGAGGCGTGGATTTTGCGAAATCCCTCCGCCCTGCTAGTCACAGAACCGGGCCGAACCAGCCCATAAACCATTGACAGGGAGGCGCTCCAGTCCTCTAATCATCTTCATGGCCCTCCTCTGGACTCTCTCCAGCTGCTCCACATCTTTCCTGTACTGGGAGCCCCAGATCTGGACACAGTACTCCAGGTGGGGTTTCACAAGGGCAGAGTAGAGAGTGACAATCACCTTCCTGTTCCTGCTAGCACCCCTCTTCTGATGCAGCCCAGGATACCACTGGCCTTCCAAGCTGCAAGAGCACACTGTTGGCTTGTGTTCAGTTTTTCATCCACCAGGACCCCTTGTCCTTTCCACAGGGCTACTCTCAAGGAGTTCTTCTCCCAGTCTGTATACGTATCTGGGGTTACTCTGACCGAAGTACAAAACCTTGCACTTTGCTATGTTGAGTTTCATTATATTCCTGCAGGCCCACCTTTGGAGTTCATTGAGGTCCTTCTGGATGGCAGGGACACTGTCACAGTCTGTACAACTTTCCATTGTCCTGACAGTCCTCAACATCCCCATTAGATGGTTTAATGCAGAGAAGCTTGATTTATTCTTTCTCCTGAGAGTATTTCATGGACTGAAAGCAAAGTAGATTAAATTTAACAGCATCAGTCAAATCTTCTCTAAATTCCTCAGTAATTTTTTTGTTGTGATCCAAAATCATTTCTATGGCAACAGCAGAACAGTATTTCTATATTTGTATCATCACACTGGGGGTGGGCATCAGTATTCTTAGCTGTGGTGTTTTAAGGAAGGTGTTTTAAGTTGAACCATTATAAAGTCTAAGACTTGCTTAAAACAAAAGATAGTTTCTTGCTGTTACACTTTTCAGAGGAGGTGCAGCAGACAAAATGTTCATTTTTATTCTCAATTCCACTCATGAGTCACTTGCATTAACTGCACTTAGTGCGGTGACTGGGGTAGTTACACCAGCAATATTCAGCTGTCAAGAACTCTTCCGTTATGTAGAGAAAAGCATAAGTGTCAAAATTAGCATTAGATATATAAATAAAATTGTTGATATTAAAATTAGGTAAAATTAATATTTGTTATCACAAAATAAATTTGGTGGTATCTCACCATTGTCAATGCTTTTTGAAATGGATAATTCTGTTGATTAGGTCCTTCGATTTCTGAAAGAAGATTTTTTTTCAAGGGATAACTGAGTTTGATTCACAGTGCTTCTCGTCTTGCAGAAGGCATGCAGGTAGGAGGACAGGTCATCACATAAATAAACGTGTATGGAACACAGTACTGTCATCTCAAGTTCATGAGAATCGAGCAAGTCATAGTTCGTAAAGAGATATTATATGACTTTGTATGAATGGGCTTTAAGACAGCAAAATCCTTTCTGCAAATTCTTCCTGGTTTAAATATAGTAATATGTAACAAGAGAAAAAATTTTGATTATCAAATGGCAGACGTTCCTATTGGTTGATTGCTGATTTTTTATCTAATGAAAGAAAATATATCTCTCTACAGACATAGACATATTCTAGCCTTGCATCATTTTATGCAGCCATAACCTGCATATTGCCAGTGTGGTCTAGCAGGAAATGGTCTATATGATATAGCTGATTGGACAAGATATAGTTAAAGGCAACTTGTTCTCCTCTGTAAATTGTTTCTTAACAAGGAAAACATATAGCACAATGACAATGTTATTTAGTACTAAGTTTCAGACATTCATAATGGGAAGGTACTCAAAAGGCATGCAAATAACCTGATGATGCAATTGCAATAAGAAGTTGGTGGTACTTGCATGAATTGGTTGAAACTTTCAATTTCTTGATTGAAACTTTTTCAATCCAATACTTTTCAACTTTTGGATTTCCAGAAGCTATTGAAAAATTGGAGTCAAGGAATTTCTTAAGTTCAAGAAGAATAAAGGTAGGAGGAAGCTCCATTCCAAGAATAACAGCTCCTTTTCTTCCTAAGTAGGAGTGAGTTGATTAGAATTCGAGCAAGTGACAGAGGAGGGGAAAATAAAAAAGTCCTTCTTTTGGCTGAGAGAGATAAATTGATAGACAGAAATACTGTTTTCATGAACACTCTCTTAATCATCATTTCCAGACATTAACTTATTTACTAGCGATTTTTTCCTGGTTTGAAAGGCAGCTATAGGGGTGAACACACATCACCGCAAAAGGCCTAGAAAATGCCCCATGCACCAGAAGCTTTATGAGTTTAAAGAGTCCTTGTGGCCTGGTATGACAATGTGCTCACTCTGCTCCCTCCTCCCCTTCCCTCCGCTCCATCCTTCAACCTGGCCTTGCACACAGAGCCTTGCACAGGTAGACAAAGCAACAGTACTGATAACACTCTTGCTAAAACAAATTAATGACCACAGATCTGTCTCAAGCTTAGGGGGACTGCTGGGGGCAGGGTCTGAAAGAACAGATGGAGCATGCCTGTAAAAAGCAACATCTGACTTGATCATTTTATTCCATCAGTTGTGAGCAGCCCAAAAGCCCCTTTGAGCTCTCCTGCATGGTAGTGAGCTGCAAGACAAGATCTTTCTCGAGCAGAGATACTTACTGAGGTTATGCCTGAACAAAGATCCTTTACACCTTTATGTCAGGACAAGTTGCTGATACAGATCCTCAGTAAGTGACTAATTGTTTGTTTTGTGCTTGGTCAGCCTTGCTAAGATCACATCTTAGATTGACTGTAAGCTTTGTTAACTTCACTAAGATTGTATCTTAGATTGTGCGCATACAATCCCTCAGACATAAACCATTGCCCAAGACTGGGACTAGATATGGATCCAGCTGCATATAGGCTCCTTACCTGCGTGGTTCAAGGAGATTAGAAAATAAAGGGATCTGCATTGAATGTCGTGACTCAATGGGAAGGCCTTCTGTATAAGTGTGTTTACCCTACCCTCTGTGCAGTCAATATGTAAGTGTATCCAGCCATCTCAAATCTTATTCAGTCACTGCCTTATTTACAATTAAGCTTTGATAAATCTGTATGTAGTAACCCTAGTGTATAAATAAATATATCTTAACTTCTCTGTTTAGACTGCTGTATAATGTAGTTTGTTTCCATTTGTGACACTTGGTGTAGAAAATTGCTTGGGTTCAGATTTCACCACAAGAAAAAGAAATCAAATTATTCTTGTGTCAACTAAAAAAAAAATCCTCAACTGGTTGTGTTTCTTTTCTTTTGCTCTTGTTATCAGTTCTGAGTTCAGAAACATTAATTTCTGGGTTCCCCCCCCT
>JACDJE010000415.1:544323-568886 GCA_016647715.1 Pavo muticus
CACACATCTAAAGCAGTCTCATTCATTTGAATAGATTTAAAAGCCAGGTGAGGCTAACTCTAAACATAACATAGTTTCAATGGGATGGGCCGCTTCCAGGAAATAAGCAGTGTGTTCCCTCCCTGTTTCTGGCTTAGAAGTAAGTAACCATGGTAATAGCTTTTGCTTAACTTCTGCACAGACTCTGCGGTTGTCATCATTCACAGTTTTGCTCTCTCTTTCACCCCGCAAAACAATTACCTTGCCAAAATAAACTCGCTGCTTTGCAACTCGATGCTAACAGAAAACTTGTTATAATTAATCCTTGCTTTAAACTGGAGCTATTGTAGCAGATTATCTCTAATCTCATATCTACACGGGAATTCTGATGGTAAACTGCAGAAAAGCTGACCAAACAAGTCCAAAGTACAAGATAAAAGCACCTGCATGACCAGTGAGCCCGTGCTCCTTTCCCAGGCAGTGCTGGTGCCTCAACACATGGAGCTCGCTGGTACTCCCCTTCAAGCTGGCCAGTTCATTTTTGACAGGCTTCTTGGGTCAGTGGGCACTCAGTAGGTTTGTGCCTGACACGAGGAGCCTCTCAGGAGCGTCGATGCGACGAGGGATCTTTCAAGGGAAGGACAGGAGGAAGGTGAAGTTCTGAGAGCCGCCAGCTGGGGGCGGCGGGCAGCTGAAGGAGCTGGTTTCCAAAGTTTCTCCCACTTGGCAAGAAAAGAGTTGGGTATCTGATCCATAGGTGATCTTTATAACAGGTAATAAGAACTTTTATCGAAAGTGCATCCAAGTGTTTCTGATTATGTGGCGCTGTCTAACAAAACTGGAGCAGCAAACATTCTTCCTGGTTAGCTGGTCTTGGATCAATACAGTGGCCAAGATCCAGTTATGGGAAGATACTATCCTTCTTCTTGCTACTATGACTTGTATAACTCCTGGAAAGGCACAAAAAAAAGGCTTCTGTATGAAACTGTTTTTATCTCAACATCAAACATACACTTTTTTCTTCAGTTGCCTTTAGTTAATCTGAAAGTCTCACTTATCTGAAATTACCTTGGCAGAAAGAAGAAATACAATGATGAAATTAGCTGTGATACCATTTTCCAAAGTAGTTTTTCAAAGAATACTCCAGGTCTTTAACTACATTAGCTATAAAAAATTCTGAAAGATAGGGAGAAAGAAAAAATGCAATCCTTGGGAATGAGGTTAGAATGAAGTTTTCATGGTGATTTCTTGTATATATATATGCACAACACATTTTATTCAACCCATTTCAGTACAGCCCTTTTTGAAAAGCACAGAAATTCTCCCTGGACTAAAGTTCCTTGAACAAAGCAAAGCCTTAGACAAGGAGGGAACTTGCATTTAGATATACACTGAACTGAAAAAAAAAAGGAAATCTAGATTTCTTCTTGTTCTAAACTAGATTGCATTTAAACAGTGAAATGGTTCCTCTCCTTAGGGCTGCAAATGCATTAACATCAGAGTTAGGGGGGGTGCCTACTACTGGATTTTGGTGCAAGATGAGCAATGAACAAAGGATTCTGCTAGCTATAAGATCTTTTCCTGAAGCAGTTATAAACTCCACACAACGTTACAGAGACTGTCGGGACAAAGGGTAAAAATTGAGTTTATTGTTTTAACTAGCAGGAACACAGCATGTTATCTTTCCTTCACTGGAAAGGAAGGAAATCAAGGATTGTGTTTGGGAAAGAAAGGAGATCAGTGTGGTTTTGGGGGGTAGTGAAAGCTTTTGGGTTCCTGTCTGGGTAAAGAGGAAGATTGTCCTTCCTTCTTCCCCATGTGTGTTGCGAACACGGCACTGGCTGGCTGGAGTGTGCACAGCAGAGCAGGTGGTCGGGCAGGCAGCAGGAGCAGAACTGGTTAGGTGATCCCTTCCCCTTGCCTATGCCCAAAACCAGTCTGGAGTAAAACTGGAAATGCATGAGTGGTGTTTCAAATAACGGCTGCAAATTGAGCTCTCATTGTTTTGGAAGTATGCCAAAGCTTACCAGCCCCAAACTGAAGATAAACTCTCCAAATACTTGCTGCTTCATGATGGTTCATTTCTTGACTTCAGCTAAGCCTTCCCCCTGCAGCACTTGTCACTGAGCTACAATGCTACTTAAGTTACCCGGTGAGAGAAGCCATCTGCCTGGAAAAACAATTTCTTGTTTGGTTTGTAATGCAAGGACTGCTTTGGAGATGACAGTGTTGTTTTATTCTTCACTTTTCAGAGATGTGAATAGAAAACATACATGCCATTTAGCTTTTCTGTTGTATGCCATCTGTCAAAAGATATCTAAACCAATTCTCTTAATTTCAAATGATGTTAAAATACATAACAATTTAAATCCCCTAGCCTGTAGCTGTTCTAGTTATTCTGCATAGAAGACAAACTTGTTTGACTCAAGTCTCCTCTCTCCATTTGAACAAAGCTGAAATAATTTTTAGGATCTGTAAAATACCTTTTGCTAAAATGTAGAATATGTTTTAACTATACTTCCTGGCCTTTTTTGATACCTAAAAACATAAGAACAACAGCAGTCTTTGAATTAATGAGAGTATCTTATTATCCACCAAACATAGATGGCTGGTTGATGAGAAAACACTTAACAGGAGTTAAAAGAGAAAAAAGATACAGACATAGAAAATGTGTGCTAGATTCTAAGCAAACTCCGCATGCTCCTGTTCTACTTAGCATTTCATGAAGCTCTTCTGAATTCAGACTGTGGGAGATTTCTGGATAATGTGTCTTGGTGGGAAGCAGGGCTTTTATTCTTTCCTTTTCTACGGAATCTCTTGGCCCACAATATAAGCTTCAAATTAGACAAAGCTTTACTTTTTCTCAGGTTGGATCTGGACTGGTATGAAATTCTTTTAACTAAGTCACAGCCTTACTTCAGCAGAAATATCTGCAGGGCTCAACACCCTTTCTTAACGAAGGAATACTCTCTTATAGCATCAAGACCTGTTAATGACTTAGTTCTTTTTGCCTTACAGCAAGACATACTCTGAGACTGAGCAAGGCAAGGACATTCAGGACATGGCTGTTGGAGGGAATATGGTAACTGCCATCTAACAGTTAACACCATTCTGGCAAACAAATGAGATGTTTCTGGAAGGGCCACAATGGATTGTTTCTTATCTACAAAAAACAAACAAGCAAACAAAAAACAACAACAACAACAAAACCAGTGTTTTTTGGGCCAAACTAGCCAAATTTGTTTTTGTTTTCTTTCATCAAAGATATTTTAGCCAGGTGATCCTCATCTCAGAGACTTAAAGACTGTGAACATCAATGCTAGAAAAGAAGCACGTGGAATAGGATACGTAAGAATTAAATCACTGTATTTTGTTAGTGTTTGATTTTTAACAGTTGATGGATTGCTAATTAGTTGAATATGAATAAAAGCATGGTAGAAGTTTTGTGGTTTGCCCACTCTCACATAGCAGTAACAATTGCTGCACCACCAAAATTCACATTACACCACAGGTGGTTAACCACTACTTCAGCCTATTGCTTATGTTGTCAGGAACCAGAGGTAAATATTACCTCTGGGAATATCTGAGGAACAAACCTTCCTCCCACAAATAACGTCTTTTACAGCTTGTTTTTTCCAGTGTTATGCCCTGATATTCAAATTTTTCAAGGAATTAACACAGTATGAACCCTATTTTGACTACCATGGTTACATTATTATAATTTGATCTTGCAGCTGGTTTCTGAAAACTATTGCTATCAGAAGTGCTGGTAATCAGCCCAACTGGTCTAATTGTAAATTTTTCTGAGTAATACAATTATACCTGTACAATCATGCTGATTTATTGAGACTCCATTTCTCTGACTGTGCTTCCAAAACTGAAAAAAGTCAAAAGTTACCTAATGGAGGCTGCAGGGTGCTGATGTTTGATGACCTGCCACACTAGCTCATGCTGGGGACCTCTTCATGCACAGCACAGCTACAAACAAAGACCCTGTTCCCCACAGCACCCCTGCTGTGGCCAACACGATGACCCTCTGAGATGTGTCCATTCACTGTGCCCTTGCAGCCAGTGGGACTTTATGCTTGAAGTTTTGTTTATGGCCAAGGAGGAAGCATATCTTATGTATAAGTAAAACGAAAAAAAATTCTAACTAGAATGATGGAAATCTTAACAGCCTAATTCAAAATCATTAATCATGGAGATCTAATTATTACAGAAAATGAAAGAATGATATTGCAGTTGGAAACTTCTGTATAGAAGATTCTTGATAATAATACAATTGAAACTGTTACACACAGTTTGTAATCACTACTCTTTTTTTCCCTGGTGCTGTGCTCATCTTTCCAGTGCTACTCTGCATCTTGAAGTCAATCACTTTGAGCCCCTAGAAGGGGCAATACCAGACGATGTTAGCCTCCTGAGTACTCTGGGAGGAAATTATTTTGGTTGATGCTGTTGGTTTCTAATTTCTCTCCGCAAGATCCACTTGAGGTAATTTGTATGTTTACTACAAACATGCTTTTACACTTGTATTCAGTGGTCCACTGCAGCATGCTACACTCAAATGTACTATGTATGGTGGTATTTACTTATGTCAGTTTCTGCTTTTTTGTTGTTGTTGTTGTTTGTTTGTTTGTTCCCAGTGCCAAACTCATATCCGTATAACTTTGTACCACATCTTGTGTCTTACTTCTCAAGGCTTTTGCTATAAAACCAGGCCTGCATTTCACTATGCTGTGTCTTTGTGATAGAGGTGAAAATACCTAATTCTGCACGGAATGAATGCCTGTTGTTACTATCTGTATAAAACTGTGGTTTTACTATGCAGAAGTAAAACAAATTAGTCATTAACATTTAAATAAATTGCTTTCGTGATCAAGTAAAACAAAGCTACCTGTCACAAAAAGTTCAGACATTGCTAGCCTGACAAGTGTGAGCCCTGAGGCCTCAAAGGTCAGCACAAAGCACAGGGTCGGTGACCAGCAACAGCAAGGCTGTAATGCAGGGCTGCATGCTGTGACAACTGCTGTGACCATGTCGGCTGTCTCCATTTGTTCTCCCGTGGGCACTCTGCTCATGCCTCCCACTAAGACGACTCCTTGCCAGGCGGTGGCTGAAGCAATGCATGATGCTCCACAGTCAACAGCCAGGTATAGACAAAAATGGGACAAAATCACAGCTTTCAACTTCTGCCCTTTT
Source organism: Pavo muticus (assembly GCA_016647715.1). Classification (NCBI taxonomy): domain Eukaryota; kingdom Metazoa; phylum Chordata; class Aves; order Galliformes; family Phasianidae; genus Pavo; species Pavo muticus. The sequence goes on from JACDJE010000415.1 coordinate 549,505, forward strand.
TGGTTTGCCAAGTCAGTCATAATCTTGTAATGGATCATCCCCGTTTCCAGAAGCACAGCACAATCTGTTTTGGACAGGACTGCTGGGTGACATCTGATCCAACTCCATGCACAATGCTCTGGAATACTGTGCAGTTCAAGGGAGGTCTGCAATAGCTGAGAAAGGCAAATGTCCCACCTGCCTTCAGAAATAGGGAAAAGCCAATCTGGGGAACCACAGGCCAGCCAACCTTCCTTCAGCCCCAGTTAAGATCAAGGAGCCCATGACTGGGCATGTGAGGGAGCAGGCAGCGACCATCAATCAGCACAAGTTAAGGAGAGTAAATCATGCCTGTTCCACCTGACTGCCTTCTGCAGTAAAATCCTGGGGACAAGAGGAGACCTGGGGATGATTTACTGCTGCTCCAGCCAGGCACCAGCCATGGCTCCCCAGAACTCATGTGTCAGGGCTGGCAAACTGCAGTGTGTGGGGGGAGGATGTCTCCAAACTGGCAGGAGGTGAGAGGAGATCCCAGAGCAGTGGGGCTGGAGGCCATGCTGTGTGAAGTGAGGCTGCAGAGTGGGGCCTGTTCAGCCGGGAAATGGCTGCAGGTGTGGCCATGGGGCACTGTCAGGAGGGGATGGAGGAGAGGCAGCAGGCTCTGCATGTGGTGTGGGGTGGGAGGATGAGAGGCAGCGACAGGAGCTGAGACACAAGAGACTCATGCTAGAGACAAAATTACCCTATCCTGAAAGAAAGACTTGTCTGTATTTTCACAGTGCTTTCATATGCCTTCTCTCACACAATTTTGTTCAGTTTCAAATGAACAATAAAGCAGTTAAAAAATACCTCAGAAGAAACTTGGATGTAGATGTTCAAGTAGGACCTTGCAAGTATCTGGCTAACTCCTGGGTGTGGAATAACTATTGGAAGGGACTTGTTGGGATGTCCCTCTCTTAAGAGAAGGTACAGTGTTGAGGAAAATGCCAGGGCAGTGCACAGCGAATGTGCAAAGAATCTGTTTTATGATGGTTCCCTAGGCAACACAACCTGCATCCTTGGAGTTGGCAACATCAGAGGAGCTTGGTGCTAAGAGTTACAGCATGGAGGGTGGAGCAGTGTACAGCTCCACAGCCAGGCTCTGCGGTAACATTGAAAGAATGGCAATTGGTACCACAAAACTGATAAACTATGTAATTTTACCCCAAGCCAACAATTTTCTTTTCTTTTTTTTTTTTTTTAATTATTGGAAATACTTCCCTGGGTGAACTTTGCTCATTGTAACGTCATTATGATACCAAAACACACCTCCATTCCAAAGGCTACCAACCTCCAAGGTGCAACCCTCCCACACTGAGCAAGTGCTCTGAAGTTTTAAACTTATGTCTTTAAAAGCAAAGCAAGAAGATTTTACATCAGGGACAAAAAATGCATGTATGACTAGAGTCACTCAAGTTCCACCTGAAAGTAAGAAAATTGTATAAAAATGGCTTAAAAGAGGGGGCATTTTAGGGAAGGTACCATTGCAGATGAGGGACAACACTGCTGGAATCATTTGATGGGTTGAGCCTCTCTTCTCTACTCCATAAGAATACCTACTGGGTAAATTCTCACACTTGGTTATAATGAGTGCCTCCCTGGGAAAGTTAGAAAGCTCTATAGAGTTATTTTATAATTTAACATGTTTGCGGTTGGCTATATATTCATATTCTTGGTACTTGCACATGCAGAATATACACACGTAACACCAGCAATCGAAAAGAATCAGCTGTCTTTTGCTTCAATAAACAACACCATTCATTAATCTAGCTATGAAATTTCTCATTGAACATGACCAAAGTCCTTGGGGATGTATGCTAGTTTAGTTAAATGTAACTAGGTTGAAAGTGCATCGCACTATTTGCAGGTCTGTAATTGGGGTAGTTCAATGCATGGAACCAGACTTACAGCACCAAACTGAGTATCACTCAGAACTCCAGCCCAGTCACTAGCAGTCTTCCTGATATCTGAAGACAAGCTGGAATACAGCGGGATTTATTTTCTGCCGAACTTTTTTGCCATTTGACACAACACTACATTGAAATGAGCACAGACAAGAGTCATCCAAAGCAGACAACAGTGCTAAAAGGCTTCATGTAGAATAATATTATGCAGGCAGAATAATAAGGGCAGTACTGCAGACTGAAGTGGTTATTTCAGGAAAGTCTAGGTTGCATGCTGGGCATTTACAAAACTAGGCTATCACTGGAGTGACAGCAGGGGCAGATTTTGGCATTAGGCTGACACTGCAGATGGCTCACACTATGCGTAATTGTTCTCCAGAAGGTATGAGACTCCAGCTACTGTGGAAATTCTGGTAGCTGGAGCATGATGGAAGTTTCCTCAGCAGAAGAAGCATGGCAGAAAACTGTCTGTACTGATTAAAATGAGAACAACCATTTAGAAATATGATTTCAATTCAATTCTGTCCATCATCTCCTTTGTCCACCTCCTTCCCAGTTCTCATTCAAGCAGCCTGTTAATACGACCAATAAATAAGAAGGATAAGCCATGAAAAAGTTTGTCACGAGCTGATAAGCACCGTTATATTTCATCAACAGAACATTGCTGCTATGAACCTAAACTTTATGAAGTGTCCAGTCAGACCTGGGTTTGAATTTTTGTACATATAGGCAAATGAAATCTTTTGGGAACGCTGCTAAGTTTTCCTTAGATGGTTATTTAAATACTTCTTTATGAGAACAATTTATTTAAATCTGATGAGTTAACCTCAAGTTTAATTCTTTTTTGTTGTTGTTGTTGTCATGGAAACCCACACTGCTGACCAAACAAAATGGCTCTGGGTCCATTCAGCTTCTATGTTTATTATGTTAGCAGTTGCAACTATTTGTCCTTCTGGCGGTTAAATAAAAAAGGATCTGTTTCTGTGCCTTTGGCCTCTGCACAAGGCAGAAGGATAAAACAGATGGAAAGCCTGATGCATGTCTGTAGCCACAGCACTGTACCTCTGAGGGCAGCAGCATAAAACAGGCTTAGTGCAGTCTCTGAAAACATGATCAGATAGTACGCATTCTCATGCTTATGGGCCTTATCCATTTTCATCTAGCCTCTGAGTGCTTCAGTATTAAGAGATTGGAAAAAAAAAAAAAAGGGTGAAATGTTTTTCTTCACCTTCTTTTGAGCAAAGGGAAGTATTTTACTTCATAAAATTTGAAGACACTACTAAAAAGTCTAAGATGAATAAAGGCATTGTACATATCGGACACAACACCAAATTTATTCACAAATCTGCTGTTTCTTGAGCAGTAGCAATGAAAGTTTGCTCTGCCCTTTACTGTAACCTTTTGAATGCTGGCAGTACATAGCATCTCTAATAATGGAGACTGAGCACAAAAATTTCCATCCCACCCTGCACCATGCTTCTTTCTGGAAGTATACATACTATTAGGAGCCTAGTACTGAGTTACAGAGGCCTTGTATCCAGATACACTGTTTTGGGAATATTCAGATCTCTATTACCGCTCTCCTTGTAGTAACCAAAGCAAATACAAACGAATGAGTTTTGATGAAAAAGTTTAAATTTGAAAATCTGTAAAACACAAACAGCAATAGTGTAATAATAGCTGGGACACTTAGCTATAGTTCTAGTGTTGCATGAATTGAAACAAAAAAAGCTAAGTCAAATATTCCTGTTATAATTAATAATTAACAGAAATCAGTGTGTTTTCATCATACCAGTGCATGGAAAGAATTGTATCTGTACATGAAGAATTCTAATTCACTTGTAAACTAAGAGATCTTGATCATCTCATCTAAGAGATGTCTTTGAATACATTCATGCTAGAAATTAAAAGAAAAAACCTTTCCCTTAGAGAATCCTAGCTAGTTTGAAGATGGAAATTGATACTGCATGGACTTCATGAGGTGGTGTCAGATGGCTGATGTCAGTAGAATCACAGAATCATAGTATCCTTAGAGATGGAAGTCCTTCCTGTTATGTTACCATAAAAAATAAATCTTTACATTATTATAGAATTAAATCTGGAATGATAACATTTTCAGATATATTAGGAAGAATCTTGGTGTTTCTAGATAAAAATAAGCAAAAAACTACCCCAGGATTTAACAGAAAATAGGAAGTATCTGTCTTTAAGCTCTTAACTTGGATTTGTCATTGGCTATGCAGTATGACAATATTCCTAAATTTATGAACTAACTCCTCCCACTGTTCCTTAACAATGACATGAACCATGCTACTTTCCCCTCCAGGTTATTTTTCCCTTTCTACTCATCACAGGTGGGGCCACAGCTTGGGTACAAAGTTGTGTACTGGACTCACCAGTACAAGAGGGATGAGCTTTTGCTAGAGGGTCCAAGGAAGGCCTGCAGACACAACCCATGGACTGGAGCACCTCTCCTGCGAGGAAAGACTGATAGACCTGGGACTGTCTAGCCTGAAAAAGAAAAGGCTTAAGCAGTATCTCATCAAAGTCTATAAATACTTGAAGTGAGTCTGTAGAGAAGACAAAGCCAGGCTCTTTCTAATAGTGCACAGTGCCAGGACAAGAGGCAGTGGACACAAACTGGAAAACAGGAAGCTCCATTTGAACATCAGGAAACACTCCTGTATTGTGTGACTCATGGAGCACTGGAACAGGCTGCTCAGAGAGGCTGTGGGGTCTACTTTCTTGGAGATTTTCAAAAGCCACTTGGAGATGGGCCTGGTCACCCTGTTCTGGATGGCAGGGAGACTGGATCAGATGACATCCAAAGATCCCTTCTAATCTCAACCATTCTGTGATTCTGTGACTCCTTGGTTCTGTAAAAGGGTAATAACTTTCACATACTGAGTCCTACTGTTTTGAACAGTTACTAAAATATGACTAAGCTAATCATGTAAACGCGCAGTATAGTCAGCTGTAACTTTCAAAGGAGATCAGCAGTTTGACAGGTCAAAAGCAGTCGTGTGTAAACCTCGTGTAGAAATAAATAAGGTATGATACTGAAGCGAGCACATATTAAGCTATATAACCTTTATTTCTGTTGCAAAATTTTTACTTTTAATAGAGATTGGATGGCTGGCAATTACAAGCAAAAGCCAATTTCTTTTAACTCCCGAGACTAGATGGAAGACCAAATGACTACTTTTTATTCAACAAAAAAAGATTTTCTCAATTTATTTTTGCTGCTTATTCTTTTGTATGGAGACAGTGCTATATGGATTACTGAAATACTTGCATAATGTATGAAGACTTAGGGTTTATGTTATGCAGAATGTCTCTTTTGCTACTTCCTACTGAGATTCGCTGTATACAATGAATGATCATGCAATGCAATAGTCAATATGTAACATCCCAGCAGCATTATTGATTCTGATTTCCATCTCATTACAGACAATAAATGGCAAAGTGCTTTTCCGTTTTTTTCATACTGAATAAGAAGAGCAAGTTCGTGACTCAATAAATTATATTGATTTGAGAAGGAAGGCAAGGATCCAAATATATATATATATATATATATATATATACATATATATAATGATGTTTTAGATTCTTGAATATACATGCAACATTTAGTGTTAAATAAATCTTCAGGAGGACTGGCTGCATATACAAGGCCTTGGTTTCAAATAGTGGCAGTCAGCTTAGCTCCATTAAACACAAACCTATGAAGTGAAGTGGCCTGTGAGTGTCAATATCTAGTACATATGCAATGTTGAGGGCCTTTTGAAGTTCAGCATAGCTTTTTTAATGACCTGATATAAGACATTAAAGGACTAACCTTCCCTATTACCAAGAACTGAATTAAAATCTTCTGTTGCTTCTCAAACTGTTAGCTAAATTAAAAAAAACAACAAACAACTACATTTTAAATGATGTTACTGTGAAATAGAAGAATGACTTGGAAACAAATATTATGCATTCAGGAATTAGAGGGTGATTTGTTACTGCAGAAAGCATTTCCTAACCTATCAAACACTGTATTTCAAATATAAAATAAGATACTTCCTCAAATATCTACCTCTTCATATATAGATGTTAACCAGGGAAGAAAGATGAAGCAGTTATATCTAGAGTTCTGAGGGAGAAAGAAACTACATTAATAAGGAGAACTTTCCTTCCATTTCTTCAAGGATGCAGGGTTGTTTTTTTCAGGAAAAAGAAAAAAAGCAGGCTTGTTTGTTTGGTCCTTCTTCATTGTATTATTCATCATACCATCCATAAATCCTATCAATGCAGTCTTAATCGAACTTTTTCAGTGGTTGCTAAAGGTGCATAGCAGTTGAAAGAATTTCATTACCAGAGTTGCATTCGTTTATGGAACTTCTAATAGGAAAAAAAGATTTTATTACCCATGTGAAAGAGACAAGTAGCTTTTTCTCTTCTTCCTTCCCCTCCTCTCCTCAAGTTAGTGAAAAAAATCTGTATCTTAATCTAAAGTTCATCTAACCACAGATTGTTGTAACTAGGGGCTTGAAATGGCTCAGGGAACAAACGTTATTTGAAGCTACATCTTGACATGACAGAAATTGCTGTAGCTTTTGAGTTCAAGGGAACATAGTGATTATGAAAGAATAACTTATTAACTGAGAGAACTAGATGAAAGAACAATTAATTGTGAAGACCACTCCATTATACGGGGCATAGTGACCTCAGTTTTGTCTTCCTACACAGTCCTTGAACCCTCTTGTTGATGCAAAATTAAAACTTTCAGATTCTTAAGCAGTAACCTCATAAATAACTTAAAATGTTCTAGAAGTAATCGGGCTGTATGTGTAACTGTTTTACATCCTCCTTATAGAAACCTTCTCCAGGTAACTTTTATACATTTACTAGCAATCCGATAAGCAAATTTTATTAAAACTTTTTTTATTTTTTTTTCTGCAGGAATTGCTGCTAAGAGAAACATGTAATTTCTGGAGTTTAAATCAGAAAACAGGAAAAAGAACAGCTCAGAAAGCACTAATTAAGTGCTATGTGCAACCTTACCTATGTCATTTGTGAAATTAGATATTGTGTTAGCAAGCAGACTTAAATTGTAAAAGTGTACAACTCATTATCGCTCTGAAAAAAAAATCTCCAGACTATTTAAGCTGGTGCATCTGAGCATGATTTAAAGAAATGAGTTCTGAACAGAGCAGGTGGCTGCATGTGGGAAGTAAATGAAAGTATTTGGTGGTTAGGAGTTACTTAGTGTATATTTGTGAGTGTTGTTATTTTTGCTTAAGGCATGGGAACTGAGATTTCCGTTAAGCGTTAATACAATCTTCAGCTGGTCAGTTGCTTAACCTTTAGCCACTATCTGTATCTGCTCAATCTCAAAACTATTTCAATTAAGTTGCCAAGAACATGACATACAAGTTGGCTTTTCTGGTTATGTCCTTCACTGTGCAAACTTACTTGACCGTATAAATATTCTTTACGAGTCTTCTCCCTGGAGAAATAAATTGGTCTCCATCAATAATAAAATAACCAATACACACAAAATCTTGCATCTCTCTTCTTCTATTATCCAACCCAAAGCACAGATGCCTGTGACCACCCCCAGTTTCATTTTGTGATTAAAAAATTCCTCAGTTGACCATTTCCTCTACTGATGGCAGGTTAGTGTGAGGAGCTGAAACGTCCTTGGGTCTGCACAGCATTGCTCAGCCACAGCCAAAATACAGGTGTATTATCAGCATTGTGCTCATCTTAAATCCATTATACAGCAACATAGCAGCTACTAGGAAGAAAACTAACTCTATCCATTTGAAACTAGGACAGCAGTGACTGATGCTGACCCTGTGGAAGTCAGCCTTCATTATAAAGCACTACTTTTGTTAAACATGCTTTTGCAGTTACACAGCTATGGGAAAGTCAGAAGATATAATAATGATAATTATTTCAAAGTCATGACCAATTAATTAGTTCAGTCATCTTCTGCATGAGTCTGGATTCCCAAATGTACACAGGATTTCTATTTTGCAGCTACTGGGCATGCTTTTATGTTGGAGTTTGGAGAGGACCACCACTCAACCCACGCAGTTAGTAGAAGCACCTTGGAAAGTTCATGAACCTCTCCACTCAGAAACTTTGCTTGGATATTTTACTTGTCTGTACTCTTCTTTTGGTGTGATACTCCAGGTCTGTCTTTACTAGAATGTGGCAACTCCCTTGTTTAAACCCCTCTAATGTTGGCAAGCACATATCTCTGGAACAGCTCAGATCCCAGATAATCAATCATTTGATCAATAACTACTTGAGATAATTGCTTTCCATTGGATATAGGCAACCCACTTCCACATGGTGTAGTGGATAAACCACTGCTGCAATGCTAGAGTCCAGGCATATTACAGCTTCTAAATCTTTCCTACTTTATCCTAGAATCCGGGGACTCCACTGAAGGCTGAGGAATGTATGTGATACTGGCCAAGCATTGAGATCCTTCGGTGGCACACAGCTGCTGTGAGAACAGCTATGAGCTACTTGTCTCACTTTCCAGCTTTTTAGCAAGTAAAAAGCTTTATTTAAATCTCTTGAAAATAGAACACTTAAAAACCAAAAGGTAAAACTGAGCATTTTCTCTAACATCTATGTTGAGAAGAAAACTAGAAATAAATACTGATATAGTGAGAGATAAAGAACTTCTCATGGAAATGTAGGGGAGCTTCTTTTCTTCTCCCTCGACTCAGCAGGTGTTCTGCCTTGGGAGGTGTGGGATGGAGACACACTAATAGTGATGTGGCTGTAGAATCAAGGAGACGTCCTCCTCAAACAACAGAGCCAGAGAAGACACAGTTCTTTTGGTTAGTAGCTGCCTGTTACTCCAGTGATCCATTTCTCTTGCTCTGACAAGGCAGCTGGTTAAATTCCTCCCCTGAGAAACGAAGCATTCACAGATAATCTACATAGGTGCTTGTGCTGTTTTTCTCCAGTGCTGACTGTGTGGAGGACAGAGGAAAGCAGCCCATTTGAAGGCTTAGATTTTTTTTCTCTGTTGCATCTAATCAAAAACCTACAAAACTATGGCACTTTTGCACTTGCTGCGTGTGAACAACTTACCAGGAACCAAGGTTCTCAAAGGAAACAAGCCACTTTGCCTGCTTTGCCTTTCTGTCACAGCTTACTATTTCAGGAGCCACACTTACATCTCAAAAGGGCCTATGAGTCACGAAAATCATTCTGAATCACAAAAAACAATCTTGCTTGTGCCATGTGTGAAAAAAACATCTTAGCCGTGAGTGCTGCCAGGCAGAATATAATCAGGTGGAAAAGTACATGTGAGATTTCCAAAGCTGAATTTCTGCACTTCCAATCAGAAGCCTGCTGCTTGCTACTTGCAGCTGGTAGAGGAGACAGTAGTAAATGTTGGTAACACCTGACGTACAATAAATGAGGTACCTCCTGAATCCTTGCACTGGTAAAGAGACATGAGACAGAACAGATCATTAAGAAGTTGGTCATATGTCCTTGCTCTTGCACACAGACCACTAAGCCCTGGAACGGAGCAGCTGAGAATCCTGGATGAAGGAAACATCCTAGAAGTGGGGGAAGATCCTGGTGGTCAGAGAGATTTGCAGAGGCAAGCTCCAGGGAGCCTCGCACCATTGCCAGCAGCACTTGGGGTGGGCAGCTTCCAGCAGGAGCTGGCAGAGGTATCTGCCCAACCATCCCGGGTCGGTGGTGACCTCCCAGCTGGAGCTGGTTGGACTTTGGGAACGTAGTGCTGGGAAGTGAGGGAGTGAGTGTGTGAGGAGCCTTACATCCACAGGGTCTGAAACAGACCCTGGCACTCAGATTCACTATGAGCTGTCATTTAACTTGCTTCATCTGTAACAGCTTGGCAGTTTACTCCATAGATATTTTGGTGGATTCTGAAAGCGTTTCTGAGCTGACATTTAATAGTATGTGCCAGCTGATGCACACAAATGGTCTGTAGTAGAGATCCTGCTGCTCTTCTGTACAGGTATCAAAAAGTGATGAAACAAAAACGACATTAACAGTATCAAACTCAACCAATAACCCCAGTGTTTTTATTGCTTTTTTGTGTTTTTGAATGAGAATTTTCTGCTGCAGTGAAATGACAAAATGTGAAAATAAAAAGCAAAATCTGTTTTCAAAATATTGAAAATTCAGAAAAAAATCTTCAGGTCGAACGTTTAGCGAATGCATTTTATCAGATAAAACACAATATGGCATACCATACACAGTCTGCTGTTGACCACCAGCTCGTATTACAAACCAGACAGGTATCTAAGCATACTATAAATGCAGAAGTACATTGCGGTTTGTGCCTCCTGCAATTCTTCAGATCCCTGTGGTTTGTTCTACGCTATTATTACCAGCCATTTGGAAGAAAATGCAAAATCATCATTGATACAAATCGTAAAAGACAGGAAGGATGGGAGTGTAGTAAATGACAGAGAATACAGTTATCTGATCCCAACAGCTTACCTTGTCCCAAAGAAATAGGCTGTACTTCAACATAAGCAAACATATAGCTTTGCTAAGGAATAAGGAACATAGAGTGTATTTATTCAGCTGCTAGTCATACCATAGGCTTGACTGTGATCAATATTTGGGTGAATCTGACTTCCCAGTGCAGTAGCAGGAGCAAAATCACAAATATGCTAGTTTCAGATGTATAAATAGGAACATTACATAACCTCTGCATTTAGCATTAGCACGATTGCTTCTGGCATACTGTGTCCAGCTCTCAATGTCCACGAAAGACATTGAAATCAGAGATGATCCAGAAAAGAGCCATTAGAACATTTAAGGATTGGAATACAAGCTAAAAAGTAAAAAGACAAGAAGCACTATCTATTTAGCTTGTCAAGGGAAAGTAAATGGATCTGTTTGATCAAAATCTAAAAGCATAGTGTTCATAAAGGGTTCTTCTAATCAGTATAAAAATATTGCTTGTCTGGGAATCCAAGGTACAAAAATTCAGACTACAAATAACATGCTTTTATTTATCTATTTTTGACATGAATTGTACTTAGCAGTAATAATAATCTGGCGTATTTTATTAAGGGCCATAATGAATTTTCCATTACTGGCGAATTATATATCAAAATCTTCCTAGAGAGATATACTCAAACATGCATAAACTCACGGCACATATTATGTAGGCTGCTCTGAAAGTAATGCCTCCTATTTACTTCCATGGAAATGACAAAATCTACGAAGAATACACTAACAAGTTTTGATATATCAAATTCTGAGCTACAAAACACAATTTTTCAACATAGTCACCACCACGAGCTATGCATTTTTGCCAGCGATGGACAAGGGCTCGCATGCTGTTCTCGTAAAAATCTGCACAAGTGGAGGTAAGCCACTGTCACTGTTGTCACTGCTCAAACACACTACCTGCTGCCTCACTGTGCTCACATCCACTGCTTGGTCTCCACAAAAGTTTAGCAAGTGTTGATGAATGCCAATGAGTGTCATTTTTTCTGCATGGAGGATTTCAGTGACACCTCTTTGCTTCACATGCACTTCCATGTCAGGCACCATTTTGTCAGACTGCCCCTCTGCTGCCATCTGTCACACGGCAACAAAATGCAATAGAATATTGATGGGAAGATTCAGCTTCTACAGTCATACCACCAACATCTACCCCTGGTGTTGTGGGCCAACATAATAAAGTAGGAGGCATTGTTTTAAGAGCAGCCTTTTTACAAAGACGGTCAGAGAGTATTACAATCATACCTTCTTTACTCCTACAAATTTAGCTGCATGTAATATGTGAAATTGTACAGTGTGAAATGTACAGAAATGTACAGTGTGAAAGAATATTATAATGCATAATACTTTAAGAATCTTAAGTATAGTGTGTTTCAACTTAAAATTTGAAATAAAAAGGGAATCTCTTAGTATTGCTAACATGAAAAGCTGCAAACCGTTCTTTTAAGGAAAAATGGGAATTTTATTTAAAGTTTTAAGGAAATCTAAAGAAAATACTATATAAATCATAGAAATCCTTTAATGCTGCAGACCAGCAAGCAAATTTGAAAACAAATCCCTAAGCAATAGGAAGACTGTATGATAAACAGGAGCCATGGGAAGATAGTATTATAAAGTTGTTTTTTACCACGCAGGTCTATAAAAAATGATGAAAAAATAAGGAATGACAGGAGCAGCAGAACAATATTTTGCTAAAAAGGAGTACTGATGCAATGATTCTTATCACAGAGACATGGTTGCCATGCCAGGTCTCCACATCGTGTCATTCTGCTCTGTGGCAGTATGCTGTCTGTGTACATGTTCATAATGCTGCAGTCAGTATGGCTCCTCCACAGCTTTTGTGTTTCTAGCAGGATTGTTTTGCCTCAGCATTGGTTTCAGGAGAAACCTTCTGATACTTCTGTGAATTCAGTCAGAACTCCTTTCTGAAGGTTTCAATGAGAGCGTGGGGCATACGACTGTGCTTCTCAGATAACAGCCTGAGATTCATGAGAAATAACACTATGAAATTTTGAACACCACTACTGAGTAGTAAAAAAAACACAAACAAAGTACCTCCAGAAGTAGGCAGATTCTCAATGACTTAAGGACCCCACCTCACGAGTGCGCCTCAAAGGGACAGAAATTTCATTTGATGCTCTTTGTTGCAGTCCTAGGATTGCAAGACCACATTCTGATTACCAGCAACACAGTTCATGCTACTTGCTACCCCTAGGTACAGGCAGCATGCCCACATCTAGCAGCTGATTCCCAGTTGTGTATGTCTGTGTGCTGGATAAGTGAAATCAGATTTCTGCACTGCGTATTGCCTGGTCATTACTAACAGAATCCTGCTGGGCACATTTAGAGGAGATTGTCTGGAGGACCTCGTAGACACATTACAAGTGAAGACCACGGTGTGTGTTTCTGCTTAGAATGTTATCATGGATTCCCTGACACCAAGAGGGAAACCACACTAAAACATAAGTGGTGTGCACTGAATGGATACCGCATGACTGTTAAGTATAGACACAAGACAAGTATGCATTAAAAAAAAAAAAAAGTCTTAAGAAACGTGCATCTTCAGCACAGTAAATAACTAATGTGACTAAGTCCCAGTATGGTACACACTGTAGTAGTTCTGCTTTATATCACCGAGTCAGTGAGCATGGTAAAATAGGAATCTTTCACACCAGAGGAAACCCAGAAGAAAACACAGGCAAAATGCACTCACACACACACACACACACATGAAATAAAGGACTAGAAAAATGGATACAGAAAAGATTAATGGCTTATTGGCATCTGTTCTTTTGCAGCCTTTTTAAACAATGCTTTCTAACACATCATGATCCCAACAGATGTTCCTGACCACTACTTGAGCTACACAGCATCTCGAAAAAGATGCTGTGTACACAGCATCCTGAAAAAGCCTACAAGGGAAAATGTGAGGTTGTGAAACACTTGGCAGACAGAATAAATTTTGGCCAGCGTCTAAGTGATGAAAATTCCATCTTTTCCCACTCACTGCATATAACTGCTTTTAGGATGGCAAAAGTGATATTATCAACTTCTCAGACTGAATGTGGGTAAACAGCATGGACATACTCATCCATGTAATAGTTATCATCAGTAAGTTCCTTACTTTCCCCTCCCTTCCTCCTTCCCTCCCTTCCCTCTCCTTCTGCCTCTCTAAGAGGAACTGTCACGAAATTGGAGATGCGGTATACCTCAAATAAGAACATGAGGCTTTAGAAATCCCCTTCTCTGGATGAACAAAAAAAAACCAAACAAAACACTTTCAGGCAACTGAGCACAGAATTAAAATCCCTTTAATTTCCAAAGCTGGTAATCCATGAAACTATGCACCTGTGAGTGAATATATTTGCTTTTTCGGTTACCCACTCCACTATCACCACTGGAATTCAGTGACTGAATTTCTAGCTTTTATTTTTATATTCCCACAGTGTATCTATATTTGTTTTAATTTTGGGGGCAGACAAAGTGATGAAATAACAGCACGGTGGTATTATTTTCATATTTCTATTAGACTTCCTCCAACTTGATCAGAAAATCTTTTTGGAATGATTTTACTACTTAACTAGTATGCATGAGGAGGTCCTTCGTACAGCTTAGAAATGCAACTTCTGGTCAACATATTGCAATAATTCAGAAATTTTACAGTAGTATGCTTGGATGCATATATTATTATTTACATTTCTAAGTTAGATTACTCATTTATGTTCACAGATCACAAAACACTTCAGAAGAAAATTACTTCCATCATTAATTGGAATTGGAGAACAAAGCTCCTCAGGATTATCAGTCACCACTCTGAGGCAAGGTTAGAGACAGAAGAAGTCATTTGCTCTTTTCTCGAGCAGGAGAGATGTTCTTGTGTGGGCAGCATAAAGAGAATGCCAGTAAGAACTGCTCATTTCAAGTCCTTGTGACAATTTATTTTTGTCTATGTCTTAAGGGTTTTATCTTTTGCCAGTAATGTGAAGTCAGATAAAAGTCGCATCACTGGTATAATCTTGAAGTATATAATTTGGCTCTTCGGGTTTTGAGCGTGAAAATGAGCCTAGCAAGTAAAACAGTTAATTACAGTGGTTTATGATGATGTCTATAAATTGACTGATTCTGTTCTCTCTATTATATTTGTTGCATTTACCAGATAATGGTATTCCACAGGCAGAATTTTCCAGGTGAAAGGACTCAGTCAACTACATCTAGTCTTGGCCCAGTTTGTTCCCAACAAGCCTGCAATAGTAGATATCCAAGTTTTGTTCAATTCCTTCTTAATACAATCAGAAGTCTAGCAAGGCTATTGATACATGCTGTCCATCTTGTGCAAACGGAAAACATATTTGCCAACAAAATCTTTTGGCATGTTTCACTCATTGATGCTTGTAATTCCAGTACATGTTGAGCTTTACTGATACACAAGAATTTTACTGACAGTCATGTAGTATTTCTGGTTTTCTTACGAATGCCTTTCACTTAATTACTACAATTCTTTGTTGGAACAAGCCTTGGTAAAAATCAGAAAATCTTTACCATTGTTAAGACAAATATAGTTAATCTGAACTTCAAGTAAATAGACGTAGATCACTCCGAAAGTAATGCCTCCTATTTATTTCCATGGAAACTACAACAGACATAAAGAGCACAATAACAATATTTGATAGAGCCTGCTCTCAGCCACAAAACACTGTATCTCACAGTCACCATATGCATTCCATAACCAGCAATTAACAAGAGTCAATATGCTGTGTTCATAAAAATCAGCATGGCCATCATCTGCCTCTGATGTCACGGGCCAGCATAGTAAAATAGGAGGCATTACTTTCAGAGCAGCCCTCGTCCACCAAAAGACAAGGCAAGACAAGTATGATCTTTAAATTCTAGTCATATGACAGTATTATGCCAGCACCGGACTCTTTTGGAGGCATAAGACATCAGAAAGTAGCTACAGCTTCCTTGCAGACAAGCCCATGCAGACTTGAGGGCCCAGGACTGAGAGCTCTGCCCAGGATCCACAGGGAGCAGTGCCCGTGGTGGGCAATGGACAGGGCTTTATCCATAAGATCACCTGTTCTTACTTTTCTTGAGTGGGGTGATTTTCATTTTTAGGCAGGTTTGGAAAAGTAAGGCATTGTAAATGGATGCTGATTATATAAATGTTTCAGGGAACACAAAGTATTTGAATTAGCCAAAACTAGGTTAACCTCAGCTCCCAGCTTTAATACTGCACATATCTGAGAGCAAATGTTTGTCGTGCTTCTTTCTTTTTCTGAACAGATCTAAGTATTTGCTGCACACTCAGCGCTTTCATTTTTGGACAAAAATCGTCCAATAGCAGATAAACCAATTATATTTTGTTTTGCCATTGACTTAGTTGCTATGTTACAAATTATACATGGGGTACATTTTGGCAATCATGTGAAATAAGAACAAGCACTTCTGTATCAGAACAATAATTACTGTGCTCTTAATGCTCATGCTTTACAAGCACTTATCGCAGTGGAGTCCTGAAGACAGAAGCTTTTGTTTGGTGACACGTACCCAACTAACTATTTTCTGAAAGCAGAAGGAAAAACAAATTCCATTTGCTCACATTTCTCAGGTATTTAGGATCTTGTGCCCCAAAACTTTGAAACAAGACGCCGAAATCTAGCTTTGCACAGTTCACTAAGTGAAACAAAAGTTCAGAAAGTGTAAATGTTAATGGGAATAAAGATTTTAATCCAGTTGAAATTGGTCCTTGTGCTCCTAGATGAACGTTGACTGAATTATCTTACAGTTTCTCAGCTTCAGGACTCAGATGAATTTTCAAACTTGGCTAAAAGACAATGATTCAAAAGACAAAGAGCGTCTGAGAAGGTTCTGAATTGTGAGACAGACAATTTTAACAGCACTAGATCCAAGTACAGTGATTATGTACTTTAACATGAATATGTTGCTTGATTAGTAAGAAACAATCATGCCACAGCATTCAGTTTCTGTCCCAGCAGGTAGTGCCTAGCCTAGCGTATCCCACTGAAACCAAACACACTTCAGTGTAACCCTCTAACAGTATTTTGGAAGGATGGTTCAGTGTTTGTTGGCTAGCCAAGTCTTCAGTCTTCCACCTGTCCTCATAAGGGTCTTGTAGGCTTTCTCATGCTGCAGCTGAAAAAAGCAGAAGAGCCCACTACTTTTTTAACAGCAAAATTATGTAAATTCATAAGATTTAGAACCTGCTTATGTCAATAAATCTTCTGTTATTGCCTTTTCGCCCCAAATATACAAAAGGAATAAACTGTTTTCTGATTTCTTCTCCTGCATAACTGTAGGCTGGATTAAATCTCACCGAAGCTGCTATGTGTATCCTTTGTGTAGTGTACCTGGAGGTAACCCCCGAGATACTGAACAGGAAACCATGGCTGAAGCAGTCTCAGATGCTCAGGAGCAGCACACATCCCCATCAGAGGCAAGTGAGGGTTTCCCAGGAGCACTGAATTAGTGAGTGCATTGAGCCCAGCTGAGTGTTGCTTTGGACAGCAGCATGCCCATGCCTGCCAGCCTGAAAGCTCAGGTTGTGGAGCGAAGAACCACATATAGCTCAATGCGCGTCAAATAAAGCGCATGAGTACCAAAGGCAGCATAAAAGGAGATCATGCAGCTCGGCCTCAGTGGGCCTTGGAAAACAGGGTGAGCTGCTGCCACAAAAAGAGGCAGGTTGAATCAAGCAGTGGCCATTGCTGGTGAAAGTTTTCACTCTGCTCACAGGAGGAGTGGTGAGCTCACCTCTGCAGGGCTCAGTCTCTGTTCACCCCATTTCTCAGCTCTTCTCCCTTTGCCTTTTGGCATTTAGTGACAAGAACAGTCTACTGCTCACTTATTGTCCTTCATAAAAAAAAAAAGGCAATTTTTTCCACTTTGGGGGCTCAGCTTGGAACACAGATAGGTTCAGCTGCAGCCTTAACAAACAGAGGAGTATCACCCTGAGAAACAACTTTGCAAGAGGGCTTTGCAAGTTCTAATTTAAAAGACTCATTGTGTTTTTTCTTTTTTCTTTTTCTTTTCCATTTATTACTTCACTGCTGAAGGAAGCATGAGTATTATAGTCTTGAAAGCAAACAGAATTGCATGAAAGGTTATCACGCCAATTTCCTTCGAAAACTGCATTAACTAGTTTTGTTTTGTTTTGCAAGCTTATCAGGTCAAAGAGCTTAGAAATACAGTGAAAAGCTGCCTTGTGTCTTAAATATCTGTTTTCTCTCATTGGCATCTTCTTTAAATGCAAGACCTCTCATAAGAAGTTAACAATGTCAGAATGTAAGTCCATTTTATTTAGGACAGTCCTTATGGCTTGCTGACAGTAAAGTCAAGGTACAATCTTCATCTGGCTTCAGTATGCTCACATGGTTTTAAACTTGCTTAATGGTAGCCTAAAAGACTCTTGCTCAAAAGAAGACAAGATAAATGCTGATGATGTGCCCATGGGAGATCAAAATTAAATTAATCCTGTGCTTTCCCACTCTGCCTTTTTCTCCTTCCACCACTGATCTGAAGAGCTTGCAGAAAAGATAACCTCTGCTGCGAGTTTGTACATTGTCAGCACAGAGGGAAGGGTAAAGGTCTTTAATGGCAAACTTAGCATTGCAGCTTTGACATGCATAGTGCCAGCGCCCGGGTGCCAAGTTCATTCATCACCTGGATGCCTGATGGAGCAGGGTGGCTTCTGATGGGAGTTCAGAGAATTCTCATGGCCTTAACCCTGCATGCAACATCCTGGCCCCATGAAGCCTTATCCCAGTATTCTCACTAGTGATGCTTTTAGCATACAGCATCATAGAATCATAGCAGTGAAGGAGGGCAAGAGGTCCTTAAAGGCCATCTACTCCAACTGCCCTGCAACAAACAGGGACACCTACAGCTCGATCAGGTCCCTAAGAGCCTTGTCCAGCCTGACCTTCAATCTCCAGAGACAGGGCAGCCACCACACCTCTGAGCAGCCTATTCCAGAACTTCAACATCCTTATCCTGAAAAACTTTTCTTTATATCCAGTTTAAATCTCCCCTCTTTTAGTTTGACATAAATATAAACATATGTTTGTACTGTTTTTCAACTTAGGTAATGGTCTTGAAAATGCAGCTCTCTGGGTTCACAGCACTGATTCATCTCTGCCTTTTGCTTCTCTGTACCTTTTTTCACACGCCCTGAAGGCCACTCCATTGAACAAGGCAGTTGACTGCTGCTTGGGAGCTCACGTACCTGGGCTGGCGTCTATTTCCTGCTCCTGTGCCTACAAACAAGCAGCGCAGGAGCTGAGGACAGGAGATACAGTCAGTGAGAAATTAATCTTTGATAACTGGGTACAGAATGAAGCGGTGAGCACCATTTAGTGATACATAAGATACACATCTAATGACTGTCGCAGTTAAAATCAGGTCAATTCCCTCGAAAAAGTCCAACAGATTTGCCAGCGCCCCAGGCTCAGTGCAACAGGTGCCAGCTGGACCGGGACGCGCTGCCGACGAAACTTCGGGAAGCGACCGTCGCCTCCCCCGCACTACACGGCCACGCGGCGGGATCGGACCCGGGCTCGGCGCGGGGCGGGGGCCGCCGAAACCCCTCCCCTCGGGGCAAGTCACCAGGGGGTGGGGAGATGGTGACAGCTCCAGGAAGCCGCCCTCGGCAGCGGCAGACAGCGGGAAGCAGCTGGTCGCAGCGGCAGCCGTACTAGCGCAGCCTTCCCAGCGCAGCCTTCCCAGCTATGGGCTCCCCGCAGCGCCCGCCGCTCGCCCATGTCTTCAGGGGCACCTTCGTGCACTCCCTCCCCGACGCGCCCATGGAGATCCTGCACGGTCGCCTGCTTGGGGTTGACGACGGCGGCACGGTGAGAGGCGCGGGTGGATACGGACACCTGTGCTGTCCGGGGGTGGTCACCAAACGGGAACCGGTCCGATCGAGGCGGGGGG